>QRFJ01000982.1:205512-219339 GCA_006176705.1 Cocos nucifera | reverse complement strand
AGTTCTATATGCCCATAATGCATCATCTAATTTCAATGACCAGTCTTTTCTAGGATGCAATTATAGTTTTTTCTAAAATTCTTTTTAATTCCCTATTAGACACCTCTACTTGACCACTAGTTTGTGGATGATATGGGGTAGCTATTTTATGAGTGACACCATATTTGTTTAATAGATTTTCAAATTGTTTATTACAAAAGTGTTTACCTCCATCACTAATGATTGCTCTAGGAGTGCCAAAATGAGTAAAAATATGTTTTTTCAAAAATTTGACAACTACCTTTGCATCATTAGTTGGAAAGGGTGCTGCTTCTACCCATTTTGAAACATAATCTACAGCCACAAGTATATATTGATTTGAAAAAGAACTAGGAAAAGGTCCCATAAAATCAATACCCCAAACATCAAAAATTTCACACACAAGAATATTGTTTAAAGGCATTTCATGTCTTCTAGAGAGATTTCCAGTTCTTTGACAGCGGTCACATGAAGAGACATAAGTATGAGCATCTTTAAATAGAGAGGGCCAATAAAAACCTGATTGAAGAACCTTATATGCTGTTCTAGTTGGGCCGAAATGTCCTCCTGCCTCTCGATCATGACAATGATGCAGAATTTTCTCCATTTCTTCCTCTGGAATGCATCTTCTAATGACCTGATCTGAACAACACTTATACAAAAAGGGTTCATCCCAGAAATAATGTTTAACAATAGATAAGAACCTCTTCTTTTGTTGAAAAGAAAGACCAAGTGGAAAAACCTTACCAACCAAGTAGTTAATAATATCAGCATACCATGGAAACGTTCTACCTGATATAGCATAAAGGCGTTCATCTGAAAATTCCTCCTTGATAGGGCAAATATCTAATTCCTTCTCTGTGATGTTTTTCCAGTCTGGAAAGGTGGTCAGCAACTGAATTCTCTGTGCCCTTCTTGTCCTTGAATCTCCAAATCATATTCTTGTAGCAAAAGAATCCATCTGATCAATCTGGGTTTTGCATCTTTCTTGGTAAGGAGATACTTTAGAGCTGCATGGTCGGTGTATATAATAACTTTAGATAAAATAAGATAAGAATGAAATTTGTCTAATGCAAATACTACTGCCAGAAGCTCCTTTTCAGTGGTTGCATATTTTTGTTGAGCTTCAGTCAAAGTGCGGCTAGCATAGTATATTGTTTGAAAAATCTTATCCTTTCTTTGACCAAGTACTGCTCCTATGGCTGTGTCACTAGCATCACACATCAACTCAAAAGGTAGGGACCAATCTGGTGCTACCATAATAGGTGCCGTGACCAGCTTCTCCTTGAGGGTGTTAAATGCCTGCAAACACTCATCAGAAAAATGAAAAGAGACATCCTTGCATAATAATTTAGATAAAGGTTTAGAAATTAGAGAGAAGTCCTTTATAAATCGACGGTAAAATCCAGCATGCCCCAAAAAGCTCCTAATGGCCTTAACTGAGGTCGGTATGGGTAATTTTTCGATCACCTCAAGCTTAGCTCTATCAACCTCAATACCTTTATATGAAATCTTGTGGCCTAACACTATGCCTTCTTGTACCATCAGATGACACTTTTCCCAATTTAAGACAAGATTAGTATCCTCACATCTTTGTAAAACAAGAGATAAGTTATGCAAGCATTTATCAAATGTGGATCCAAAGATAGAAAAATCATCCATAAATATTTCAAGATAATTTTCAATCATATCATAAAAAATAGCCATCATGCATCGTTGAAAAGTAGCTGGTGCATTACATAAACCAAACGGCATTCTTCTAAAAGCAAATGTACCATAAGGACATGTAAAAGTAGTTTTCTCTTGATCCTCAGGTGCTATGGCAATTTGATTATAACCAGAATATCCATCTAGAAAGCAGTAAAAATCATATCCAGCTAATCTTTCTAACATCTGATCAATGAATGGAAGAGGATAATGATCTTTTCTAGTTGCATCATTTAATTTTCTATAATCCATGCACACTCTCCATCCAGTAACAGTTCTAGTGGGGATTAATTCATTATTATCATTTTGAACTACAGTAATCCCACCTTTCTTAGGAACTACTTGAACAGGGCTCACCCATGAACTATCAGAGATAGGATAAATAATACCTGCATCCAGTAGCTTGATTACCTCCTTTTTGACCACTTCTTGCATCTTGGGGTTGAGTCTTCTTTGGGGTTGGACCGTAGGCTCATAGTTGTCCTCCATGAGAATTTTGTGCATACAAATTGAGGGACTAATTCCTTTGATGTCTGCTATTGTCCATCCAAATGCCTTTTTGTGTTTCTTTAGTACTCTTAATAATTTTTCTTCCATTAAATCTATCAAGGAAGAAGAAATAATAACAGGTAAGTGTGATGAACCTTCCAAGAAAACATATTTTAAATGAGAAGGGAGAGGTTTAAGTTCAAGAGTAGGTGGCTCTTCAATTGATGTCTTTGGAAAAGGAGTGGATGATCTTTCTAATTCTTCAAATCGTGGTCTGTATGTGCGTGGAATATATGGTCTGGCCCTTAGCAATTTTATGCATTCTGTTTGCCTTTCATCTTCAGCTGAACCCTCTTGTGATTGGACAATGCAAGCTTCAATAGGGTCTTCAAACCTATTTTCTAAAAAATACTCATGCACTAAATTGTCAATATCATCTATACGAAAACAAGTTTGATTATCATTGGAATGTTTAATAGCTTTAAAAACATTAAAAGTAACTTGTTCGTCTTGGACTCTAAGAATTAATTTTTCTTGTTGAACATCTATTAAAGCTCCTCCAGTAGCTAAAAAGGGTCTCCCTAAAATAAGGGGTACATCATAATCTTCTTTCATATCAAGAACAATAAAATCAACAGGAAAAATAAACTTGTTTACCTTTACCAAGACATCCTCCACTATACCTCTTGGATATTTAATGGATCTGTCGGCTAATTGAAGAGTAATAGTGGTAGGCTTTGGTTCTCCTAGACCCAGCTTCCTGAAAATAGAAAAAGGCATGAGATTAATGCTTGCTCCTAAATCACATAAAACTTTATCAAAACTACAATCACCAATAATGCAGGGGATAGTAAAACTCCCTGGATCTTTTAACTTCTGTGGTAATTTATTTTGAAGTATTGCTGAGCATTCTTCATTCAAATTTATTCTCTCATGCTCCTTCAGCTTTTTCTTATTTGTTAAGATTTCTTTGAGAAACTTGGCATACCTGGGCATTTGAGTAATAGCATCTACAAAAGGAATATTAATATGTAAATTCTTTAGAAATTTTGAAAAAGTTAGAAAATTCCTTATCTGGATGCTGTATTTGTCTTTCTGGGAATGGTAGTGGCGGCACGTAGGGCTTCACATTTGGATCAGCAAATCGTATACCTGGAGACCATCCATCTGCTGGTTGTTTTGGTGACTGACGAATTTTAGTTGATGGTTCCTTATTTGTAGTTGGCTCTTCAGTCTCATTCTTCTGATGTGGCTCCTCCAGCTTTGTACCACTTCTTAGGGTGATAGCATTGACTTGCTCCCTTGGATTTGTCTCCGTATTGCTTGGCAAGGATCCTTGAGGTCTCTCGGAGATTATCTTAGCCATTTGACCTATTTGCATCTCCAAGTTTCGAATTGCTGCTGTTTGGTCCTGCCTAAGTTTGGCTTCCAAATTTTTTATAGTTGCTTCTTGGTTTTGCATAAATTTGACCATCAGCTCTTCCATGTTGGACTTCTTTTCAGGTACTTGGAATCCCGGGGGTGGCTGTTGTGCTGCATTTTGATTGCTCCATGAGAAATTTGGGTGCTGCCTCCACCCTTGATTGTATGTGTTGGAGTAGGGATTGTTTTGTTGCGGCCTGAAAAAATTACCAATATAATTAGCTGTATCAGTTGTTTTAGCAAAAGGATTACCTGTCTGGCAATTGCTCGTATCGTGTCCTCCTCCACACAGGTCACAAGTAATGCTCTGAACATGCATAGCTGTTCCCTTTAAGTTGTTGACTTCGGCTCTAAGGGCTGCAATTTCAGCTAGTAAGGTTGGCACGCAATCTACTCCCTGCACAGCTGCTAGTCTTTTTGGCATCATGCGCTTCTGTCTGCCATTGATAGCTATTTGATGCCATCTCATCGATCAGATCGAAAGCTTCTTCCTCCATTTTTTGATTAATGGTTCCTCCTGCTGCTGCATCAATCATAGAATGATTAGTAGGAGATAAACCATTATAGAAAGTTTGTACCTGAAGCCATACGGGTAGTTGATGATGTGGACATCTCCTCAGCAATTCCTTGAAATGCTCCCAAGCCTCATATAGTGTCTCCATGTCCATCTGCATAAAGGAAGTGATATCGTTGCGCATCTTGGCAGTCTTGGAAGGTGGAAAGTACTTGGCTAAGAATTTTTGGGCTAGGACATCCCAAGTTGTGATAGAACCTGCAGGAAGAGAATGAAGCCAACTCTTTAGCTTTGTCCCATAAAGAGAAAGGAAAATAACCTTAATCTAATAGCATCATCCGACACCCCATTAATTTTAAAAGTATCGCAAAGTTCAAGAAAATTAGAAATATGGGCATTCGGATCATCATGCACGTGTCCACTGAATTGGACAGTTGATTGAATCATCTGGATCATCGCCGATTTTATTTCGAAGTTGTTTGCTCGTACAGGCGGTCTCCTGATGCTCGAAGCTGCATCGGCTACAGATGGTGTGATGTAATCATTTAATGGAATGATGTACTGGTCGAATAGCTTCATGCTGTCCTTCAGTCGCCATATCCAATCCTAGATTGATGTCGTTAGGATCTTCAGCTGCCATGTTTCTCTCTTGTTGTAGTCTTCTAATGGTCCTTTCAATTTCTGGATCTAAAGGTAGTAAGTTACTATGTCCAGTACGTGTCATGCACTAAATTTTTTTTTTTAAATAATAAAAATTAAAAATAAATTTCTAAAGTAAAGCTAGGATCAAAATTTTAATATTATTTTAGACACAATCCCCGGCAACGATGCCAAAAACTTGATGCGTGCTAATTTATAGCTATGGCAAGTGCACCAGTCGATCAAGTAATAAAGTGAATGAGTAGAGTATCATCCCTAGAGGATTGGAAAATAAGTACTGAAAAGCTCTTTCCTATGCTTTATTTAGAAGATCGATTTATGAGAATAAGAAATTAAAGAAAAAATAAAAAAATAATTAAAAGTTTTTAATTAAATAGAGAGAGTGTAAATTATTAGGGTTTTAAACTCAAGAGCAATGGATTACTAAGGCAATCGGTTCACCAACTCAGTCAATACAATATTCAGATTTTTAGATTAATTTTATTTCATGTGACGGTGGAGTCTCCTAATTTATTCACTACCCTTTGGTCCAGGCATAGCAAAACTATTAATATTTATTAATTATCCTTTGGTCCAGGTGTAATTTAAATAAATATTAATGCATTAGGTTTTGTGAAATCCCTCTAATTAAAATACGCTGCGTCCAAAGCGCACTAAAATTTCCGCATGCATATGAATTCTAATTTGATTCATAATACAAGGTATATAATCAAGAAGCATTAACATAGATGTACTTGGTCCGTAACATCTATGTTCATCAGATCAATTAGAAGATGGCCAGTAATCTAAAAGCATTAAGATCAGATTTATATACTCCTCATGAATAAAATTTTAAAATAATCACACTAAATATTGCATCAAAAGAGTGGCTACACCTTAGCCTTAGTAAAAGAAAATTTAGTTCATGATAACAAGTTCAAAAATAGCAAATAAAATAAAAAGCATAGAAAAATTAGACTGTTTGATTGCTGAAATTGATTATCTGCTGCTCTTGATGTGGAGAACTTGGCGAAAATGAAGAGGCTCCTTACTCGATGTCTTGATCGTCGAAAAAAATCAAAAACCCTTTTTGATTTTCTTACAAATCACTCTTCTCTTTCTACCTCTCTCTTTTTCTCCCTCTCTCTATCTCTCTCTCTTTTTCTCCCTCTCTCTATCTCTCTCTCCCCATCTCTCTCTTTGTCTCTCTCTCCCTTTTTCTCCTTCTCTCTCTTTCTCCCCGTCTCTCTCTCTGTCTCTCTCTATCTGTCTCTCTCTCTCTGATTATTTTTTTTCATGGCAATAATAGGTTTTTATAGATCAAGAGATTGATTTCCCCCCAAAATCCATCAAAAATTAGGTTTAACACTCCTAAAACAACTCAAATTAAGATCTGGGTAATTCTGCCCGTTAGATGTTGATCAAATGGTCCAAAAACCACTCAAAAACCCCTTAAAATAATTCAGATCAAGTCGGATTTAATGCCAGCCGTTGGATCAACCGTTGGATCGAATCTGGGCCATCCGATCATGCAGAAAGAAGGCATCTGATCTTTAGTTTACCATCAGAATGAATCTCAGTCGTTGGGTCTCAACCAGGAGCTATGGATGCCATCCATCAGCGTCTTCATTTTGGCCGTCCGATCAAGTTTCAGTGAATACCGCCCGTTAGATCAGCCAAAATTTCCAAATTGCCCTCCGTGGACCATATGCGAGCCCGGTGTTGCATGGACCGCCACATTCTTCAACCAATCAGAGCACGCCTCTTGCTGTGAAATGCTCGAAATACCCTTCGGTTGGTCCATCGTGCACCGCAAAAAATGCTGACGTCATCCTGACGTCAGCGTTGCATCGGCGGTTTTTTTTTTTTTTTGAAATTCAATTCTAGGGCTCGTTTGAAGTCCGTTTTGCCTAAAATTTATTTCATCTAAATTAGAAAAATAAGATCTTCATATTGGTAGCCTTCTTTCCTATATAAGATTAATAAAAATATTAATTTATAAAGAAATAGATTAATTTATTTTATAATTTAATACTTTTATTAGTATATTTTTACCACTTATTAATGTACAATACGAGAAAAGTGACAGCACTCTCATTGACCTTTTTAAAGATGCATGGTTCCTCTTCATTTTTTTATGAAACTAAACGATTTGATTACATCACTGAAGCGTGTGTTCCAACTCTGAGATGCTTGCTTGAGTCTATAAATAGACCTTTGTAGTTTGCAAGCCTTACAATTACTATCACTGGAAGTGAAATCAAGCAATTGTTCCATATAGATATTTCCTCATGATGTCCACTTAGAAATGCCATTTTCACATCCATTTGCCATATTTTATAGTCAAAATATGCTACAATGGCAAGCAATGTATGGATGGATTTAAGCATGGCAACGGTGTGAGCTTAGGTATGGTGCTCTCAAGCCTTGAAAGCAAGTGGAGAGAAAGCAAAGAGCAAATGGAACCAACCATCAAAGAGTTTCAGTCAATGCTTCAGTCAAGCTGGCCCGAATCTTGAGAGAGCTAGCTCGAGCAGAAGTCCAAAAAGTATATCAGGCTGACACACTAAAAGGGCAGGCTTGGTTCCTATCAAAGCCAGCTCGAGTAGAAGTCGAGCTGGCTCGAACTCTAAGAAAGCTGACCTGAGCAGTAGAGCAGAGCGCAGTGATTTGGGCTCTTGTAGGAGACATTATAGTCGAGCTAGCCCAACTGCTGACCAAGCCGGCTCAAGTAGCAAACAAAATAGTACATAGATTCTATTCTGGCCTGGGATTAGGTTTAATCCTTGGAATTTAGGGCTTTGGTTTATGAGGTCCTAAGGGGCTAACCTATGGATTGGACTGGGATTAGTCTAATGAATGTATGCATGGGAGACATGGATGTACATGGGCTTGGGGAGTGCATCACAATAGGTTAGCTAGGGGAGTCTTTTAGGTTGGATCTTTTTTGACCAAGTATATATATACTCTGTATTTAGTTTTGTAGAGTGGACGAAAAATCAATACAAGCCTTTTCTCCCTGAAACTCTCTCTTCCTCTCTCGTTCTCCCTCTCTTCTCCATGCCCTAGGATTTTCTAGAGTTTGATAGGATGGCCATCTATTTCCTTAGATCCTTGTTGCTATATTTGCAATCATTAAGTAGCAAGGATTATTTTCAACACTTGGTATTAGAGCAATACTAGGTTGCAACAAATTGGTATCAGAGCCCTAGCATTGGATCTGGTGGAGGAAAGGTCAAAGCCCCACCTGGGATTGTGGTAAGGTGTTGAACAAATTTTCTTGAATACTATTCTATTATTTTAGTATTTGGTTATTAGAAATTTGGTTGAGATTGCATTGAGTACCATTAAGATGAACTTTGGAAAGTTTGATGGCAAGAAAAACTTCAGCCTTTAGCAGCAAAGGATGAAGGATCTGCTGGTGCAGAATAGAATCTATAAGGTCTTGACTAGGGAAAGATCAAAAAAAATTTCTATTAAAGAGTGGAAGGAACTTGAAGAGAAAGCCTTTAGCATGATTAGAATGTGCCTCGTTCATGAAGTTCTACTGGAGATTAACATGAAAATTACACCGAAGAGGCTTTGGTAGAAACTAGAGAACACATATGGGCAAGAACATGATAAACAAGCTGTGGTTGAAGAAATAGCCATACAATTTACGAATTTCTAAAGGAGGAGATCTAGTTTTCCACATCCAAAATTTCAATCAAGTTTGCTCGGATGTTATGAGCCTTGATGTAAACATTGATGAAGAGGATAGAGCTCTCCTATTGTTGTGTTCACTGCCAGCAGCATATAATGGTCTTATTACTACTCTGGTATATAGAAAAGAGACATTAAACTTTGAGGAAGTGGTTGAAGTTCTCAGATCCAATGAGCAGCGAGAGAGGCTAGTTAGAGGAAACCCTAGTTCAGAGGAAATTTCTATGAATGAGAGACAAAGAAGGCCTAAGGAGAGAACTCGAGATAAATCAAAGGGCAGATCGAAGTCTTAAGAAAATCAGAAGGCTTGGAAATGCTACAAATGTCATCAACCTGGTCATATTAGAAGGAATTGCCCACTTTTGAAGAATGAAAAAGGAAAGAACACTTCTAAGGCTGGATCGACCAGCGGGAGTGGTGCTCTATCATCTGAAGATAGTAGAGATCATATACTGATAGTATCAAATAGAGTAATAGAGTTAGACAATCACTGGACACTGGATTCAACATGTTTTCACTATTACACTACACATCGAAAGTGGTTCTCATTAGACCAAAGATTCGATGGTGGAAGTGTTAGGAGATGATCACCAATGCAAAGTTGCTGGTGTTGGTACAATTAGAGTAAGGATGTATGATGGTGTCATACGAACACTCAGTAATGTGAAGCATGTACCAGAACTAAAGAAGAACTTGATATCCCTGGGTTACTTGGAAGAATTGGAATATGCTTTCAGTTGTCAGCCAGGTAGCGAGTGTTTGAGGATTTCCAAGGATTTGTTGGTGGTGATGAAAGGGAGAAGACTGAGCAACAACCTATACAGGATAGAGGGCTCAGTAGTTATAAATACTGCAGAAGTATCTATAGCAGCACAAGAGGAACAGCTAGCCTACAAGCTATGGCATTATCGTATGGGTCACTTAAGTGACTGGGGGCTCACAAAGTTGAGTAGGAGAGGTCTAATTCCAACACTGAGAAAAGAAGAAATTGACCTATGTGAGTCTTGTATCTATGATAAATAGCACAAAGTTACATTTGCTAGTAGTACCAAGTGGAGTGAAGCTGTTTTGGAGCTAGTTCACTCGAACGTATAGGGACTAGCACCTGTCGCATCTCGAGGTGGAGCAAGATATTTTGTCACCTTCATAGATGATTTCTCTAGGAAGATATGGGTTTATCTTATTAGAAAAAAATCTAATATTTTTGTTCGGTTTAAAATCTAGAGAGCTGATGTGGAGAAGAAGACTAGGCAGCTAGTAAAGTATTTGAGGTCTGATAATGAAGAAGAATACACCAGCCTAGCATTCAGAAAATACTATGAGGAAAATGGCATCAAACACCATTACACAGTGAAGTTGACCCTATTGGAAATTATATCCTAAAGTCAATCATCTAGGTTGTAGATGGTTGAGCTGATTTGTAAAAAGTACTTGAATTATAAATGAATAAAATTTTTATTCTAGCAATTCATCACCTTTTGTGCATCTTCCTATAATGAACTCTTTTGTGATGAAGTCCTTAGGACTACTTAGACTCGATAAAGGAGAATTTATCATTTAATCCTCAAACTAGTTCATGACCAAATGATATGTTATTATCCTAGACAACAACATATCGAGTGTAGGTCGTTGTGTGCGATAAGTGTTTGTTGTCCTCTTAACCAAGAAGTATGGATATACTATTATGGCATGTAGGTAAAGTGTAGGGTTATATTTCACTGAACATGACCCAACTATGGAGCTCTCTACTGTTAAGAGTTGCTCGCGAAGGATATGAGTATAAGTATCCCTTAGACCTGAGATCACCATTATGACTTGCAAGCAACTCACTGTACTTAGATACCAGACTATCTGAATTTCTAATTTAGTGATGGAAGGCTACTGGGTGCAGTGAAGTGCTTGTAAAATCAATGAATGAGTCAAATTGAATTGACCCCTCTAAGTGTTGGAGCAAGTGCATCACTATATTTCAATTTAGCAAAACCTCGGTCGGGATGGTTCATTTGATGGATGATGAATTTTGAAATATATTGTTGATGATTTTTCAGGGTTGACAGTTAAATCCTAAATCATCTTTTGAGAATTGAGATCAAGGGGATGAATTATATAGTAACCATAAGCCACAAGTTCATCGATGTTATGTTGTGATTATTCGACCTATCCGGACATTAGATACCATTGCTAGATGGTCACATTGATTGGTACAAAAAAATATTTTGTGTGCTACCAGCTTAGGATTTGAATCTATGAGGTCATACATTATGGGATTTCCTACCTAATCTGATGGCTGATATTGAGTCTCGATGACCTAGGACTCTATGGTCAAGAGTCTCACTGGACTAGGACTCTATGACTAAGAGTCTTAATGGACTGAAACTCTAAGTCCTACTCATTTGGATCAAGAGTCCTACTAGTCTGAGACTCTGTGATTGTGAGTTTCATTTATTTGGGACACTGGGTCCAAGAGTCCCACTTGTTTGGGACTCTTCAAGAGTTTCATGTAGATGGGACTCATTTGCCCAGACATCCATTCGATTGGGCTCTATGTTTATTGGAGGATTAATTAGTGATTTGATTGCTGATTAGCTCAATTTGTTTGAGTGATGAGGATTCAATCAAGTCCGATTGAATTTGATTTGATTAGGTTTGACCCAATCAGGTCATGAGATGACCTAATCGCCATGAGAGATTGGATCCTAATTTGATCACAGGCTGAACCTAATTAATTTCTAATTTGATTAGAATTTTGTTGGGTTGGGTTAAGCCTAATTTAGTTGAGTTTAACCTAATCTAATTGGGTCTAGATAATTAGTTTGGTTGAAACTAATTTGGACCAAGTCATAGTAAGTTTGAATTTTAAACTTGTCTTCTCCCTGCACCATATTTTTTTGACCCACACCCTCCTCCACATGAATTATGAATTCATGCAATATTTCCCATGCTAGAAAGAGTCTTGTGCACTCTCTCTTATCTGCCTTTGGTCTGGTCCAATCGTTGGATGAGGTTTGGTTCATTTGAATTTCGAATTCAAATGAATTGGTTAGCTCTCTAACTCCCTAGCTTATTTTTTCTCTAGCCACCCTCTTTTCATCGCACATTTTTTTGTGTTTTCTGAGTGTGGGCACATAGAAGGAGAGTCCTTTTGCACGTCAAACATTTTTGTGGGGCACTAGAAAAAGGATAAGAAGAGATTTGAATTCAAATTTGGTTGGAAGGTTGAAACAAGTTCAACCTCTACACCTTATCCATTCTCCACACGATTTTCCCATCTTTCCTCTGCCAATAAAAAATGCTATTTTTTTTGTGTGCATGAGGGGGTGAGAGGCTATGTGAGGGACTTCTGAGAGAGAAAAACTGAGTGGGTGCTTACCTTGTGCGTGGAAAAATCCAGGGAGAAAATGAGCTTCTCACCTACGCTAATCTACTCTCTCACGCCTCCCATTTTTCTTTTCCTTTTGGATGCCCACTTTAGATAAGATCAATGTAGGGTTTCTAAAGATTAAAAAGTCCTCTATCCATGAAAATTTGTTTCATGGAAAAATCCCATAGAGTGGGCATGAGAGGGTTTTCGGGCATCAAGATTTTTCTAGGTGTGTGAAACCCTAGATTTAAGTCTTCGAATTCAGGTGGAGAGATAGAGTACTGTGAGTGCCCGATCCCCACCAAACTTTAGGCACCACCTCATCATCCTCCAAAGCACACCATCTGATCTTTTGAAGCATCCAAGAGATTAAAAGAAAGATGATTGATTGGATCGATCAAGATCAGCCATCAAAGATCCCGACGAGGAGCTAGTACTCCGATGGAGCTGGTTGAGATCAGGAGCACCGTGTGGACCAACCGTAGAGGCTAGATGAGTATGCGGCTGTAGTGCAATACCAGAGCTTCTTCTGTGGATTCAGATCATGGAGATCAGCTATCCAAGCATAGGTATTGAGTTCTAAACTTGAATCGATCAGCAAATGTGATTTGCTAATTGATCATATTTAAATTTTTAATTATATATTAGCATGTCTAGATCCTGTGTAGGTCTTTAATGATATGATCATAGCATGTGTAGAATTAATAGTACATAAATTTTGCTTCAGTTGCAAGTTAATTTTGGAAAATATTTTGAAAATGCATGCTTTAACCCTGCACTATTTCCAACAGTGATATCAAAGAAAGGGTTGCTTGACATATTATAATATATAATTAGAAAATTAAATATTAGCATATTAGATGTCTTTGATCCAGATAACTTAGTAATCGAGGATGAATGAGCCACCAAGCCATCCGATCAAAAGGGACAAGTATGGTTTAAAGGCCATCTCCTTCCATTCAGTGGGGATCCCTTATAATGATGGGGGTGCCACCGTGAACTTATTCATTAAGATGAATAGTGAAAGTTTTTTATTCATTGAAATTATTTCAACATAAAAGTTAAATATGAATGTGTTTAGATTCGATCTAAAAAGTGATTTATGGTTTAATTTTTATTATATGCTTTATTTTCTGTTATAAAACTAGCAATAGGATTGTTGTTTATGAAATGAGCTGATCCATTTATGAAATGAGTCAACCCATTTGATAAATAGAAAATAAAATATTTTAAAATTTAAAATTTATTTTCAAAATGCTGAACCCCAACTCATCAGTCCAAAAACTTAATTAAAAGAATTAAGTGTTGTTCATAGAATCTAGAATTGTGAATTGAAGATTCTAAGACATATGCATAAGCTGTGGGTTAAAGGGTTAGATAAATTAGGTCCAATAATTGGGTTAGACCTAAGGTTAGTTAAAAAATGGACTAAACTAGAGTAATTGATCAAATCTAACCAATTATTGAATTAGATTAGGTCAAGGATACTCTAGATTCTACTTCAATAGTTGTAGTTGGATGAGTCCATATCTTTAACAAAGACCAAAATGGACTTGATTCATGGCTAAGTGGTCCAGCCTGAAATTACTAGGTTGATCACATTGAACCAAATTAACCGATTGGTATCTAAGGTAAGTTTGGCAGTCTAGACCAATGGTTTTTAATTGGGAGCTACTCGCACTAATTTGATCTTTGATGAGTTGATGGCATATCCCTTCCACTGATGTCACTTACTTGGCCAATATGGTCGATTAGGATTTGATTAGATCACTTGGTGATTCAAACTGACCCACATCACTAGGAATCAATTTGACTGATTTCAATCAGTAAGACTGAATTAGGTGCTCATGGACCAAAATTAATCCTAGTCCTCTTTAACTGACTTAGTGGAGTTAGTGGAAGGTTTTGACTTGGTGAAGTCAGTGAGAGTAAATTGTTCAGTGTTTCTCTCTATTCTTAAATCACATGTAAATTA
>QRFJ01000982.1:124772-205502 GCA_006176705.1 Cocos nucifera | reverse complement strand
ACTTGAATCGATCAGCAAATGTGATTTGCTAATTGATCATATTTAAATTTTTAATTATATATTAGCATGTCTAGATCCTGTGTAGGTCTTTAATGATATGATCATAGCATGTGTAGAATTAATAGTACATAAATTTTGCTTCAGTTGCAAGTTAATTTTGGAAAATATTTTGAAAATGCATGCTTTAACCCTGCACTATTTCCAACAGTGATATCAAAGAAAGGGTTGCTTGACATATTATAATATATAATTAGAAAATTAAATATTAGCATATTAGATGTCTTTGATCCAGATAACTTAGTAATCGAGGATGAATGAGCCACCAAGCCATCCGATCAAAAGGGACAAGTATGGTTTAAAGGCCATCTCCTTCCATTCAGTGGGGATCCCTTATAATGATGGGGGTGCCACCGTGAACTTATTCATTAAGATGAATAGTGAAAGTTTTTTATTCATTGAAATTATTTCAACATAAAAGTTAAATATGAATGTGTTTAGATTCGATCTAAAAAGTGATTTATGGTTTAATTTTTATTATATGCTTTATTTTCTGTTATAAAACTAGCAATAGGATTGTTGTTTATGAAATGAGCTGATCCATTTATGAAATGAGTCAACCCATTTGATAAATAGAAAATAAAATATTTTAAAATTTAAAATTTATTTTCAAAATGCTGAACCCCAACTCATCAGTCCAAAAACTTAATTAAAAGAATTAAGTGTTGTTCATAGAATCTAGAATTGTGAATTGAAGATTCTAAGACATATGCATAAGCTGTGGGTTAAAGGGTTAGATAAATTAGGTCCAATAATTGGGTTAGACCTAAGGTTAGTTAAAAAATGGACTAAACTAGAGTAATTGATCAAATCTAACCAATTATTGAATTTAGATTAGGTCAAGGATACTCTAGATTCTACTTCAATAGTTGTAGTTGGATGAGTCCATATCTTTAACAAAGACCAAAATGGACTTGATTCATGGCTAAGTGGTCCAGCCTGAAATTACTAGGTTGATCACATTGAACCAAATTAACCGATTGGTATCTAAGGTAAGTTTGGCAGTCTAGACCAATGGTTTTTAATTGGGAGCTACTCGCACTAATTTGATCTTTGATGAGTTGATGGCATATCCCTTCCACTGATGTCACTTACTTGGCCAATATGGTCGATTAGGATTTGATTAGATCACTTGGTGATTCAAACTGACCCACATCACTAGGAATCAATTTGACTGATTTCAATCAGTAAGACTGAATTAGGTGCTCATGGACCAAAATTAATCCTAGTCCTCTTTAACTGACTTAGTGGAGTTAGTGGAAGGTTTTGACTTGGTGAAGTCAGTGAGAGTAAATTGTTCAGTGTTTCTCTCTATTCTTAAATCACATGTAAATTAAATCCTCTAAATTATTAGGTCCTTAAAAATGACTGATTTATGGGGATAACTGAGTCATAGCCTTCCATTAAGGTGAATAGTAATGAGTCCAATTTTCTAGGTAAACATTGGAGATACCTTACACCTGGTGTTCATCTGGATAATGAAATTACTGTCCATCATATGATGATTAGGTCACATTCTCTTAATGGTGATCAAGTTGGCCAGAGCTTTCCTTGAGCCTGACTATTATTGGTTTGATGCATCGAACTCAATCATGTTAATAGTTGGACCTAACCAAATCTTTTCAGTGGAGGCCATAGCCTACTGAATTAACTTCTGGGGCAAAACCTAATTATTGAAAATTATTTAAAAAAATAATTGGTGATGAACCAAAATGTATCCTAAAGCCAATCATTTAGGTTATAGATGGTTGAGCTAAATATAATTGTACTTGAATTATTAATGAATAAAATTATTCTTTTGGCATATTCATTACTTTGTACATCTTTCTGTAATGAACTCTTTTATGATTAAGTCCTCAGGACTATTTAGACTTGACAAAAGAGGATTTATCGTTTAGTCCTCAAACGTGTTCATGACCAAATGATTCGTTATTATCCAGGATGACAACGTATCGAGTGTAGGTCATTATGTGCCATAAGTGTGCCATAAGTGTAGTTGTCCTCTTAACCAAGAAGTATGGAGATACTATTATGGCATGTAGGTGAAGTGTAAGGGTACATTTCACTAAACATGATCCAACTGCGGAGCTCTCTACTATCAAGAGTTGCTCACGAAAGATATGAGTATGAGCGTCCCTTAAACTTGAGATCACCATGGTGACGTATAAGCAACTCACTGCACTTAGGTACCAGACTACCTAAATTTTTAATTTAGTGATGGAAGACTACTAGCTGTAGTCAAGTACTTGGCTTGTCGATGTGTGAGTCAAGATGGGATTGACCCCTCTAAGTATTGGAGCAAGTGCATCGCTGTATTTCAATTAAACAAATCCTTGATTAGGGTAGTCCATATGCTAGATGCTAAATTTTGAAATACACTGTGGATGAATTTTAGGATTGACAGTAAATCCTAAATCATCCTTTGAGCATCAAGGTCAAGGGGATGAATTATACGATAACCATATGCCACAAGTTCGTCGATATTGCATTACAATTATTCGACCTATCCGGACATTGGATACCATTGCTTGATTGTCATATTGATTGGTATAGAAAATTAGTTTCTATGCTACCAACTTAGAATTTGAACCTATGGGGTCACATACAATAGGAGTTTCTACCTGATCTGATGGCTAATATTGAATCTCGATGATCTAAAACTCTATAGTTTCTATGCTACCGACTGGAACTCTATGACCAAGAGTTTCACTGGACTGAAACTCTGAGTCCTTCATGTCTAGGACTCTCTGATCGAGAGTTCTGATGATCTAGAACTCTATGGTCAAGAGTCCCACTAGACTAGGACTCTATGGTCAAGAGTCCCACTAGACTGAAACACTATAACCAAGAGTCCTAGTGGATAGGGACTCTGAGTTTTACTCATTTGGAACTCTCTGATCAAGAGTCTCATTAGTCTGGGACTCTATGATCATGAGTTTGATTCGTTTGGGACACTAGATTCAAGAATCCCATTGATTTGGGACTCTTCAGGAGTTTCATATTGATAGGACTCTATTGCCCGATAACCCATCCAATTCAGACTCAGATATTTTTTGAAGGATTAATTAGCAATTCAATTACTGATTAGCTTAATTTGATTGAGCGATAAGGATTCGATCAAGTCTGATTGAATTTGATTCGATTGGGTTTGATCGAATCAGGTCATGAGATGACCTAATCGCTATGGGAGTTTTGACCCTGATTTGATCGGAACCTGGATCTAATTAATTTTTAATTTGATTAAGAATTTATTGGATTAGACTAAGCCTAATTTGGTTGGATTTAACCTAGTCTAATTAGGTCTAGATTAATTAGTTTGGTTAAAACCAATTAGGACCAAGTCAAATGAAGTTTGAATTCAAACTCTCCCATGCGCCCACCATATTTTTGACTTTTCCACTCTTTTTCTATGTCCAAAATTTTGTACGTAACTTTTATATCACCCAAAAAGTTTCTGCACCCCCTCTCTTATCTGCTTTTGACTTGGTCTAAGGGTTGGACCGGCTCAAAGTAAGTTGAGTTTTGAATTCAACTCAGTTTGTTGGAGGTTGGAACCAATCCAACCTTATTTGCTTCCCACGCCCTCCCTTTTGTTTATCAAATATTTTTCTAGAGAAATAAAAATATGCACATGTAGAAGGAGAGTCCTTATATGTGTTAAACACATGGGAGGGGGCGTTGGATAAGGATAAGAGGCTCACTTGATTTTTGAAATTAAGTGAGTGGTTAAAACCTCTCAACCACTCAACCCTTATCACTTTCCATGCATTTTTCCCATGGTATTCCTATAAATAAATTATGAGAATTTTTATACATGCAAAAGAAGGGGTTTTCATTACATGGTAAAAATTTTAGAGTGATTGGGGATTAATTTTGGATGAAAAAAATCTTGGAGCGAAGGTGAGTAGGGTTCCTATAGCACTTTACTTTTCCCTCATGCCTCTCTTCTCTTCTGATTTTCATCTCTAAGGATATCCAATTTTTAGATATGATCTAAATAGAGTTTATAGATACAAAAGTCATCTTTCCATAAAAAATTATTTCATTGAAATACTCCACACAGAGAGGGCATGATAGGATTTTTAGTGTGTCAAGGTTTCTGGGCCGAGTGAAACCCTAGATTTGAGAATTTACGTTCGGATGGAGAGATCGAGTGCTGTGAGCATCGGATCACCACCAAATCTGAAACACCTCTTTATCATCCTCCAATATTTGTCTTCTAACTTTTTGGAGTATTTAAGAAATTAAAAAATACACGTCGATTGGATCGATCGTAATCAGCCATTGAAGGCCCCAGTGAGGAGCTAGCACTCCAGTGGGGTTGATCGGGATCAGGAGCTCTGTGTGGATCAACCATAAAGGTCGGACACATATATGGCTATGGTGTGACATTAGAATATTATTTAGTGGATTCAGATTGCAGTGATCAGCTATTCGCGAAAAGGTATTATGTTTTGAATAGATAGATGTAGTAAAGAGTTTGCTGCATAGTTTTATTTTCAGATCTATATGAATGCTTGCATATTATGTTTAGATCCTTAGTATTGGGCTTAATATTTTGATATGATCAAAAATTAATTAATTAAATTAATTAATTTTTTTTATATTTTAATTATTTTTGAAAAAAATTTTAAAAGTAGCACTGCAAACCCTGTACTGCATCCTTCAAATGGTATCAAAGCCAGATTCGCTAAACATGATATGCTTGCATGATTAGATTAATAATTTAGATTTGATTAAATATTAATCTAATATTTTGATTAATTAGATCTAAAAATTAAAATCAAGATCGCATGAACAGCAGGTTGTCCTGTTGTAGGGTTTACCCTCTACAGTGCAAAGGTTGTCCTTGTACGTGCTTGATCTTGTAGTTGATCATCAAATTTTTAGATTAGGTCTAATTTTTTATGATATGTTAAATTAGATTTTAATCTAATTTTTGATCATGAATGCATGTTTAGATAGGATTTAAAATTTGATTCATGATTTAGTATTATGTAGTGTACATAGTTTTAGATTAAACCCTACAACTAGTGTTATTTATGAATTAAGTCGATTCAATTTTAAAGTGAGTGGACTCAATTGGTGAACAATGCTAAGTTGTAAAGAATTTTTTAAAATTTAAAAATTATTTTCAAAATGCCGAACTCCAATCCATCATCAAAAAACTTAATTAAAGAAATTAAGTATTATTCATAGGATCGAGAATTATGAATTAAGATCCTAAGACATAGGCATTGTTAGATATATGTGCCCTAGAAGCTAGAATTGGCTGACACTTGTAATACACTTCTAGGGGCAAAATTATAATTTTAACTAATATCAATAAAATGGATTATTTTCTATCACATATGTGTATTTAGTGTCTGTGATACATCCTTTGAATCAATGGTAATGATAATTCATATTTTCAAGAGTTGAAAATTTAAGACATGAATAATCATTATTAACTCATAAAATGCTTTCGATCATAAGATTATCACGAGGATGGTGATTGATCTGGAAGGTTGGGGTACAATCGCTTCTCTTTCGTAGATGAGTCTTGAGTCTACGGTGTGGAGATACTAGAGCGAGAGTATAGGTACTTATTAGAGAACGAGGGCACTGAGCTGTGACCACCTCGAGTCGAGTATCATTAGGAAGTCTACCTTCTCGTCGATGACTGACTCGATGCTGTAGTGTGTGTCTGGTTCTTTGACTTGAGGATTGCATCGTAGTTACCTTGAGTGTTATAGTTTGACTACACATATTACTCGGTCTCCTAGCCATATGGAACCCTAAGTGTTATGTTGGCTATAGTATGTTCATTGTAGAACTGGATGCATCAAGGATGGGAATCTATCTACCTTGGTGGTAGAGGAGCAGCCCTATGAATCATGAGAAATCAAGTCCAGAAGTCCATGGCCATGGCAGAGTGAAATAATAGAAAGAGTTTTCTATTTAGATTTTACATCGACTCAAATCGAATGGTTAGATCATATGATAGAAACTAGGGTTTGGCGAGTTCACCTTAACTAATAAATCTGATCGGAGCTCAAGATAGAAGAATTAATCACACAAAGTAGCTGCACCAAGAGGTTCAACATTCAGCTCTGATGGGTATGCCCATTAATATTACTTGCTGTTAGATATTATGTTGCCCTAGAATAGCTAGAGATTAGGCACTGAGGGACAGCATGTTAATACATCTTACTCACAGGCTGCAAATAAATTATATTTGACTATATCAATAAATAGATAGGATATTCTGTTTCTGAATCACATATGTGACTATTTTCGGTCTGTGATTACATCTTTTGAGTAATGGTAATGATAATTCATATTTTCAAGAGTTGAAAATTTAAGACATGGAATAATCATGTTAACTCATAAACTGCCTCCGACCATAGGACCTCACGAGATGGTGATGATACTGGATAGGTTGGTGGATAGAGTACAATCGGCTTCTCTTTGGTACAGAAGATCTTGAGTGTTACGCGGGGGTGGTAGGAGAACCAAAAGTGAGAGTATAGGTACTCATTAGAGAATGAGGGCAATGAGCGTGACCACCTCAAGTAGTCAAATTAAGGACATGGAGTCCTACGTTCTCACTCTATCAATGACTGACTTGATGCTAAGCAGATGGTGACGGGCTGTATTCTGTATCTCTAGACCAAGGTGGCAATCGTGTAGTGACATCACCTTGAGGGTCGTTCTGATAGTGTTTTGACCTCACACATTCACCTCGGTCTCCTAAGCCATACAATGAACATTATGAGCGTGTGATGTTGCGTCTAGGTTATGGCTATGTTCACTTTAGAGAACTGATGGCCATCATAGATGTGAATCTATTATCCTACAGACTCGGTGGTAGAGGAGCAGCCCTATGATGAATCTGTCGAGAATCAAAGTCTAAGAAGGTCCAGTGGCTTATGGCATGGATGTGAATAATAGAAAAGAGTTTCTACTTAGATTTTTCACATTTGGAAGGCACTACGGAATCGAAATGATTACCATCATATGACAGAGAACTAGGGTGTTTGAGCCCGAGTTTTACCAACATTTAAACCCCACTAATCTGATCGGGGCTCATAAGATAGAAAAACTAAATCACACAGGTAGCTAACACCAAGAGGGTTTTCACATTCAGCTCTAATGGGTTGCCACCATCAATACTGCTAGTTGTCACTGGTGGATTCTTGGCGCAAACTTGTTAATGACTTTAGATGATCGCTTATCAATAGGAACTCCGTAGCTATCCCTCGAACGATCAGAAGAGTTCTGATCTCATTCGTCAAGAGTAGTTATTCTCGACCTGATGTCGATGATATAAGAGACTCAATGCGTAATCATCATCCCAGACTTATAACAGAATTGAACTCTAACTAGGTCACACAAATACAGGATTTGAATTGTACGGGATACATCAAAATTGAACTGATCTCAGATTCCAATTGATCTAAATAGGATTAAAATTTAGGCTTCAAAGAAATCGTGCTAGGATCGATTGCAGAGCCTAGCGTTCTTCTTTTGACTATCATAATATAATACATCTCACTGATCTGAGACCCAACAGGATTTTGAGGTGCATCAATCAGAGCACTTCATAATGGTATGTCTAGACTGGAGCGGGTTCAAAGTCAGAAAAGTGTCCGTTATCAATAGTGTCAAAGACACTACCTACCATTTTGGTCAACCTGTCATTTCTTGTTCTTTGATTTTGGTTAAAAGTCTACCTTTGACTGGTCACACATGTCTCGACACAATTAATACTTTGACGTTTTGATCACAATGTCACTGCACCTATTAGAGAGCTGAGGTGAGGGCTTGTCCCACCCTACGTCAAGAACCTGGCAAGGAACAAGAGGCGCACCCACCTAATTGGCGTGTGCCAAGTTGGAGAGCGCGCTAGGAGTCCTTGTTGGACAAGGACTCCATCTCCTTTTTGGATTCCAATTAAAGAGTTCTCACTTAAACTTCAACATTTGACTGATCTAGGCACCTTCTAAGCTGAGTGAATCCCAGGGACTCTATTTCCCACCAATAGATTTGATCTGATTTCACAAAGAGTTGTGAATTGATTGGACGAAAAGAGAAGTTGGATCACAGAAGTCTATTAAATAAGACCTCGCACCACACTCAGATTCTAACACATAGCATTTTAAGAACCCCACACCCCAAGAACTGCTCTCTACCCTTCTTCCCTCCATGCCAAACTCAGCCTATCTCTCCTCTCCTCTTCCACGTCAAAAGTAGTTTGGAACCTTGGGTTGGTGCAAAATCCACGAATCAAAGACAACCGGCGACTGAAAGCAATAAAGAAGGCCTGCGCCTGCTGCAAGAGAACGACTGCGTAGATCTTCAAAGGAGTTTTGAAGGATCCGTCCATATCAGATTCAGATACTAATTTGTTTGGAGGCATGATAGAGAAGAAGATGGATCTCCAATCTGCCAAGTGGATACCGTTAGAGGCTAGGTCGCTTGCAATGGCTTAGAATCCAGAACCTTTCCGCTACAAACAGGGGATCATCAACGGGTAATAGGATACCCAAATCAGGGTAAATTATAATTTTGATTTAATTTTTTCTATTTTAATTTTATTTATTAAAATAATAAATTAAATTCTAAACATCCCTAGATTTGATACAGAGGTCAAAGAAAATTTTTTTTTGAAAATATATCTCTTGATCTATCAAACTGAACAAACCTGACCGAAAAATCAGGATTACCCTTCAATAGGTATACAAGAGCCAAGGTTCTAAATATTTTTTAGATCTTAATTTTATAAATTTATCTGTTAATTTAGAAAATAAATGATTTTAGATATTCACATGAGATGTGACTCAGATCTGAAATCAGAAAAAAATAAAATTAAATGATTTGGGATCTAGATTAGGAAATATGCATGACTAGTGTCATACCAAATCAGAAATAGTTCTATAAATTTAGTCTTGCATATTTTTGATTAAATCTATTAAATTCATATTTTAGATCTGTATTTATTTACTATTTTTTGATATTATAAGTGTTATATAATACATATAAAAATACAAATAAATTATTTATTTTAACATCAATAGATGATCATGATATGATGCATGTCATGAACTAAGTTGTAAGAATAGTTCTACATAGTTGTCTAGATTAGACATTTAATTTGATTAGATTAATTTAAATCTAATTTTTTAGATTATTATGGAGTATAATTTAGATTTGAAAACATGCATGATTCGATTATTCTATGAGATGTATTGCAAAATTATGCCATGTTTAAGATCTGATCGTGTATATGTAAGAGATAATAAATGATATTAGATCTAAAACTGTTTGTAGTATGATGCTTCCTGATTAAGGCATTCCTCTTGGCCGATGCCGATCATAAAAAATGAAGAAAGATTTAAAGGCCCTCATACTTCCCCCATTCGATGGGAATGTTCTAATGATGTGTTGGGGTGCTGCGTGTTCGTCCTTAATCAGAAATCAAAAATTACTTTTCTTGCAAACCCTAGATCCCTGGAAACCCTCGTGGATTATTTGTGCATAATTTTCATTTTATAACTCTACTTAATTAAAATTAAGATTATGAAATATCAATTAGGTCTAAATTGAGTATTTCAGATCAAATAAGACATATCATAATAGTCTCTCTTAGTTTTGATAAAGTTTTATGTGATTTAGGAGCAAGCATTAATCTCATGCCTTTTTCTATTTTCAGGAAGCTGGGTCTAGGAGAACCAAAGCCTACCACTATTACTCTTCAATTAGCCGACAGATCCATTAAATATCCAAGAGGTATAGTGGAGGATGTCTTGGTAAAGGTAAACAAGTTTATTTTTCCTGTTGATTTTATTGTTCTTGATATGGAAGAAGATTATGATGTACCCCTTATTTTAGGGAGACCCTTTTTAGCTACTGGAGGAGCTTTAATAGATGTTCAACAAGAAAAATTAATTCTTAGAGTCCAAGACGAACAAGTTACTTTTAATGTTTTTAAAGCTATTAAACATTCCAATGATAATCAAACTTGTTTTCGTATAGATGATATTGACAATTTAGTGCATGAGTATTTTTTAGAAAATAGGTTTGAAGACCCTATTGAAGCTTGCATTGTCCAATCACAAGAGGGTTCAGCTGAAGATGAAAGGCAAACAGAATGCATAAAATTGCTAAGGGCCAGACCATATATTCCACGCACATACAGACCACGATTTGAAGAATTAGAAAGATCATCCACTCCTTTTCCAAAGACATCAATTGAAGAGCCACCTACTCTTGAACTTAAACCTCTCCCTTCTCATTTAAAATATGTTTTCTTGGAAGGTTCATCACACTTACCTGTTATTATTTCTTCTTCCTTGACAGATTTAATGGAAGAAAAATTATTAAGAGTACTAAAGAAACACAAAAAGGCATTTGGATGGACAATAGCAGACATCAAAGGAATTAGTCCCTCAATTTGTATGCACAAAATTCTCATGGAGGACAACTATGAGCCTACGGTCCAACCCCAAAGAAGACTCAACCCCAAGATGCAAGAAGTGGTCAAAAAGGAGGTAATCAAGCTACTGGATGCAGGTATTATTTATCCTATCTCTGATAGTTCATGGGTGAGCCCTGTTCAAGTAGTTCCTAAGAAAGGTGGGATTACTGTAGTTCAAAATGATAATAATGAATTAATCCCCACTAGAACTGTTACTGGATGGAGAGTGTGCATGGATTATAGAAAATTAAATGATGCAACTAGAAAAGATCATTATCCTCTTCCATTCATTGATCAGATGTTAGAAAGATTAGCTGGATATGATTTTTACTGCTTTCTAGATGGATATTCTGGTTATAATCAAATTGCCATAGCACCTGAGGATCAAGAGAAAACTACTTTTACATGTCCTTATGGTACATTTGCTTTTAGAAGAATGCCGTTTGGTTTATGTAATGCACCAGCTACTTTTCAACGATGCATGATGGCTATTTTTTATGATATGATTGAAAATTATCTTGAAATATTTATGGATGATTTTTCTATCTTTGGATCCACATTTGATAAATGCTTGCATAACTTATCTCTTATTTTACAAAGATGTGAGGATACTAATCTTGTCTTAAATTGGGAAAAGTGTCATCTGATGGTACAAGAAGGCATAGTGTTAGGCCACAAGATTTCATATAAAGGTATTGAGGTTGATAGAGCTAAGCTTGAGGTGATCGAAAAATTACCCATACCGACCTCAGTTAAGGCCATTAGGAGCTTTTTGGGGCATGCTGGATTTTACCGTCGATTTATAAAGGACTTCTCTCTAATTTCTAAACCTTTATCTAAATTATTATGCAAGGATGTCTCTTTTCATTTTTCTGATGAGTGTTTGCAGGCATTTAACACCCTCAAGGAGAAGCTGGTCACGGCACCTATTATGGTAGCACCAGATTGGTCCCTACCTTTTGAGTTGATGTGTGATGCTAGTGACACAGCCATAGGAGCAGTACTTGGTCAAAGAAAGGATAAGATTTTTCAAACAATATACTATGCTAGCCGCACTTTGACTGAAGCTCAACAAAAATATGCAACCACTGAAAAGGAGCTTCTGGCAGTAGTATTTGCATTAGACAAATTTCATTCTTATCTTATTTTATCTAAAGTTATTATATACACCGACCATGCAGCTCTAAAGTATCTCCTTACCAAGAAAGATGCAAAACCCAGATTGATCAGATGGATTCTTTTGCTACAAGAATATGATTTGGAGATCAAGGACAAGAAGGGCACAGAGAATTCAGTTGCTGACCACCTTTCCAGACTGGAAAAACATCACAGAGAAGGAATTAGATATTTGCCCTATCAAGGAGGAATTTTCAGATGAACGCCTTTATGCTATATCAGGTAGAACGTTTCCATGGTATGCTGATATTATTAACTACTTGGTTGGTAAGGTTTTTCCACTTGGTCTTTCTTTTCAACAAAAGAAGAGGTTCTTATCTATTGTTAAACATTATTTCTGGGATGAACCCTTTTTGTATAAGTGTTGTTCAGATCAGGTCATTAGAAGATGCATTCCAGAGGAAGAAATGGAGAAAATTCTGCATCATTGTCATGATCGAGAGGCAGGAGGACATTTCGGCCCAACTAGAACAGCATATAAGGTTCTTCAATCAGGTTTTTATTGGCCCTCTCTATTTAAAGATGCTCATACTTATGTCTCTTCATGTGACCGCTGTCAAAGAACTGGAAATCTCTCTAGAAGACATGAAATGCCTTTAAACAATATTCTTGTGTGTGAAATTTTTGATGTTTGGGGTATTGATTTTATGGGACCTTTTCCTAGTTCTTTTTCAAATCAATATATACTTGTGGCTGTAGATTATGTTTCAAAATGGGTAGAAGCAGCACCCTTTCCAACTAATGATGCAAAGGTAGTTGTCAAATTTTTGAAAAAACATATTTTTACTCATTTTGGCACTCCTAGAGCAATCATTAGTGATGGAGGTAAACACTTTTGTAATAAACAATTTGAAAATCTATTAAACAAATATGGTGTCACTCATAAAATAGCTACCCCATATCATCCACAAACTAGTGGTCAAGTAGAGGTGTCTAATAGGGAATTAAAAAGAATTTTAGAAAAAACTATAATTGCATCCAGAAAAGACTGGTCATTGAAATTAGATGATGCATTATGGGCATATAGAACTGCATATAAAACACCTATTGGTATGTCCCCATATAGGCTACTCTTTGGAAAAGCATGCCACCTCCCTGTTGAGTTAGAACATAAAGCATATTGGGCCATGAAAATTCTTAACTTTGATATACAAGATGCAGAGAAGAACAGGTTAATGCAAATAAATGAGATGGACGAATTTCGCCACCATGCTTATGAGAATGCCAGGATTTACAAAGAACGTACTAAGAAATGGCATGATAACCATATTCGTAAAAAGAGAATTCCATGAGGGACAGCAAGTTCTTTTGTATAGTTCATGGCTACATTTGTTTCCAGGAAAGCTAAAATCAAGATGGACAGGTCCCTATACAATTACTAAGGTATTTCCATATGGAGCAGTAGAGATCTTTGATGAATCAAAAGGTACCTTCAAGGTAAACGGTCACAGGCTGAAAAATTACATTAATGGAAAGTTTTGAAAAGGAGAAGGAAGCATTTCAATTACAAGATCCACTTTAGAATTCAAAGAAAGTCAAGCTGAAGACTATAAATCAGAACTACTAGATAGGTTGTTTCTTTTCTTTTTAGTTTTGATCATTTTTTTTTCTTTTATTTTTTAGTAATTTGTTGTTGCTCTTTTACTGCTCTGGTGTGTATTTTCAATTTTGCAGAAAAATCAATGAGAAGCTCAAGCAAAATTTCAAAGCTCCAAAGAACCAGACTGAACCAAATCAGGTGTATTCCTTCCTATCCTTTATTGCACCCTTTATTTTTCTTTCTCCTTTAAGACAATGTAGAATAAGTTAAAAAAAAAAAAAATCATGTGTCAAGAAGAAAATCTTGAGCAAGATAAACTGGATAAGTGATAAAAGATAGAATTATTTGCTAATGAATGTAATGAGTTAAAGAAGTAGATTAGTTGGTCAACTTTTAGCAGCCTACTTAGGTCATTAAAAGATTATTAGCACTTTCTAATTGCACATGCACACTAACAAGGCAAAGTAGGTATTGATTATAAGGCCAACTGAGGATTCAATTATCACTGAAAATTGATAATTAATATACATTCTAATCAAAGAAACTTGAATTTAAGGAAAGAGCTACCTGCCTATAAATAAAGTGCAAAAGATAGAGTATATGTGGATTGCCCAAAGCCTAGTAACTGGGTCTCTGCACCTAGGTCAAGTGTGAAAATTCACGTAAAATGGTGAAGGAAAGGCCAGGATGCTCAGCACAAAAAAAAAAAAAAAAAAAAAGAAAAGGCAGTGTGAAAGCTACCTTAATTCATGAGTATAAAATTGAGAATGTATAGAAAATTGACCAAAATAGGTGATAAGAGAGGATACTTTTGTTCTTTTAATTTAATACTGAAATGCTAAAGTTAGTCATCACGAACACAAGTGCTATAGATCTTTGATGTACTCTAAGAAAGTTTTTAATTGTATTGACTGAAAAATTTGCTTCTGAAGCTCAATGCTTAGTTAGCAGTATTTTCTAAACTTTTTGACCTTTAATCCTAGATTTTATCTTTGTGATGGATAATCTTATTGAAACATGGTATTAAATAAAACATTGCTAAGGGACTAGCAATGACTAAGTTGGGGGGTGTGATAAGTGGTAAAAATATACTAATAAAAGTATTAAATTATAAAATAAATTAATCTATTTTTTTAGAAATTGATACTTTTATTAATCTTATGTAGGAAAGAAGGCCACCAATGTGAAGATCTTATTTTTTTGGTTCAGATGAAATAAATTTCAGGCAAAACGGACTTCAAACGAGCCCAGAATTGAATTTCAAAAAAAAAAAAAAAAATCGCCGACGCAACGCTGACGTCAGGATGACGTCAGCATTTTTTGCGGCGCACGGTGGACCAATCTGAAGGGTATTTTGGGAATTTCACAGCAAGAGCGTGCTCTGATTGGCTGAAGAACATGGCGGTCCATGCAACACCGGGCTCGCGCATGGTCCATGGAGGGTAATTTGGGAATTTTGGCTGATCCAACGGGCGGTTTTCACTGAAACTTGATCGGACGGTCGAAATGAAGGCGCTGATGGATGGCATCCATAGCTCCCGATCGAGATCCAACGGCTGAGATTCATTTTGATGGTAAACTAAAGATCAGAAGCCTTCTTTCTGCACGATCAGATGGCCCAGATTCGATCCAACGGTTGATCCAATGGCTGGCATTAAATTCGACTTGATCTGGGTTATTTTAAGGAGTTTTTGAGTGATTTTTGGACCGTTTGATCAACATCTAATGGGCAGAATTACCCAGATCTTAATTTGAGTTGTTTTAGGAGTCTTAAACCTAATTTTTGATGGATTTTGGGGGAAAATCAATCTCTTGATCTATAAAAACTTATTGTTGCCATGAAAAAAATAATTAGAGAGAGAGACAGAGAGAGAGATGGGGAGAAAGAGAAAGAGGGAGAAAAAGGGAGAGAGAGACAGAGAGAGAGATGGGGAGAGAGAGAGACAGAGAGAGGGAGAAAGAGAGAGAGAGAAAGAGAGAAGAGAGAGGTAGAAAGAGAAGAGTGATTTGTAAGAAAATCAAAAAGGGTTTTTGATTTCTTTCGACGATCAAGACATCGATTAAGGAGCCTCTTCATCTTCGCCAAGTTCTCTACATCAAGAGCAGCAGACAATCAATTTCAGCAATCAAACAGTCTAATTTTTCTATGCTTTTTATTTTATTTGCTATTTTTGAACTTGTTATCATGAACTAAATTTTCTTTTACTAAGGCTAAGGTGTAGCCACTCTTTTGATGCAATATTCAGTGTGATTTATTTTTAAATTTTATTCATGAGGAGTATATAAATCTGATCTTAATGCTTTTAGATTACTGGCCATCTTCTAATTGATCTGATGAACATAGATGTTACGGACCAAGTACATCTATGTTAATGCTTCTTGATTATATACCTTGTATTATGAATCAAATTAGAATTCATATGCATGCAAGAATTTTAGTGCGCTTTGGACGCAGCGTATTTTAATTAGAGGGTTTCACAAAACCTAATGCATTAATATTTATTTAAATTACACCTGGACCAAAGGATAATTAATAAATATTAATAGTTTTGCTATGCCTGGACCAAAGGGTAGTGAATAAATTAGGAGACTCCACCGTCACATGAAATAAAATTAATCTAAAAACCTAAATATTGTATTGACTGAGTTGGTGAACTGATTGCCTTAGTAATCCATTGCTCTTGAGTTTAAAACCCTAATAATTTACACTCTCTCTATTTAATTAAAAACTTTTAATTATTTTTTTATTTTGTTCTTTAATTTCTTATTCTCATAAATCGATCTTCTAAATAAAGTATAGGAAAGAGCTTTTCAGTACTTGTTTTTCAATCCTCTAGGGACGATACTCTACTCATTCACTTTATTACTTGATCGACTGGTGCACTTGCCATAGCTATAAATTAGCACGCATCATACATCGATGATATTCTCCTATTGGGAATGACATTTCCATATTAACCTCAATCAAATTATAGTTGTCTAAGAAATTTTTCATGAAAGACCTAGATGAGGTATTCTTTATTTTAGGGATTAAGATCTATAGAGATAGATCTAGGAGGATGCTAGGATTGTCAAAGAAGATGCTGAAAAGGTGCCCCAACACACCAAAAGTGATATAATGCATGAGAAGATCCCTTATGCTTCGACCATAGGAAGTCTTATGTATGCCATGCTTTATACACGGCCTGATATCGCCATTGCTATGAATGTCACAAGTAGATATCAGTCAAATCTAGGAAAAGAGTACTGGACTTCTATGAAATATATCCTTAAGTACTTAAGAAGGACTAAGAATATATTTTTTATTTTTGGAAATGAAGAACTTAAAGTGTAGGGGTATACTAATTCAGATTTCATGTCCAATACTGATGATTGAAAGTCAACATCAGAAAGTATTTTCTTATACAATGGTGGTGTTATGAGCTAGAAGAGTTCCTAGACTGTGCTTACAAATTCTACCATGGAAGCAGAATACATCACCACATCAAAAGCTTTGAAGGAAGCATTTTAGTTCAAAAAGTTTATTGCAGAGCTAGATGTGATACTATCAGATGCCATCCCACTTTACTGTGACAACAACAATGCCATAGCCCTAGCTAAGGAGCTGAGGTCTCACCAGAACTTCAAGCACATTGAGCAGCGGTTCCACCTCATCCATAATTACCTTGAGAAAGGATACGTTGAGGTGAAGAAAGTCAAGTCCATGGTCAACATGGCTGACCCACTAATGAAGCAATTGATCTAGCAAAAGATTGAAATCCACCTTGAGAAGATGGGACTTAGATTTGTAGCTAATTAGATTTAGTGCAAGCAGAAATTTGTTGGATGTATGTCCTATAAGCCAGATTCGCCGATACATGTAAAATTTTCTTATGGAATAATTTTATAATTAGCTTTTACATTAATAAAATTGGATTATTTTCTATTCACATTTGTATTTAATTATGTCTATGAATTATCCATTGGGTTAATGGGTATAATGATGCATATTCTCAAGAGTTGAGAATTTGAGATATGTGTTATTATAGTTAACTTATAAATTACTCATGATCATAGGATCATCATGGAGATGGTGATTTATCCAGAAGATTAATACATGATCACTTTCTTTAGATAGACCAGTCTTAAATCTACGGTTTGGAGACACTATAGCAAAAGTACAAGTGCTTGTTAAGAATAAGGGTACGGAGCATGACCAATCATGAGCAATCACAAGGATATCTATCTTCTCATCAGTGAGATGCTTGATGCTGCGGTTGTGTGTTTAGTTCTCTGACCTGAGGTTCATCCACCATTCACCTTTGTGCTGTAATTTGACTGCACCATAACCTGATCTCCTAGCCATGTAGAGCCTTGAGGTATATATTAGCTGTAGTATATTCATTGTAAGAATTGGATTGCACCGAGATAGGATCTATTGACCTCGGTAGAGGAGAAGTAGTCCTATATAGATCATGAGATTGAATCCTAAAGTCCATGTCTATGGTAGTGTGAATAATGAGAAGGTGTTTTCATAAGGTTTTACATCAGACTCGGATTGGTTGATTCTACATATGATAGGGATGAGCTTTGACAAGTTAACCTTAACCTCGATCTTGTCAGGACTCATGATAGATGAACTGAATCATACAGTAACTGAACCTAGAGATTCATTATTCAATTCTGCTAGATTGCCACCATATTCTGCTAGGTGTCACTAGTAGATAGTGAGACCAATTAGAATTATGTCGATGATCAATAATTTTAATTGGATAAATTGGAAAGAGTTTTGATCCATGAAAAAGAGTTTTGATGATTTTGCTGATAGAGATCATAATATATCCCACTATTAGACATAATTGGACCTATGGGATCACACAAATAATGATTTTGGCTTAGGATTGCATAATTGAGCTAAGTATTGCTGACCCTAAGATTGATTTTGATGATTCCAAAATGTTGAGTAAAAATATCACTAATCATATGTTTCAAGGTTGGATGTAGGATTTTCTAGATGTTCACATTGAAGAAATTCCCTAGAAAAGAAATCATCTCAATATGCTAAGCCCTGCAAGGAATAAGTTTTCATAAGTTTGGATGGCTCGTTATGAAGAAAATCAATTTGGAAGAAGTAAATATCATTTGGAAGCATTAGGGTTGAGAAATTCAAGTTTAAGAGGCAAAAATATAAAAAGAATAAAGTTGAAAATTTTTGAGGTGGCTCCAGAAGGTTTCGAGTCAATTCTAGTGCGTTGATATCAAGTGGCATGTAGAAAGGATGATCCATGGGTCGACTCTATTGCATAGAAATAGAAAATAGAAAGCTAATTTTTTTAGTGCAGTCTAGGTGCTGACCCCAAAGCACAAGATGTTGACCCTAGATCAAAATGTATCGATCCCTGCAGAAAAGATGTCGACCGCAATGTTAGGATAGGCTGCAACGGCTAGTTTTCTGCACTTTCTCAACGGATCTTTTTCATTCCAAATACCTAGTTCAACCCTTCCAATGGTCCAAACTCTCTCTCCAGCTATTATGAAGGTTATTTAAAGATGGAGAATCAAAAGAAAAAAGAGAAAAGTGGATTGAAAGTAGAAATCATTCAAATTATGAGGTTTATTGAATATCTAAAGAAAAAGAGAGAAAAAAGAGGATTTTGTGCATCAAATTCAGAGAGCTTCCAACTGTGATCATCCTCAATCATTCAAGCTTCCTCTCAGCTTTCAAAGGAGAGAATTCAAAGCTTCAAGAGCCATCTTTCAGTCTCTCTTTCAAGCTTCAAAAAGATTTTCTTTTTCTCTTTTGTTCTTGTACTAAATTTTTTAATCTTTTGTATTTGTGTTCCTTTATAAATTTCTTTGGAAAAAAGAAATTTGGGGTATAGAAAGTTCCAAGCCAGTAATTGGACAATGTAAAGGCTATGGTTGGTGTTCCTGATTTAAAACTAACTGGGTTGATAGTGAATCCCAAAAACTTAGTGTAGGATTATGGTTGTTGAGCCCGGCAAAACTAACTAGGTTTATTTATGATCCAGGATTAAAACAAATGTATTATAATCTAGAGATTATAGTTGAATTTTCAAAGGAAGCTTGGAGAGTGGACATAGATGTGGAGTTGCACCAAACCACTATAAATTTGTTGTATTTATATTGTGCCTTGTTTTGTTTATTTTACTTGCTTTACTTACTTGCTATGTACTAGTTTATTTCATACATAGCTTCACTCAATTTTTAATTCCACTATTGCATATTTCATACACAATACAATCACTTAAATTAATCTTATTCACCCCCCCCCCCCCCGCCCTCTTGGGTTGCTACCTTTAAGCAACAAGTGGTATTAGGGTGGTGCTCTAATAGTATTTGTTGACCTAATGTTTAAGAGCTAAAGATCTTGGCAACCCAAAATGAAATATTTTTTTAATGATGGATATTCTATAAATAGACCCCATTGTTTGGTGGCTCAAATTATTCTTATTGGAAAGATAGGATCAAAGTCTTCATTCAAGCACAGGACTATAATCTATGAAAGATTATTATCAATGTCCCTCACACATAAAATGCATCCATTTTTGATAAAGAATCAATACATCTAAATGCTAAGGCCATAAACATGCTTTATTGCTCCTTAGATTTAAATGTATTAATGCAATTTCTTCATGTATTTCAGCAAAATATGCATGGAAGAAATTAAAAAGAACTTATGAGGGAGCAAATCAAATAGAAGAATCAAACTTCCAAGAAGAAAAATAAGCTCACTCCAACCTATACCTCATGGCTCATGAGGATGAAAAGAAGAAAAATAAGAAGAAACAAAGGAGAAAGAAAGCAATAATTAAGCAGGAGCAAGTCAAAAAAAAGCTAAATGAGAAAGAGGAAGAAAGTGCTACAAATGTTTGCCTCATGATCAAGGATGATGAGGTAAATATTAATAACTCTTTCAATTTTACTTTTGAAGAATTATATAAAGCCTTCAATGATCTAATGTGTAATATCTTGAACCAGCAAAATAATAGATTAAAGGATTTATGTCCATGTATGTGTGGCATAGTAAGTTATTTATGGTATATTGAGCCACTTAATCTCAATTATAAACTACTTTAAATTAAACTTACCTTGCCAAAGTTTGTTGAAGTCATTTGAGCATAAATTATGATTATCTACAATTGCAGGTTCTAAAAATTTTTTAAATCTGAAAACTAGCACATGTATGGAGGACTATATAAAAATATATTTTTTTAAACCAAAATTAGCGATAATTGATCCTTAGGAGTTGGTGAATTATAAAATATTTTTTTATGAATTTTGAGATCCTTTAACCTATTCCATTTGAAAAAAGAAAGTTTTAAAAGTTTTGGATTTGAAAAAATTTGAACTAGAATCCAAGTTTTGATATCTTATTCTTAATGATTTTGATTTTTCTGATATTTTTATTGATTCTAAATAAGAGGATATTTTCTTATTTATATTTATATTTTAAAGTTAATGAAGAATAAAATAAATAAGGATACTTAAAATTAGTAAATATAAATAAGAAGAGTATTAAGCAAGCCACTTAGAATGAGTAAAGCTTTGAAGAAAGTATGAAATAAAATTTTTGAAACCCAGGGGTTCGAGTTGACCTAGATTGCAATCGAGATGATCCGAGTCTAAAGTTGTAGAAATTAATTTCTATCTTTCTGAGAGAGCCAGCCTGATTTGGAATTGAGCTGACCCAGCTAACATTTGAACTGATCCGATTTGGGGCCGAGCCAGCTCGGTTAGCAGGAATAGTAAAACGGTGCTAGCTGAGAGGCTTTAAAAGTCAATTTTCAAATGGATTCTTTTGGAAATAACTTCATAGCTAGCATCCTTGGAGTGTGTCACGTAATTAGAAGAGAGAGGGAGAGGTATGTTGGATTTCTTTATGGAGTGACACCTAGCAAATTCATTTAGTTTACTATTTCTTCTAAAAGAAAAATGACCAGTTCCTTTGTTGTTGTTGAGTTTTCTAAGTTCTTCAGAAAGAGTAGAGGAGAGAAGAGGACTGAGGAAGGTCTTGTGTTAGTCAGAAATCAAGTAGAATTTAGTTGGTAAAGAGGGAATTGAATGATAAATCGAGTTGAAGAGGGGAAGTTATTGAAGTTAGAAAGAAGAAAATTTGTCCTGATTGGTAGTAGTGATTTTAATCATTGAGGAAAGGAAAAGAGTTGGAAAAAAGTGCTGTAAGTAAGCCAATAAGCTAGTAGCTATTGGAGGTGAGTGATATCCATCTATCCATGGTGTTTTAAATGTACTTTACTAAGTTAAAATATTATTTGAAAAGCAAGATATTCTCTTGATACTTTACAGCTTATGTTGATTTCATATATATGGTTGGAGAACCATCGAAATAAGGAATGATTTCTAAATAGCTTTTGTGTATTTCATAAGCAAGTATATGTACACATAGTTTTAGTGATTTTAAACATACTTCATAGTGATCTCTTATATAGCTTTAGTAATTTTAAATATATTATATAGTGATATTTTATATGATTTTATCTTTTGCATGGTTAATTTTTGTTTATGTACCATGTGACTTATTAATATTTATTAGCACGGACAGGCTGCTCATAGGAATGGTAAACCCTAGTGTGTTGTTTCGATAACATTAAGATAGGCTCCCCATAGGGATGGTATACTTATGAGATTATGTTGTTCTTTTTTATAATAAGGTTGGCTGCTCATAAGAAACCCTATGAGAGTGTGTTATTCTTAACAAATACAATACTTATGAGATTGTGTTGTCCTTCTGGTGATAAGGCAGGTTGCTCATAAGAAATCTTATAGAAATGTGTTGTCCTTTGGTGATAAGGTAGGCTACCCATAGGATTGGTCCATATGAGGTTGTGTTGTCCTTTTTGGTGATAAGGCAAACTGCTCATATGATCGGATGATATAAGAGTGTGTCAATGTGTGACTGCTCATATGTGATTGTGAATGTGAATGTAAATGTAATATGTGAATGTGGTTGTGATACAATTACTCATAAGAAATCTTATGGAAACATGTTGCTGCGGTATCATCAGTGGTAAGCAAAAGTTTGTACTTTATAAGAACCTTTTATATGATTCATTCTTATTTTATGCAATTGTTTGGAAGCTTGGTGGTACATACTATGCATGGTGGTATAAAAACTATAGTAAGTTTTTTGTTGATAGTTGGATACTCTCACTGGGACGTTAGTCTTATTATGTGATTTTATGTTTTTCTTCTCTCAATAGATTGGAGTATCTTAGTTTGACACCTGCATAAGGGAGTTATGTATCAGCATTTTTTGGATTGTACATGTTAATTTATGAGAGACTTACTTTTGATTGAGTCTTAAGGTGTATTATATGTCTATTAAGCTATGTACAGCTAGATGTATTCTATTGTAGAGTTATATGTATCAAACTTAGTTCAATATATAAAACCTTGAGATGATGTTGTTAGATGTAGGATAATTTGAAATGCTTATGTTATGATTTTAAAGGATTAATTAGATTACTTGACAGCAGGTGATTAAATGATACTATAGTTCAGCTTAAGTACAGCTTAGAAATCCCTTTAACCTTTAGATAAGAATGGGGTGCAGTACTGTCACCTATAGTTAGTTAGGGGTAGGATGTTACATAACGTATGAATATAAAAAGGTAAGACTACAAAACAAAAAGCTTAGAAAATCTAACTTATCTTTGGCTGAAGAAAAATAATATTATAAGTGAAAAAGAAGATCTTTTGAAAGAAATGAATTCTTTGGCTAAAGAAAAAAATATATTTTTTAAATCTAAAAAAGAAAACATTAATTTGGAAGAAGAATTCTCAAAATCAAAACTCTACATTGAAGTGAAAGAAAAATTGTTAGAAAAAAAAATCTCTTATGGAAGAAAATGAAAAATTGAGAAAAGAGATTGAAAACTTGAAGCCCATGCTTGAAAAATTTACTATTGGATCTCAAAAGCTTCAAGCAATTTTAAATAATCAAAAGACTATTTTTAATAAAGTAGAAATTGATTATAATTTATTAAGAAAATAAAAATTTATCAAAAATATGTTTAGCAAATCTTTATTTAAAAATCATTCAACTGCATGATTCAAATGTAATCAAATTGGCCACAAAATTTTGGAATGTAATTTTAAAAGAAATGGCCAAACTTCTATTAAATAAATTTGGGTTCCTAAAGAAACTATATAACCTAAATGAATCCAAGATGGCTTAGGTACCAAAAGTTAGTAAATGATTTTGCAGGTATACTGAGGATCCAATGAAATGAAATAAGAAAATTATTATAGATGGTTGCCTTGCAAATAAACTTGGATGGGTGATGATATTAGTAAAATCTAAATCCTTCTCACATCATACCATCAATAATTATTAAATTTATTTTAATTGAATTTATTGACTTTAATATGATTTCATATTATGTTTACTTGCTTGAAGTTCTTTTTATATATTGGTAAGATTAGTATGATTGATTGATTTTGATGATTTGAATACTTTGATTTTAAGAGGTCAAAATATTTTTCTCTAAGTATCATGTTATGATACGAATTAAAATTATCTTAAAATTCAGCATGATAAAATAGCTTCCCCATATCAACTTTGCAATTGACAAACTTAAATTAAAAGATGCTTAATTGGATATGAATGTTTTTGAATTGCTGAACATACAAGTAAAACTAAGTTTGACATTCCTTCATAAAATGCTAAATTATTAAAATTTTATTAGAAAAGTAACATGAAATAAGTACTTAAAGATAAGACATCAATCATAAAACTAAAAATACTTGGCGTGTTAAGTTGCAATGCATTTAGGTTTACCCCTAAGGATTTAAAATTTTATAGTTAGATCAACACATAGAGCTAATATTTAGTTTCCTCTCATTTTAACCTCAATTGATTTTGTCCCCTAACTTGAAGAATGCCTTTCATACTTGGTATCAAATTGAATTTGAAATGTGTTTTCATATTTTATTCATATTATTTTTAAGCCATGAATTTAAAATTAGTTTTTCTTCAATCTTTAAGTGGTATCAAACTTTTAAGAAAATCATTAATTGGTCTAAATTTCAGTTCTATTGATATCATGAAAACTTCTAAGCAAATTATTCAGTTTGATTTTTAAATAATTAATATCAAGATAATTATTATTTATTTTAAATTTCAAAATTATTGGTATTAAAGTTTTTACAATTGTATCAAACAAAAGTTCAAAATTATCTTTGATTCAAAATTATTATTTGATCTAAATTTTAGTTCAATTGGTATCATAATTTATATTAAAAAATCTATTTCTGCCTTAAATTTCATCGCATTATCTTTTGGTAAAAAGAAAAGTATGTTTTGTCTCAAATTTAGTTTTGCATAGCTTATATGATATCATTTGAGATAAAATCAAGAATTTTATACCTTTCCTGAACTTAATTAAATGATATTTCTTAAGAAAAGGAAGACTTGACTTAAACAAAATATCTCTCTATGATTTGTTTTATATGATTTATTGATATCAATTCAAACTAACTTATCAAGTTAATTTGATCTGAATTTAAATTGATTCATCTTTTTTGATCAAAATCTTTAACGATTGATATCAAATAGATCATTATTGTCTTGTATTCTATTGCTTTATCTTTAATAAAAAGAAGAAAATATCCTTACATATAATCTGGTTTACATGAATATATTTTTAATATTGTACCTTGAATAAGTTATAAGATTGATATCTTTATGCTTCAAATTGATTGATACTACTTAAAAAAAGGATGAAATATTTTTTTTAAAAAAATTCTTATAATATATCCAAATCCTTAGTTTTGAAAGGAACTATTTATCTTGGATTTTTAAAGCTTAAAGCTATTTCTTAACTAAATTTGAAATGCATTTTTTTTTGAATCTATAGTTTTTGAGAAAAAATGTACTATAGAAATTATATTTTCTAAATGAGGGAGAAATATTTCTTAAACTCAATCTTATTCTAATTTTGATTGAGTTGTGCTGAAGAAAATAACTTTTAAACTTAAAAAGAAATCACTTATAATGCTTGATTTGTTCATCTTTGATTTATTTATATATTTTTCGACTTGTCAATTCATACTTTGATTGATTTGATTATGTCATCATTTCTAATGATCAATGAATATTTTAAAAATGCTTTACATCGATTGATCATTTTGATGTTATTATAATTGAAGATATCCTATCATAAATGTTCTATTTTAAAATCAATAAAAGCAAAATTTTCATAAAAAAAGTTTACTGTATCATGATTATGATTGATTATTTAATTGATGGTTGATTGTTTAAAATTTAATATACTTACTTTAAATATGTGCAATAGAGGAAGAAAACACTAAAGAAAATAATTTAATATTAAAAGACTATTTAATTAAAAATACCTTTATTTACAAAAGTAAGGGGGAGAATTAATTTAAGATGAATTAATTACTAAATTAGTATTAATTAAAGATAAATGTATAATCAATTAAAGGTGCTTAACATAGAAAAAGGGAAAAAAAGTTAAAAGTTAAAATCTATTCAACAATAACTATGAAAAAGAGGGAGAGAAAATATCTTGTGATAAACTTTTAGTATGTACTCTTAAAAACAAGGAGAGAGATATTGATTTGATTTAATTAAAAATATTAATAAACTTTTTGTCTAAAATTCTTAACCAATTATCTTATTTTGAGCTTTATTGATTTTAATTTTTTTTATCAAATGCCTTATAGTCTTCTTAACTTGTGCCTTCATGTGTTTATTCCATTTGATTTACATGCTTTTGATTGCCAAATCATTTTTGACAATTTTTGAGTGAAAATGAGTTGGAAATATATTCTTACTCTAAGAAATAAATTTCTAAACTCAATTTTGAAACTTATTTAAAAATTCAAATTTGATACTATTTTTTTAATTTTAATTTGCTCAATACATTCTTGATACATACCTTTACTGAACTTAATTGACTAAAATTTCTTAAGAAAAAGGAGAGAATGAATTTCAAATTAAATGTTTTGCTTGATTTTACTATTCAAATCTTTGATATGCTCTATTCGTCTTAAATCTTAAAAGTGCAAATTTGAAAATCTGATTAAAAGTCATATTCATTCAAAAAAAGGAAGAGCCTTTGATATTTAAATTCAAGCTAATTTTTAAAATTAAAATAAATTTTTTAAACTTATTTTGAGTCAAAGGATAAATTTTCAAAAGAAAGATGATTTATTTAAATTAATTTTTTTGAACTTGATACATCTCTTACTTTGATACATTCATCTTGTTGATTTTGATGATAATTTTTTTTTGATCCTTCTTATGAGCTTTTTGATGTTGTCAAAAAGATGAAGAGATACATTGAATATATGCTTAAAGAATTAATACTTAAAAAATTTGATGAATTTCATGCTTGGAACCTTAATACTCATTGATTTGAATTAAAATATTATTTTAACATAAGTATATGAATTATGTGAAACATTAATTGAAAACATTCATGAAATGTTTATTCATGTGTTTAATCTATACTTCATGAAATATTTTGACAAAATGCATAGAAACACATTATTTATTTTTATTGTGCATATACTCAAGATTTTGTCATCATCAAAAAGGGAGAGATTGTTGACTTTGAGATTGATTTTGATGATGCCAAAATATTGAGTAAAAATATTACTAATCATGTGTTTCAAGGTTGAATGTAGGATTTTCTAGGTGTTCACATTGAGAAATTCTCTATGAAAGAAATCCTCTCAATATGCTAAGCCAAAGCACTTCAAGGAATAAGTTTTCACAAGTTTGGATGGCTAATTATGAAGAAAATCAATTTGGTAGAAGTAAATATCATTTGGAAGCATTATGATTGAGAAATTCAAGTTTAAGAGGCAAAAATATGAGAAGAATAAAGTTGGAAGGCTTTGAGGTGACTCCGAAAGGTTTCGAATCAATTCTGGTACGTTGGTATCAAGTGGCACACAGAGAGGACGACCCATGGGTTGACCTCTATTGCATAGAAATAGAAAACAAAAGGCTAAATTTTTCAGTACAGCCACGGTGCTAACCCCAGAGCATAAGATGTCGATCCAAGATTAAAAAGTGTTGATCGCAATATCGGGATAAGCTACAATGGCTAGTTTTTTACACTTTTCAATGGATCTTTTTCATTCAAAATGGCTAGTTCAACCTCTCCAATGATCCAAACTCTCTATCCAACCATTGTGAAGATTATTTAAAGATGGAGAATCACAAAAAAAAAAAGAAAAGTGGATTGAAAGTAGAAATCATTCAAATTATGAGGTTCATTGAATATCTTAAAAAAAGAGAGAAAATAGAGGACTTTGTGCATCAAATTTAAAGAGCTTCCAACTGTGATCATCCTTAATCATTCAAGCTTCCTCTCAACCTTCAAATGAGAGAATTCAAAGCTTCAAGAGCCATCTTTTAGCCTCTCCTTCAAGCTTCAAAAAGATTTTCTTTTTCTCTTTTGTTCTTGTACTGAATTTTTTTATTCTCTTGTATTTATGTTTCTTTATGAGTTTCTTTGGAGGAAAGAAACTTGGGGTGTAGACAGGTCCAAGTCAATAATTGGATGGTGTAAAGGTTGTAGTTGGTGCTCCTGCTTTAAAATCAACTAGGTTGATAGTGAATTTGAAAAATTATTCATATAGGATTGTGGTTAGTGAGCCCGACAAAACCCATTGGGTTTGTTTGTGATCCCAGATTAAAATAAACACACTATAATCTAGGGATTATAGTGGAATTCTCAAGGGGAGCTTGGAGAGTGGACGTAGGAGCGAGGTTGTACCGAATCACTATAAATTTGTTGTGTTTGTGTTGTGCTTTATTTTATTTATTTTACTTGCTTTACTTACTTACTTTGTACTAGTTTATTTCATACATAGATTCACTTAATTTTTAATTCCATTGTTGCATATATCGTATACAGTACAATCACTTAAATTAATCTCATTAGAAGCACATATTTGCATTAAAGTTTAATTTAGCCAAGATTTTAAAAGAATCCAATTCACCCCTCTTCTTGGGTTGCTATCTCTGGGCAATAAGTGTAGTCTAATTAGGTTATGATAGATTGAGTCCTAACTATGGGTTTGAGGAAGCCATGCTAGCACATGGTTAAACCTATTTTCTCTAACCTAATTTGGTTTCCTATTAGATAAGATTTAACCAAATTGAAGCAAGCTCAAATTGGGTTTCAAATGTTGGTGCACCCAAGTCCCTAAATGTCCTAATCAGATTAGATTTGAGGGGGCACCAAATATTGGCGCCACCCAAGTGTTCTCACCATTGAATGGGGCTCACGCCCACATGAATTTGATCCATGTATGGCACCCAAATTTAGATAGGGAGAGAGAGGAGATAAGGATAAGATCAAGATGGTTTCTTTTGAATTCACATTTAGATTAGAATTTGAAGTGGTTTGTTTTGGGTGACAACCAACCTGATCTTAATCCCATGCCATCTGAGTTTTCTCGATGATTTTGTGCGACAAAAGAAGAAAAAAATTCAGAAGGGGTGGTAACAAGCAGAGTCCTTCTACTTGAAGGATCCAATCAGATGCCTATTTAAAAGGGTCCTTTGTTGATCAGCATAGTTGTTGTGGGTAAAATTATTAGAAAACATGCAGGATTTCATGTATACATTTCGAAACTTTTTCAAAACAAGATGTAGTGAAAAATATAGATTAAACAATTTAATCTATAATATGTATGTGATCTAATCACTAAACTTATATTAAGATCTATGATATATCATGATGCAAATGTAAATCTAAAAAATAAATTAAGAATTGGTATTGATCAAATCAATACCTAGATCTAGAACTATTCTGGAAATCCTAGATCGTATCTAGATCAAAAAAGAGATCACATCTCTTACCTTCACGTAGGTCGAGAATAATGCTGTTGATTTTAGTTGTTGTCTTTGTTGCGTGGAGCTGTACAGTGCATTCAGCCTCTATAGGCTGTCCATACGAAGTTGCTAATCTGATCGAAGGTTTGTTGAACGAAAATCCGCTCGAAGTGCTAACTTCTCATAGATCCATCATGATGGTCGATCTGTAAAATTATCTTCAGATCTCTCTGACACTCCAAGAGATGAAGATTAGAAGGCGGATTAAGGGAGAAGTCCAACTCTTGGATCTCCTAAAAATTAGAAAAAAAAACTTAAGAAAAAGCCCCATGAGAAGACATATCTTCTCTTTCAGGATATCAACCATTGATGTCCTAAAAACATCTCTATGCCATGACAAGAGGAGACCTTTTTATCTAGAATTTTTCATGCTCCATGGCTCTCTTTCTTTCTAATTTTTCTCATAAAAATTAAGAAGAAAAGGCCTTGAAAGAAAATTCTAAGAGAAGACATTCTTCTCGTGCTTTTTCCTCAAGAGAACAACAAATTGATGTCCTAAGAAGCCTCAATGCCTAACCTTTTGGAATGCCAATCCTCCCACACCCACATCCTTTCTCTCTCTGATTTGTGCATGAGAAATTAGAGGAAAAACTCACGCCTCTCTCCACAAAAAGTGGTGCCATCCTTTTATATAGTAGACTTGGTCAAAACCTAGTCTAACAAGGATTCTATGGAGGCATCCAACCCTTGGATGCCTCCCTATTTTTTAGGTGAACATTTCATGCCAAAAAGGAATAGAAAAGGGCATGTTTCGTCCCAAAAATCTGATGTATAATAATAAGAATGCATCGAGAAAAATTCCATAAGAGAAGAGTTTTAACAATTTAAAACTCTATCTTATCTTTTTCTATGTTTGACTAATTCAAACACAATTCAAAAACCATGAGAGAAAGGGTGGCATGGGCTCTCCTTAGGCATGAGAAATCTCATGCCAAAAGGAGAGAAAGGTGGCATTGGGAATTGAGAGCTTGGCATGGGGAATTTTCTTCCTTGGCGCATGGGACTAGGAGTCCTAGTCCAACTAGGATTCTCTATTTAGACTAGGTCCAATATAATTTAAATCCTATTTAAACAAAAATTAATGCAACCCAATTTAGGATAATCTTAGTCCAACTAGGAGCCTAATTAAATCAAATTAAATCAAAATTTAAATCTGATTTAAATCTTAAATTAATTAGAATTAGGTGCACTCAAGTCCTAGTCTAACATGAAATTATTTTATCTTGTAATTGGCTTTTCCAATAAATTAATTGGACTTAACCCAATTAAGTCCAAACCAATTCTAATTGAATCTAATTCAATTAAACTTAATCTTAACCTGATTGCTCAATTAAATTGAGCCAAGTAGTAATCCAGTTACTAATCAATCCTCCTACAATATATGCACTTGATCGATCATCAATCACATTGATGATTCGATCACTAAATGATTCTTAATCATCGATCAACCATCTGATCAGATAACAATCTCTTATATGTGTGACCCTATAGATTCAAACCTCAGCTGGTAGAATAGGAACCAATTTCTATACCAATCAGACTGGCCATCTAACAATGATACCCAACGTCTGGATAGATCGAATGTATGCAAAGCAACATTCTTAGAATGCTGGCCTATGGTTACCATACAATTCATCCATTTTTCTAATAATACTCAAGATGACTTCAAGTTAGCTATCAATACTAATATATGTCATCCATATTATGTTTCAAAATTTCGCAAATCCCATTACTCTTCACAAGGATTATCTAGGTCTAAGTTTTGTTAAATTGAAACACAGTGAGACATTTGCTTTCTGAAATTAATTAGAAATGGTCAATCCCATCTTGACTCATACACCGACTCTACAGGTACTTGACTATATCTAGAAACCTTTCGATCCTATATTAGAAATATAGGTAGTCCGACACTAAAGTATAATAAGTTGCTTGCAAGTCACCATGGTGATCTCAGGTCGGGGGGACACTTATATCCATTCACCTTAACTAGCTACTCTTGATAGTAGAGTGCTATATTGGTCATGTTCAGTGCAGATGTACTCCTACATCCCACTTGCATTCCATACCAATGTCTTTACACTACTTGGTTATGAGGACAACCAATGCATATGACATATAGCGACCTATGCTCGATAAGTTATCGACCTAGTTAATAACATATCATTTAGTTGTGAACAATTGAAGAACCATCTGATAAATCCTCCTTTATCGATTAAGTGTGGTTCTAAGGACTTCATCAAAACTTAGGAGTTTATTTAAGAAAGGTAGAATTTTTATGATGAATAAGCCAAATAACAATTATTATTTGATAATTCATATACAAACTCAAATTATCTACAACTTAGATGATTGGCTTTAGGACACATTTTTTAACAACTTTCACTTAGACTAAAGCCAATCAGAATAATATCAAGTATCCTATCTTCTACTTAAGTTTGTAGAACTCCTTAGTTCTGAGGTCGATCAAATTCTATTTTTCCATCGATCTTCTAAGGGTCGATGTCATCCTTATCAAAAATCTAAGATGATAGTGATGCAGAGTATGCTATTTCTATGGTGTACCTTCGGTCTTTAGCCTGAGCTATGGCTCCAGTACTATGTTAGGACTGGACCATCGATGGAGGGTGCCTCTCCCAGCTTGCTAATGAACTTATGTGACCATATAGCCTACATGGCAGCTTGCTTAGAACTTTTTCAATAGATTGCTCCTCTAATTAGGATAAACTCATGATCCGACACTCTCTTGCTGTCATCTTTATCTGACTGAAAAATTGGAATCAAAATATTCCATAGATTTTAAGTTAGTTTCTCTATATATGAGTCACTAGACCTCAGTATTTCTCAAATACTTAAGGATTGTCTATAGAATTTTTCAGTGGTTCTCATCCGGGTCAGACTGTATCTACTCACTATCTTTAGTGAGTATACCATGTCTGATCTCGTATATAGATTGGAACAATCTAAGTATTCTTTTAGATCTATTTCTATAGAACTTCATCCCTAGGATGAAGAATGCTTCTCTCAAATCCTACATGGAGAAATAAGATGATAGCTAAACCTTTATTTCTTGTAATGCTGGAATGTCATTCTCAATTAAGAGAATATAATCCATAGATAACACAAGAAATATCACTATAGAATCATTTGCCCATTTATAGATGCAGGGTCCATCTACGTTTATAACAAAGACATACGTTCAAAATGTATGTTCCAACTCTAAGATGATAGCTAAACGTGCTTTACAGGTCTTTACCTTCATATCTGTGCTACTCTAATCTTTTTGAAAATCCATTTACACCTATTGGGGATAAACCCGCTCTTGCCGAAGTTCAACAAGATGTCAAGTCTCGGGGCAACCCCATCCGATGGTGACAACCCTGACTGAAATTCAACCAGTGGGAATTCCTGCTCCAGTTAACCCCAAGGCTGTAGATCCTCAACTTGGGCTTGCCAGACAATCTTGTCAGTTTTGATTTTCAGCCCTTTCAGATAACTCCAAAACCTACAAGACATTATGGATCTCACCCGAATGAGCTTGAATAGTAAAGGCAGTCGAATTCCTCTATTGTAAGCATCTAACTTCCTCTAATCAAACTCCTTTTGGATGAACTTAAACAATGAAAGCAGCCGCCTTAGCAGTTGGCTGAGTATTTGATCCCAACATAGTCTGGCCTGACCGACCTTGAAGCCAATCAAACTCCTCTCCAAGCCAAGTCTCGCCATTATAGCCGAGTCTCACATCAAAGATCTCAGACTGACAGGGCTTCTCCCTAGATGAACTTCTGTGCCATACTGAGAGTGGCAGATCTTGGCATTTTTATATCTAGAATTTTGAGTGTGCAAGCCAGAGTTAATAAAAGGATTTTGTCATCAAATTAAGTCTGAACTTCTCCCAAAAGAGCCTGACCACTATCCTAAATCAGTGAGTCGATGTCCTTAGCCTTTAATCTAGAGCAGTTATCTTCTTGCGGACAATCCTAAAGGTAGCCAAACTTCAAAAGGAATAGTTGAAACTCACCAGAGTATTCTAGTTGTGTCTACCTATCATAGCTACCGGCTACCTCTTAATCCAGTCGAATTCCATCCGACTGCCAAATAGACTTCTTCCAGTCGAACTCCTTTCAGTTAAAATTTCTTCCAATCAATCTCCTTTCAATGGTTGAACTAGCCACTTTACATTTTGAACATCAATTGAGCATAATTGAACAACAACAGGACCTCGGCATCTATGCAAGCTCACCCCCAATATAATGGATATTAATCAATGTGCAGATGACCACGGAGAAGCCCAAGCCTCTCCCAAGCTACTGAGATATGAAGTTCTTCACTGTCTATAATAGTTCCATCCAAGCTTCAACTATTAATTTTTAATAGACTAGCATGTCATGACAACGGACACCATCCTCCGTAACAAAATCTATGTGGCCCCGAACAGCCCACTCATAGGCAGTTACGGTGGTCACCATCAATTTGTTACAAATTTCGCCTATATAAGAGACCCTCTAGATATATTTTTCTCTAAGCTCTCATCATCTTTTAAAAACTCTACTAAAATTTTTTGAGTGCTCCATTTTTGTTGATCAGAGAGTTGACTTGACCGTTGGAGGATCCTGTCAGAGCCATCCCACCTTCGGTTCAGACTTCCTTTGTAGGTCTTGACGGCAATCATGTCTTCCCCTGACTCCAGCTCTTTTTGGTGTCTACAATTTTCTACACCAACAGAATTAGTGCTAGAGGAAGGAAGTTGATCCCTTGTTCTTAAAGGAGTACTCAATCGACTCCTTCCTTCTCTTCACCATTCCTTCTTTGATCCATCTAGCAAGATGCCTCCCAAGGGAGCTTCAACTTGGTGATCTACCGCTTTTGCTGCCAAATCTCATCCAGGTTTGCCTACTCCAACTTCATCTCTAGCACCTCAGGCTCTACCACTGGCTACTTTGGTGGATGTAGAACAATTCAACCTACTGATCCAGCATGTTAGGGGCCTTATCGAAGCAGTGCAAGTCATGCAATAGACTTCGGCACCAGTCCAGCTAGAAAAAACTTTGCCAAAATATCAGGATTCAGCACAAGGAAGGCCCACCTGGGCCAACCATCTAGTGACCCCTGGAAAAAGGAAATAGAGGGCGGAAAGCCCTTATTTTGATCATGACTCTACTCCCAGGAGATCTCTATCTCCGTTCAGCCAGCAAATCCTTGAGATTCATGATTGAAAGGATCTTCTCGATCAGAAGCTTAGAGAGATGAACTAGCAGATCGAGAAACTCCACCATGCTGCTCCCACTCAGATCAATGACATCTATACTGACCCTCCTTTTTCTCTTCAAATTATGTAGGAACCCATTCCACCAAACTTCAAGCTCTCTTGATTTGAAAGCTATGACGGGATCTCAGATTTGGTCGACCATCTTGAGGCCTTTCGGACTATGATGCTACTCTATGGTGCGCTAGATGCCATCCTATACCGAGCCTTTCCCTCAACTTTGAAGGAAGCAGTGAGGAACTGGTACTCGAGCTTAAAACTGGGTATGATCTACTCCTTTGATCAGATGAGCCATTAGTTCATGGCTCACTTCATCAGCAGCCGACGTCTAAGGCGAGGTTCGGATTCTCTCATCAATATCAAGCAGAAGGAAGGAGAGTCCATCTGAGCTTACATTAGCCACTTCAATGCCGCTATACTAGAGGTCCAAAACTTGGACCAATCTATAGCCATGGCCACACTGAAGGATGGACTTTAAAAGAATGATCTTCTATTCTTCCTAAAAAAGAAGTATCCCAAAGATTTTGCTGATATACTGGCCCGAGCAGATGGTTATGCCTGGGTTGAGGAGGCTTTTCAAATAAAGGATGATGAGGCCGTAAAGGAGTGGCAAGCAGGCAAACCCAGCAAGCCCACAGTTGAAGAAAAGTCGACTGAAGCTTGGCCACGCTCCAAAACTCCCCCTAAGCATAGATAAGCCTAAACTCCTCCACGAGCTCATCATCCAAGGAGCCCTGACCGAAGGGCACAGTGGAGTCTCCCCCTAGGAGGTTTCACAACTATTTTCTTCTCAATGCTCCAAAAAATCCAAGTGCTAATAAAAATAAAATAGCAACTATCGAGGCCGAAGAGGATGCACACTCATCCTAGAAAGTGCAATCCTAACAAGTACTGCCTCTACCATCGTGACCACAGTCATGATACTGAAGAATGCATTTAGCTTCAAGATGAGATCAAGGAGCTCATCTAGAGAGGCTGGCTTGATCGATTTCTGCAATGTTGGCCTAAAGGAAGAGAAGATCGGTCGAGAGCACTGCTACAGCCAGAGCCACCAAGAAGGAAGGAGCAGCAAGGAGATCAAACCCCACTAGGAATCATCAATGCTATTGCAGGGGACTTCAACGAGGGTAAACCAGTGGATCGGTAGAGCCAGTGAAGAGGCAGAGGATTGAAGAACCCAGTGCTTTCACTGAAGAAGATGCTTAAGGGGTTCAATTTCGCATAATGATGCGGTTGTAGTTTCTTTGAATATTGCTAACTATGATGTACACCGTATTCTTATTGATAATGGAAGCACTATCAATATCTTATTTTATATTGCTTTCTCCAAAATATCCATACCTAATAACCGACTGAGATCAATGAACTCTCCATTGGTAGGTTTTATCGATGATGCTATGCCAGTTGAAGGAATAATAACATTAATTATGGCTGCAGAGTGGTACCCAAGATAGTCCAAGGCATAGATTAATTTTTTAGTGGTAAAGGCTCCTTCCGCTTATAATGCAATTCTCGATCGATTTGGTTTGAATGCACTTCGGACGGTGCTACCAACTTATTATCTAAAAATAAAGTTTCCAATAAGCTATGGGATTGAAGAAGTCAGAGTAGATCAAGCTCTGGCTAGGCACTGCTATGCTATTGCCTTGCAAGGAGGTGGACAGCCAAATTCTTGTCCAGTGGATAGGCTTGACATCCATGACAACCTTACTGAAGAACAAGGTGAGCCTATGGAAGATCTTGTCACAATCCTACTGAATGATGGGAATGAAAATCACACTATGTAGATCGACTCTAGCTTGAGAGGAGATGTCAGAGAGTAGCTCGTCACCTTCCTACGAAAAAATACTGATGTCTTTGCTTGGGTTCCCGTAGATATGCCCGAAATTGATGTAGAAGTGATGGAACACTATCTAGCTGTTGATCCCAAACATCGATCAGTAAAGGAAAAGCTATGCAGTTATGCTCTAGAGCGATAGAAGATAATTGTTGAAGAGGTTGACAAGCTTCTCAAGGATGGGTTCATCCAAAAAATTTTCTATCCGAACTAGATCTCCAATGTAGTCCTCGTCAAGAAGGCTAATGGCAAGTGGCGGATGTGCATAGACTTTAAAAAATTGAACAAGGCTTGCCTAAAAGATAGCTATCCCCTACCCAAAATTGATCAACTGGTGGATGCAACTTCAAGCCATGAGCTTCTCACTTTCATGGATGCCTTTCTCAGTTATAATCAAATCCGGATGGCACCAGAAGATGAGGAAAAAATTGCTTTTATTACTAATAGTGGTCCTTATTGTTATAGGGTTATGCCTTTTGGCCTTAAAAATATAGGTGCGACCTACCAGCTCCTGGTGAATAAGATCTCCAAAGAATAGATTGACTGCAACATGGAGGTCTATGTAGATGATATACTGATCAAGATCCGATCTTCAACAAACCATATCGCTGACCTTGAAGAGTCCTTCATCGCACTTCAAAAGCATAAAATGAGGCTAAACCCGATCAAGTGTGCTTTCAGAGTAACTTCAAGAAAGTTTTTGGGGTTCATGGTATCGAAACACAGAATCGAGGCAAATCTGAAGAAGATTCGAGCCATACAAGAGATGATTGCCCCAAGGTCAATAAAAGAAATTCAACGCCTAATAGGGAAGGTAGCCATATTGATTCGCTTTATTTCAAGATCGGCCGAGCAGTGCATGCCCTTCTTTCAGGTCCTCAAATAGTCGAAGAACTTCTGTTGGACTCTGAAATGTCAACATGCCTTTGTGGAGCTGAAAAGCTACCTCAGCTCACCTCCTCTTTTGGCCAAGCCCAAACCTGGAGATGAATTATTTTTATATTTGGCCATTTCCCTTGTAGCCCTTACAGTAGTACTTGTCAAAGAAGAAGCTAAAGTGCAGAGGCCAATCTACTATATGAGACAAGTATTGAAGGATGTCGAAACCAGGTATACCAAGTTAGAAAAACTAATTTATGCTTTATTGATTATAGCCCGAAGGGTTCAACCTTATTTTCAGAGGTATACCATAACATTCCTTATCAATCAGCCAATCAAAGCAGTTTTTCACCAACAGATACCTCCAGAAGAATTGTAAAATGGACCATTGAACTTACTGAGTTCGACATCAACTTTCAACCTCGGCCATCAATCAAGGTTCAAATATTGGCAAACTTCATAGTAGAGTGCACCATTCCCGATGAAGCCGAGCTTGAACAGTAGGAACTCAATGTTCTATGGTTGAAGCTGAACTCCTCTGAAGAAAGAGTAGACCTCCCTAAAGGCTTTTGGGCCCTGTATGTGGACAAGTCATCTAATGCTTTTGGTGCAGGTGCAGGATTGATCTTGCTTAATCCTAAAGGAATCATTGCCGAATATGCACTACGCTTCAAACTTTTTGTGATAAGTAATAGGACAGAATATGAAGCTCTGATCGTAGGGTTGAAGATAGCCAAAGAGCTGGAAGCAGATCGGCTCCTAGTTTATAGTTACTCCCAGTTAGTGGTAGGACAATTCTGTGGCAATTATGAAGCTTGGAGGAAAGTATGATGAAATATCTGAAAAAGATGAGGAGACTGATGCTGGCCTTCAATAGTTTTAACATCCAACAGATCCTGAGAGTAGAAAATATCAGGACCGACCTTCTCTCTAAGTTAGCCACACTGGCTCCAAATAAACTATCTAAAGAAGTCTTCTTCAAAGTTCTGAAGTGTTTGAGTTTGGAGGAACGCCAAACCATAATGCAGGTTGACCATGAGTTGAGCTGGATCAACCCGCTCATTGCTTATCTTAAAGATGGTGTCCTTCCTTGAGATCCAAAAGAAGCTCAAAAATTAATAAATTAAGCCTTCCGATATATCCTATATGAAGACAAACTATATAAAAGGTCATATTTTTTGCCACTCCTGAAATGTCTCTGACCTTTTGAGACTGATTTTGCACTATGGGAGGGTATAAGGGGATATGCAGAAACCATTTGAGAGTCAGGGCTTTATCTTACAAACTACTATGGTAGGGCTACTATTGGCCGATCATGCACCAGGATTCTATGGAGTATGTGGGGAAATATGATCGGTGTCAAAGAAATGCTAACATCCAAAGGCAGTCGGCCTCCTAGCTTATACCTCTGAGTGCCCTTGGCCATTTGCATAGTGGGGAATGGACATCCTCAAACCCTTTTCTATAGCATCTGAATAGCGAAAGTTTCTCCTGGTGGCAATAGATTATTTCACCAAATGGATCAAGGCTAAACCCTTGGTGAAAATCACTGAAGCCAAAATATAGGACTTCTTCTAGAAGTCGATAATCTATAGATTTGGCCTACCTTGGACTCTGATAACTGATAATGGATGCCAGTTTGCTAGAACAAAGTTTGCCAAGTTCTATGAAGACTTGAATATTTCTCATTACTTCACATCAGTAGCTCATCCATAGGCAAATGACGAGGCTGAGGTAACTAACAGGATCCTATTATAAGATATAAAAGCAAGACTCAAAAGAGCAAAGAAAACTTGGGTAGATGAACTCTATCATGTACTCTAGGCATACCGAACTACTCAAAAATTGCCAGCAGGGATGACTCCATTTTCTCTGGCTTTTGAAATGAAAGCAGTCATCCTAATAGAACTTAAACTACCTTCAGCGTGAGTAGTGGCATTCAACGAATAGCGAAACTTGCAAGATCTAAGAGCTAACCTTGACTTAGTAGAAGAAAAATGAGAGAAAGCTTAAATTTGGATGGTGGCTTACAAACAAAAAGTGGCTTGCTATTATAATTCCAAAGTTAGGAGCAAAGCATTCAAGGTGGGGGACTTATTACTTCGTCGAGCAAATATTTTGCAATCTCAGAATTAAGAAAAGCTTGCTCCAAACTGGGAAGGCCCTTGCGAAGTCATTGAGGTCGTCTGGCTTGAAACTTATTACCTGAAGGAGCTTGGAGGGGCTGCACTACCACGACCTTGGAATAAAAAAAATTTATGGATGTACTATCAATAATCTAATTCCAATAAAATTACTTTAATATCTTTGGTGTAAAGCTGTGATGATAGACAATAACCTTCTAAACTTTATCATTAGACAAAGCTAACCATGTTAGGAACAGGAGGAGAACCTTGTCCTAACATGGATGAAGACCTCTGATTATCTAAGACAGGAGGTAAAGAGAGGTCCTCTCAACGGCCATTTGTGTGCCCCAGCAATCTTGTTAGAAAACAAGAGGAGGACCTTATCCTGACAAGAATAAAAACTAACTACATTAGGAATAGGAGGAGAACCTAGTCCTAACATGGATGAAACCTCCAATTATCTAAGATAGAGATAAAAGAGAGAGACCCTCTCAACGGCCCTTTGTGTGCCCTGACAATCTTGTCAGAAATAGGAGGAGGACCTTATCCTGACAAGGATAAAAGCTAACCACGTTAAGAACAGGAGGAGAACCTCATTCTAACATAGATGAAAACCTTCGGTTATCTAAGATACCAGGTAAAGGGGATGAAGACATCCGATTATCTAACATAGATGAAGACCTCTTAACGGCCCCTTTTATGCTCCAGCAATCTTCTCAGGAATAGGAGGAGAACCTCGTCCTGATAAGGGTTAGAGCTAGCCTTATCAGGAATAGAAGGGAAACCTCATTCTAACAAAAGCAAAAACCAACCACGCTAGGAATAGGAGGAGAACCTTCTCCTAACGTGGATGAAAACCTCTAACTATTCAAAACAAGAGGTTATCTTCAAGACAATATCTGCATTAAGAATGATGAGAAAATGAGGAAATCAATATCAAATCCAAGCAATGCAAAATGACGATTGAAGAAAATATCATTTCATTAAAGGTGAAGTTCACTACAAATGTAGGTCTGCAAAACCATGTACAAAAAAAAAAAAAGAGGAAAGAGGAATTGACAAAATCCTAAGAAGGACTAGATCCTTCGAACATTGGACTGCTAATAACTGCCATCACTAGAGACTGCTTCAAGCTAGTAACTTTTTCTTCAAGTTCCTTCCTCTTCAGCAGACTCTCATGAAATAGCTTTTGTGCCCTCTATAGGTCGGCCTCTGACTCGTGAAGCTTCTTCCTCAATTCAGCTAACTTAGCTTCGGCATCTTTCACTAGGCCCTAGGCTATCTGAATCTTGAGATCGCAAAGCTGCTTCTTTATACTCTCAAATTTCATGATCAAATTTTCAAGAGTATTCTTCAAAATGGCGGCTGCGTCTGGATCCACATTTGAGCTAGTTTGAGCCCTATCTGCCATATTATTTTTGAAGCTACATTACTTCTGAGTTGGCCATCTTGAGCTTCTTCTTATAATCTTCAATTTGTGTACACCAATGAATCCTATATGACTCGTATGATCTCTTAGCATCTAATAGCTATTTTTTAAGATTGGAGAACCTCTTCGACCAATCCCAACTGAACTTTGCCTGACTCTGAGATCAAGCCATGCCACTCTCTAGCTACTTGATTCTCTCTTTTGCCTTACGGAGACTAGCCTCAAGAGAATTGATTCTGGTAGTTAGGGTCCAAGACTTCTTGCTGCTGAGCTTCTTCGCTCATTCCTGTTAGATATATGTGCCCTAGAAGCCAAAATTGACTGACACTTATAATACACTTCTAGGGGCAAAATTATAATTTTGACTAATATCAATAAAATGGATTATTTTCTATCACAATTGTGTATTTAGTGTCTATGATACATCCTTTGAGTTAATGGCAATGATAATTCATATTTTCAAGAGTTAAAAATTTAAGACATGAATAATCATTATTAACTCATAAAATGCTCCCAACCATAGGATCATCACGAGGATGATGATTGATTCAGAAGGTTGGTGTACAATCGCTTCTCTTTAGTAGAAGAGTCTTGAGTCTACGGTGTGGACACCGAAGTAGAGTACAGATACTCATTAGAGAATGAGGGCACTGAGCGTGACCATCTCGAGTAGTCATTCGGAGTCTACCTTCTCTCAATGTTGACTCGATGCTATAGTAGTGTGTTTCTTTAATTTGAGATGCAATCGATAGTTCACTTGAGGGTGTTATAGTTTGACTACCCATTACTCGATCTACTAGCCATTCAGAATCCTAGGTGTTATGGTTGTTTTATATGATATTTCGATGATAGCTGTTCATTGTAGGAACTGGAAGCATCAAGATGGAATCTATCTACCTCGATGGTAGAGGAGGCAGCCATTGATGATCATGAGAATCAAGTCCAGAAGTCCATGGCCATGCAGAGTGAAATAATAGAAAGAGTTTCTATTTAGTTTTTCACATCGGACTTGAATCGAAATGATTACATCATATGACAGGAACTAGGGTTTATGAGTTCACCTTAACTAATCTGATCGGGCTCAAGATAGAAGAACTTAATCACACAGGTAGCTACACCAAGAGTTCGCATTCAGCTCTGATGGGTTGCCACCATATACTGCTAGTGTCACTGTGGATTTTAAGCAATTAGAATGATTTAGATGATCGATCATTCTAGCTTTCGAATTAGAAGAGTTGATCCATCGAAAGAGTTTTGATGATGTCGATGATAGAGATCATGACATATCCCATTATCATTATAGACTGAACTAACTGGTCACACAAATAAGGGTTTGAATCTAGTGATCATAATTGAACTGATCCAGTTCAATTGATCTGAATGAGATTCAATTAGGTTCAAAAAATCATGCTAGCACCGATTGAACCTAACATTCTTCTTTACTATCATAAATAGTTGTCCTGACTAGCCAAAGGAGTTGTCGATCGAATGCCTTTACTTTGTTGACTGAGAGTTTGTCCAAGTCAGAAAAGGTTGCTTATTTTGTAAGACATTACCTAGCCATTTTGGTCACCTGCCATTTTCTCTTTGACTTTGTCAAAAGTTGACTTTGAGTGTCAAACATGACCATTGACTTTACTTCTATCCATCGTGTTCATCACCTTTAGAGAGTGGGGGGTCTTCCTGCTTGAACTAGCAAGGAGGAGGGCACGCCACCCTTGGCATTCTCAAGTTGGAGGCCCAGGAGTCCCTGTGAAGGACTCCATGTTCCTTTTGGATTTGTCGATTAGAGTTCTCTAAGAACCAAATTTGACTAGTCTCAGGCACCTCTAAGGAGAATCCATGGGGATCTTCCCATCCAATCAGATTTAGATCTATTTCACAAAGATGTGAGTTGTGTTGAAAGAAGAGAGTTGGATCTAGATATGTCTATAAATTAGAAGCATGCACCTAACTCAAAAAAAAAATTAATCCCATGCCCAAGGCTGCCTCTTCCTTCCTCCATGCCAAACCCACCTTCTCCTCTCCTCTCTGTCCAAAAGTATTTTGGACCTTAGTTTGGTGCAATCCAGATGAGAGAAAGGCGACTGTAAAGCTAGAAGGCTGTGCTGCTGCAAGGACAACTGTGATCTCAAAAGAAGTTTTGAAGATCCTCAGATCAGATCAATCTAATTTTTGTAGATGTGATAGAGAAGAAGAGGATCCATATCTACGTCAGTGGATATCGGTAGAGACAGCACTTGCGATGGCTAGATCCAGAAACCTTCCGCTGCTCATAGGATCATCATCGAGTTAGGATTACCACTTCAATATAATTAATTTGATTTAATTATCTAATTTTATTTTAATTTAAAATAATAAGAATTAATATAAATATCTTAGATCTTAATCTAGATCAAAGAAAAAAAATTTTTAATATATTCTCTTGATCTGATTAGATTGAACGAATCTGGTCAGAAAATCAGGATGTTCTCTTCAACTGGTATCAGAGCCAAGGTTTCTAAAAGTGTATGATCTATTTTTAAATTTATTTTAATTAGAAAATAAGTGTGATTTTAGATATCACATAAGATATGATCAGATCTAAACTAAAAAAATCAAAATTAAATGATTTGGATCTAAGATTAGAAATATGCATGACTAGTTCTAAAATAGAATAGTTCTATAGAACAGTCTTGTATATTTTCAATTTAATTTGATTAAACATATTTTAGATCTAATTATTTACTATTTCTTGATATTATAATGGTTATAATAACATCTAAAAAATAGTAATAAAAATTATTTAATTTTAAAATCATATGAGATAGATTGAAGCATGTCTAGACTGTTGTAGAATAGTTCTACATAGTTGTCTACATTAGAATTTATTTTGATAAGATCAATTAAATCTAATTTTTAGATTATTATGAGATAATTTAGATCTAAAAACATGCATGATTCGATACATGAGATGTATGCAAAATATTGTCATGATTTTAGATCTAATTTATATATGAGATATATGATATAGATCTAAAACTATTTTGTAGTATTGCATGTTCCAGATTAAGGCATTCCTCTTGGCCGTCTGATTATAAGAATGAAGAAGGGTTTAAAGGCCCTCTCCTCCCATCCGATGGGGCATTCTTATGATGTATAGGGGTGCTGCATGTTCATCCTTAATCAAAAACCCAAAACTTACTCTCTACAAAACCCTAGATCTTGAAACCCTAGGATTTATTGTGCATATTTTATTTATGAACCCTACTTAATTAAAAATTAAGATTATAAAATATTAATTAGGTCTAAAATTAAGAATTTCATATCTAAGATATATTCATAATATTGGGTTTAGGCTTGGGTAACTCAATTAGGTCTAAGCGGTTGATCAAACTGAATCAAGAGTTGGTTAGATGGGATCAACAATGCTTAAATTGACCAGCCTAATAGGATTAAGTCTGGGTCAAGATCGAGTCACGATCAAGCAAGACCTATTAGGCTCAGAGGTTAGAGTTTGGATTGGTAGGAACCCAATGTGTTCTGACTCAATAATTTGGTGTCTAAGGTAAGTAATGGCCATTACGATCGATTTGGTTTTTAATTGGAGAACCTACTCAACCTGAATGCATTCTTGTATGAGTTAATGGCATATTCCTTCACCGGTCTCACTTACCTGGCCATATCTGTTGACATAAATTCTGATCTGAGGTGCAATAATCCGAGCTAACCCATGCCACTAGGTTAGTCATAATTGTTATGACTATGACAAGTCTAGTTTAATGAGACCTGAATCAATTTTTTCTAAGAAAGAATTAAGCTTGAGGTCTTCCACCTTGTAGATATGCAGGCCTTTCCGGGGTTGATTGTTCTCACTGGATACGTGGCTAGTTGCACGAAAAGATGCAACCTGTCTATTAGCGTTGGATGCTATGGCTGGAGGATGAGTTAGGCTCAATATTTCGGATAGCGTGAGAGACTCAATTAGGAATTCAGTCTGTGCAAATGGTGGGTGACTTACTAAGGAGTGGATCAAATTTCAGATACGGTGAAATTCATGAATTAGAGATCAAGTTTGGTGCACCATGATTAGAGAATCATTGAACAGATTGTTCACTCATTGGCTAACCCATCACCAATAAACTGTTAGGTGAGGGATGAGTCGGTTGGTGAGACCGCACCACACCATAGAAATCATTAATCGTGGAGATTTTTCGCATCTCTATAAGGAGTGTAGGGATCCGAGAGAATGTGGGAGATAATTGTTCTAAAAATAAAATTTCTAAACAAATTGGTCAATTCATAATATACGTCTAACTAGAATCTTCGACTCTCTATATGAATGTCTGCATCCGACATTGGTATGTATCCGGGTAACACATAGACTGACCGGGACCCAATTATAAATGATATGGCTCAGAAACTATAAATCATTTTGGGTTTCGAGAGTTAACCCATAGTTGGACCATGGATTCTCCACTTACAGCTCATCCCATCCACTGAAGAGAGGTCTCTGAAAAAATGAGTAGACGAAGATAATAAGGCAGATTATTATGTTGGGCTCGATGTCTGATGAGCATCCGGCCACAGAAGATATGGACCTCGCTCGCCAAATGTTGGTCTACCTGCAAGAGATTGTTTGTGTAACAGAGTTGCACAGCAAGTACAATCACGAAATGACCTTTTTAAGGTAGAAGCATGATGGGCGTCGGTCCAAGATCCAATATCTGATGATGATAAGGACATGAAAGAGCTTGAGAAACTCGTGTAAAGTTGACTTGGATTCTGGAATGATCTATTCTGGCATCCTTGACTGAATGCTTGGCAATCTCATGAATTACCACATGCATAAATTCTACAATTTCTTGGACAATAAGAATATGCTGGTCACGTTGAGCTTTCTATGAAATGGTTCTAAAGTCAGTTCTTCGCTATAGAATGGAGACTTCTTTCTAAAAGAAAGTCTTATGAAAGAAAAAAAAGCTATGAAAAGTAGAAGTGGAGGAGCAAAAGAGAAGAAGGCAGAGCTGAAGATGAAAGCGCTGCAAGTAAGTATTTCCTTGCAACACGATGCGACTGGAAGCGGAATGCCTAACTTTACGCTGGCCATCCTACGACAAGAAGGAAGGTCTTCTGGGGTATGCTTCTTATTGAGTCTAACCTTATGGTTCTTTCTGCATCCAGTTGGGTGCTTGGACTCTGTTCTAGTGCTCATTATGCACTTCATGCAGGGTCTTGAGGATAGCAGGAGGTTAGGGATGGAGACATACTCTACACATTGGTAATGAGCAAAAGGAGTTTGCTGGCAGTGGTGGTTGGAAACATATCTCTCGATTATCACCTGGTGTTTGCTTTAGTTTTTAAAGACTGTTATTATGTGCTACAGCTGCAGAAATTTGATTCTGTTTTTATGTTTGCACAGAGGCTATATGTGATTACACTTATTTGGAGTAACATTCTTTTGAAGAAATAAAAATTGTGTACATGATTTCTTATTAACGGTCTTTACCAGCTACATATAAATGAGTACTATTCTACTATACGAGCAAAACGTGAATGCCAAACGACCTAGGGATAGTCCAAATGACAGATATCTATGCACCATTAAAATTAGGTCATATAACAGAAGATGGATTACAAATTTAGAGAAAAATAAGGCTTTAAGTCATTGCACTTCGGTCATATCCAACTTGTGAATCTATGTCTTCAAGGCAATGATAAACTCCCTTTGTTGGAATGGGGAAGGGCACAGATCACCTTGCCTAGTACAATACCTAATGTGTCTGCGGCCATTTGATGTGCCAGCTAGAGGCAGATTTGTGGTCTACTTCATCTTACGATGATCTGTGTCAAGGTGATGGATATCTGTTTTATGAGACATAAGTTCCTAGGCTTTTGAAAGATCCGAAGAATTTAGCGATGAAGTAAAAAAATAACTGAAAAATTCATTAAGGTTCTTGTGGTTTTGTAGATCGAGGAGGTGAATACTTAGCCGAGAATTCCTAGACTATCTCAAGGATAATGGCATAGTCTCTAATGCGACCCACAGGATACCTCACTCAATGGGTTTCAGAATGGAGAAATAGACTCTATGGATATGGTCCGATCCATGATAGCTTCACAACTTCTTGATTTCTTTGGGACATTTCATTGTTAACTTCATTTATCTATTGATAGGATTCCCTCTAAGACTGTTCTACCAACCGTATGAGATATGGCATGGTAAGAAATCAAGTCTGAGTCATCAGAATTTGGGGTTGTTCGGCTCATGTCAAAAGACAACAAGCGGACAAGTTAGAGTTTAGGTCCTTTAGAGCTCAATTCATAGGATATCCTAAGAAGTCATTAGGATACTATTTTACATTCTAGAAACCACAATGTGATTGTGAGTCGACATGCATCTTTTCTGAAAAATAGTTTATTCAAGATAGCGGCATTGAAAAGCAGATTAAGCTTGATGGAAAGTCTCACAAGTAAACGAGCTAAGGACAATTGGACATCAGGTTGAGCCAATAAGACACTACTCTCCTCCACTCGTAGATCGGAAGAGTTTTCCGTCTCTAAAGATACTTAGGTATTATTTCAGAGGAAGTAGAGAAAATGTTCCTCATAGGTAATGGTGCTCATGGTGATGATCCCAAAACCTACAATGAGGCGATATCAGATATCGATTCTAGAAATGGCTAGAGATAATGCAGTCAGAATTGACTCGATGCACTCGAACCAAGTCTTGGACCTGGTAGGATTCCACAGAGTATGTACTATTGGGTGTTAATGGATCTTCAAGAGAAAGATTGGTCAGATGGAAATATGGAGACATTCAAGGCTAGACTAGTGGCAAAAGGTTATAGTCAACGTGAAGGCATTGACTATCAGGATACCTTTTCTTCAGTGGCTATGCTAAAATTCATCTGCACATTGCTTGCCATTGCAGCCTATTTCGATTATGAAATATGGCAAATGGACATGAAAATAGCATTCTTGAATGGATATCTTGAGGAAGATATCTATATGAAACAACCACTAGATTTCACATCCAGTGATACTGATCACAAGATTTGCAAGCTGCAAAGGTCCATATATGGACTTAAGCAAGCATCTCGGAGCTAGAACACTTGTTTCAATGATGCGATCAAAATGTTTGGTTTCATCAAAAATGAAGAGAAACCATGTGTCTTCAAAAAGGTCAGTGGGAGCACTATTATCTTCCTAGTATTGTACATGGATGACATCTTCCTTATTGGGAATGATATTCCCATGATGACAACAGTCAAATTATGGTTGTCCAAGGAATTCTCCATGAAAGACCTAGGTGAAGCATCCTTTATTCTAGAAATTAAGGTCTATAGGGATAGACCGAATAGGATGCTAAGACTTTCACAGAAGATGTACATAGAGGAAGTACTAAAGAGGTTTAGTATGAAAAACTCTAGGAGGGGATTAATACCCTTCAGACATGGTATTCATCTTTCCAAGAAGATGTGCCCTAGCACACCTGAGGAAATTGAATGCATGAGCAAGATCCCTTATGCTTCTGCAATAGGGAGCCTCATGTATGCCATGCTATGTACACGACCTGATATAGCCCATGCTGTGAGTGTCACAAGCAGATATCAGTCAAATCCAGATGAAGAACACTGAATTTCTGTGAAATATATCCTTAAGTACTTGAGAAGAACTAAGGATATGATGTTGGTCTTTGGTAACGGAGAACTCCAAATCCAGGGATACACAGACTCGAATTTCATGTCCGATATAAATGATCGAAAGTCGACATCTGCGAGTCTATTTGTGTGCAATGGTGGTGCTGTCAGCTGAAAGAGTTCCAAGCAAACTATGATAGCAGATTCCATCATAGAAGTAGAATATATCGCTGTATCAGAGGCTGGAAGGAAGCATTCTGATATAAGAAGTTTGCTGCAGAAATTGGAGTAATGCCATCAGATGCCATTCCTCTATACTACGATAATAATGGCGTCATAGCCCTTGCTAAGGAGCCGAGATCTCATCAAAAATTCAAGCACATTGAGCGGCGATACCACCTCATCCGTGATTACCTCGAGAAGGGTTACGTCAAGGTCAAGAGAGTTGACTCCACAGACAATGTGGCAGACCAGCTTACAAAGCCGTTTGGTCAGTAGAAGATCGAAGCCCACCTTGAGAAGATGGGACTTAGACTTGTAGCCAATTGGCTTTAGGATAAGTACAAGATTATTAGATATATGTGCCCTAGAAGCCAGAATTGGCTGACACTTGTAATACACTTCTAGGGGCAAAATTATAATTTTGACTATATATCAATAAAATGGATTATTTTCTATCACATATGTGTATTTAGTATCTGTGATACATTCTTTGAGTTAATGATAATGATAATTCATATTTTCAAGAGTTGAAAATTTAAGATATGAATAATCATTATTAACTCATAAAATGCTCCCGACCATAGGATCATCACGAGGATGGTGATTGATCTAGAAGGTTGGTGTACAATCGCTTCTCTTTAGTAGATGAGTCTTGAGTCTACGGTATGGAGACACCGAAGTGAGAGTACAGGTACTCGTTAGAGAACGAGGGCACTGAGCGTGACCATCTCGAGTAGTCATTAGGGAGTCTACCATCTCGTCAATGACTGACTCGATGCTGCAGTAGTGTGTTTGGTTCTTTGACCTGAGATGCATCGTCAGTTCACCTTGAGGGTGTTATAGTTTGACTACACCATTACTCGATCTACTAGCCATTCAGAACCCTGAGGTGTATGTTGGCTATAGCATGTTCATTGTAGGAACTGAAAAGCATCAAGATGGAATCTATCTACCTCGATGGTAGAGGAGCAGCCTATGATGATCATGAGAATCAAGTCCAGAAGTTCATGGCCATGGTAGAGTGAAATAATAGAAAGAGTTTCTATTTAGTTTTTCACATCGAACTTGAATCGAATGATTACATCATATGACAGAGACTAGGGTTTGATGAGTTCACCTTAACCCTAATTTTGATCGGGGCTCAAGATAGAAGAACTTAATCACACAGGTAGCTACACCAAGAGGTTCGCATTCAGCTCTGATGGGTTGCCACCATATACTGCTAGGTGTCACTTGTGGATTTTGGGAGCAATTAGAATGATTTAGATGATCGATCATTCTAGCTATTCGATTCAGAAGAGTTCTGATCCATCGAAAGAAGTTTCGATGATGTCGATGATAGAGATCATGACATATCCCATTACCATACAGAACTGAATCTAACTAGATCACACAAATAAGGGTTTGAATCTAGTGATCATCAATTGAACTGATCTAGTTCAATTGATCTGAATGAGATTCAATTAGGTTCAAGAAAATCATGCTAGCACTCGATTGAACCTAACATTCTTCTTTTACTATCATAAATAGTTGTCCTGACTGAGCCAAAGGAGTTTGTACTCGATTAGAGGCCTTCACTTTGTCTGATTGGAGCTTGTCCAAGTCAGAAAAGATTGTCTTATTTTGTAAGACATTACCTGCCATTTTTGGTCATCTGCCATTTTTCATCCTTTGACTTTGATCAAAAGTTGATCTTTGACTGGTCAAACATTGACCATTGATACTTTTACTTCTATTCATGTGTCACACACCTATTAAAGAGCTAGTGGGGGTCTGTCCCCCTACCAGAACTTGGCAAGGAGGAGGGTGCATGCCACCCTTGGCTTGTGCCCAAGTTGGAGGCGCCCAGGAGTCCCTGTTGGACAAGGACTCCATCTCCTTTTTAGATTCCGATTAGAGTTCTCCTAAGAACCAACTTTGACTGATCTTAGGCACCTTCTAAGGAGGAATCTAGGGGATTCTATTCGCACCAATCAGATTTAGATCTAATTTCACAAAGAGTTATGATTGGTTGGGAAGAAGAGGAGTTGGATCATAGATAGTCTATAAATAAGACCCTACGCCCAACTCAAAAAAAAAATTAAAATCCCATGCCCCAAGGCTGCCTCTCCCCTCTTCCTCCATGCCAAACCCACCTTCTCTCTCTCCTCTCCATGTCCAAAAGTATTTTGGACCTTAGTGGGTGCAATCTAGATGAGAGAAAGGCGACTAAAAGCTAGAAGGCTGCACTGTTGCAAAGGACAACTGCTGATCTTCAAAAGGAGTTTTGAAGATCCTCCAGATCAGATCCAGATCTAATTTTTGGAGATGTGATAGAGAAGAAGAGGATCTCCAGATCTAGCCTGAGTGGATATCGGTAGAGGCCAAGCACTTGCGTGGCTAGATCCAGAACCTTCCACTGCTCATAGGATCATCATCGGGTAATAGGATTACCCACTTCAAGATAAATTAAATTTGATTTAATTTATCTAATTTTATTTTAATTATTAAAATAATAAGAATCAGATCTGAAATATCTCAGATCTAATCTAGATCAAAGAAAAAAATTTTAAAATATATCTCTTGATTTGATCAGATCTGAACGAACCTGGTCTGGAAAATCAGGATTTCCCTTCAATTCCAATTCTCCAGTCAAATCCTACTTCCTATTAATGAAATTCTTGGAGTCCATCTTATGCAACTTGCAAAGGTGGGTGATCTTGACCATCATCTCTGAATAATCATTCGTCGATTTTGAAATTCATCTTCTATCTTTTTCAACTTATTCTTCAACTGATGAACTTTTCTTTTCAAGTTTTTAATGGACTTCAGGGAGACCCCTTGGGATAATAGTGCAACCTCGGTTGTAGATGGAGGATCGAGCCTTTGTTCATTAGGAAAATTTTGAATAACAGACACCACAGCACAAATATAAAGAAAAAAATTTACTTTCATTGCTTGAAATATTTAAGTACATCAAAAGGAAAAAAGCACAATAATCAAAAGTTTTTGACCTCCATAGGTGTAGCGGCAGACGAGGTCGGAGCATTCTCTACAACCTTAGATTTCGGAGCAAGTTCAAGGGCCTTGGTTGCAAGTTCGGAGGACCCGAGGATAGGTTCGGCAGTGGGAGAGGTGGCATCTGCATTAAAGGGACTTGCTTCTTCACCAGGCTTGTCGATTAAAAGATTGAGGTCCACATCCGGGAAGTTCATCGTGACCCTCCTCATGCAAACCTCAAACCTCTTCAAAAAGGCCTCCTTGGCAAAGGCAATTTTGATGTCCTCCATAGCCTTGGAGGACTTGAAAGTCTCAATGGCCCGCTCCCTTCCGACGCCAACCTCCTCTTCGGCCTTTTTTCGCTTGTCCTCCTCAAGAGACAAGGCCACCTTCAGTCCCGCGTATGCTTGTTCTTCCCTCTGTAGTGCTTCCCGAAGCGCTCAACCTTAGTAGTCTAAACCTCCAAAGCCACCTTCAAGCAGTCAACTTTGGCCCGGACACTCTCAATCTCCATCTGGGCTTCCTACAGGGCCCTTGAATCCTCGGCTTGGTAGAGGTTTGCTGCTTTCGAATGGGCAAACAAGTAGTGCCCTAGCTATAGAATAAAAAATAAGTCAAGACTTCAAAATATAAGTGACATTCAACCAAGTTTAGAAAGACCGATCACCTCAAGGTAGGCAGTGAAAGATTTATCAAACCTCTCTGCATTTTCTGTCCGAACAATCTTGTCAATGATGTGCGGGAGGATACTTTCCTCCATCAAAGAGTGGATGACCTTCTGATCATCCAAAGAATCCTGCTCCTAGCCGGAGCTCTCGCCGCCAAAACACCCAACCTTCCTCCTGACCTTTCTGGTGGCGGTCTTCTTCTTCTTCTTCTCAACTGCTTCACCCTACTCAGGAGGCACAGGGATGGTAGCTCCATCGGGCAAAGTCGGGCTTGATGTGGTCGGATTGATTTCTGGGGCAGTCACAGCCTGGATCGGCACGGTCGAGCTCATCTCCTTAATGCGAGCCCTCTTCAATGACTCCCCAGCAAAACCATCCTTCCTTTTAAGGGACGTAATTTTCTTGGATAGATGATTCAGCTCCTTCAGAGTCATCTCTGCAATGGTAAAAACTAAGGTCAGAAGAAAAAACAAAGTATGATTGATAAGTCACGAAAACTACTTACCAAATCAAGGGGACTAAGATCGAGGTTAAATAAAGTCTGATTATCTAGAAGGCTAGATATCAGAGGAGCTTGGCAATCCCTCAACTGGCCGAGTCTCAATCTTGTTTTTCTAGTCTGAAAGCTCGGTGGACTAAATCCCTCGTATCCCCCTAAGAAGAAAGCCCTAATTCTAAGGAGGGAAATGAAACAAAGAAAAATTTTTCTTTCCAATTGAGAATAAAAGAAGGGGCACCCTTAAGCAACCCTTTCTTACCGAACTGAGGGGAGACATACCACCAATCCTTAGTGGTAGGATGGTGTTTAAATGTAAAAAAGTTATGGAATAAAAAAATAATAGGTCGGACCTTGGCCATGATGCATAAAGAAAGAAATCCTATGATGAACCTAAATGAGTTTGGCACCATGAAGGAAAAAGAGATGTTCAAGAATCTAAAAAGGGCTACTACAAAGGGAGGGATCGGTAGCCAAAGTTCGGCGCGAAGAGCTTCTGTGTACAAACAAAAGTGACCCGGAGGAGGAGAGCAGGCATGGTCGCTAGGCCCGGAAAGTTCAAGTTCAAACTCTGGAGGGATCCCAAACTGGATCCTTATCAGAGAAAGATCTTCATGATGAAGTTTGCAAGAAATGGTACCAAGGATGAAAGGAGGATGGGATGCTTCTATGGGTTCAGTGTCCTTAAGGGTTGGATCCATCAGGATCAGAGGGGTCGAACTCCTAGAACTAGTTGACAAGGATTCCTCGATGGATATTTGGATCAAACCAAACTCAAAAAAAGATTTTAAAAATCAAGAAAAATAAGAGACAAAATCTCTTCAAAGAAACCAAAAGGACAAGATACAAAAGATGTCAAAATAATTGAAAGAAGGTTTTGAGACTAACCTAGATTGGTTGAAAAGTGCAAGGAGACAATCGAAGCGATGGAAATTGGATAGAAAAGCACCTGAGATGGAGGGAATAGTAGAAGGAACCGAAGCTCTCAAATGGGAAGAAGGTAGAAACTAGAGGAGAAATAAGAAGATTCAAGTAAAATGAGGTTTCACAAGAAGAAGAGGAGCTTAAATATTTTAAAGGAGCCCAAGATGGTCATGATTGCAGAACTTCTTCAAACGATCTTCATTTGACACGTGTCCACTCATCATGACAAAAGTCAAGTGGCTGGCAGAGCCTTAATTGCTCTATATCTTGGATAGAGCTTCCATGAGAGTCTCGAAATTCTATCTTTTCGAGTCACCTTGTATTGAAGAAGTTTTCATGCTAGCGTAGATGACGCCAAAACTTTCCATCTAACGAGTGCGGGAAACAAAAAAGGATCTTCGACAGTCGCATTTTCTTTACTCCCTTATTTTGAACTTCGAACTTGGGAGTAGGGGGACTAATGTTGGGGATAAACCCACTTCTGCCAAAGTTCAACAAGATGTCAAGTCTTGGGGCAACCCCGTTCGGTGGTGACAACCCTGACTGAACTTCAACCAATGGGAATTCCTGCTCTAGTTAACTCCAAGGCTGCAGATCCTCAACTTGGGCTTGCCAGACAATCTTATTAGTTTTGATTTTCAGCCCTTTCAGATAACTTCAGAACCTGCAAGACATTGCGGGCCTCATCTAGACGAGCTTGAATAGTAAAGGCAGTCGAATTTCTCTGCTGTAAGCATTTAACTCCCTCTAGTTGAACTCTTTTTTGACAAACTTGAATAGTGAAAGCAACCACCTTAGCAATAGGCAGAGTATTTGATCCCAACATACTTCGGCCTGGTCAACCTTGAAGCCGATCAAACTTCTCTCCAAGCCAAGTCTCACCATTGTAGTTGGGTCTCACATCAAAGATCTTAGACTGATAGGGCTTCTCCCTAGATGAACTTCTGTGCCATACTAAGAGTGGCAGATCTTGGCATTCTTATATCTAGAATTTTGAGTGTGCAAGCTAGAGTTAACAAAAGGACTTCATCATCGAATTAAGTCTGAACTTCTCTCCAAAGAGCCTGGCTGCTATCCTAAATCAGTGAATCCACCATCCTCAGCTTTTAATCCAGAGTAGTTATCTGCTTGCGGACAATCCTAAAGGTAGCCGAACTTTAAAAGGAATAGTTGAGACTCACTAGAGTGTTTTGGTTGTGTCCACCTATCATAGCTACCGGCTAGTTCTTGATCTAGCTGAATTCCATCCAGCTGCCAAATAGACTTCATCTAGTTGAACTCCTTCCAGTTGAAATTTCTTCCAGTCGATCTTCTTTCAATGGTTGAACTAGCCACTTTACATTTTGAACATCGATTGAGCATACTTGAATAATAGAAGGACCTCAGCATTTATGCAAGCTTAACCCCCAATACAACGGATATCAATCAACGTGTAGACAACCACGGAGAAGCCCAAGCCTCTCCTAAGCTACTGAGATATGAAGTTCTTCACTGTCTATAACAGTTCCATCCAAACTTCAATCATTAATTTTCAATAGATTGGCAAGTCATGACAATGAACACCACGCTCTGTAACAAACTCTACGTGGCCCCGAACGGCCTACTTGTAGGCAGTTACGACTGTCACCATCAGTTTGTTATAAGCTTCACCTATATAAGGGATCCTTCAGATACGTTTTTCTCTAAGCTCTCATCTTTTTTCAAAAATTCTACTAAAATTCTTTGAGTGCTCAATTTCTGTTGATTAGAGAGCTGACTTGACCATTAAAGGGTCCTATTGGAGCTACCCCACCTCCGATATGGACTTCCTTTGCAAGTTTCGACGGCGACTTCATCTTCCCCTAATTCTAGCTCTTTCCGGCATTGATGGTTTTCTGCACCAACAGCACCCAATGAGTTTTATCCCTTTAGGTGGATCAGCTAGTGTCCACACACTTTTGATCTCCATGGACTTCAATTCAGATTTCATGGCTCCAAGCCACTTCTCAGTCAGATTTCTGCATTGTATCCATATAGGTGATCGATCCTCATTATTCTCATCAAGCTCAATAGGATCGCCATCTCAGATTTGGATACCAAAATATCTATCCATCTAACATGGTACTCTACCAGATCTTCTTGATGGTGCCTCTTTAACAGGCTTCTAGTTTGATCTGATCAAATCTAGTTCTATAGATTTATTAGATTGTGTCGGTATATTCTACCGGTCGAACTTTCTCAAGTTCAACTTTTCAGATATCAGTTCCTTCTCTAAGAAATTTTTTTCAAAAGGAATGCCATACTGCTAAGAATAACTTTTGTTCTTTAGCATGGTAGAATCAATAACCCCTAGTTTCCTTGGGATATCCTATAAATAAATACCTATTGGATCATGATCCAAGTTTATCTGTGTGCAAAAGGTTTGATATAGGTCGGACAACCCTAAACCTGATGGTGAGAAAGTCTAGTCTACATCCGGTCTATTTCTCATATGGAGTCTTTGCAATAAATTTACTTGAAATAATTTTCAGAGTAAGATAAGTAGTCATAAGAGCATAATCCTGAAATAGGCAAACTAATAAATCCCATCATGGATCGAACCATATCTAATAAAGTTTAATTTCTTCTTTCTGATACACCAATACACTATGGTGTGTCGAAAGGAGTCCACTGTGAGAGGATCCCATTCTCTCCTAGATATATCAAAAATCACTGAATAAGTATTCGCCTCTTCAATCTAATTGAAGAGTTCTAATACATTTTTTAGTTCATTTTTTTATTTTATTATGTAGTCATTTGAATATTTCAAATGATTTAGGCTAGACGTACCCATACCTAGATAGATCGTTTGCAATTATAATGAAATATTTATATCCTTCTCTGATACTTTAGTTCATAGGTCCACATACATCACTATGTATGAGACTTAGAATTTTACCAGCTCTTTCATCTTTTCTAGTAAAAGATGACTTTGTCATCTTCTCAAGAAGACAAGACTCACAGATTGTCAATGATTCATAATAATTAATATCGAGGTTTCTCTCTTAAGCTAATTTGTTTATCCTATTCTTGTTAATATGACTAAGCCTATAATACCAAAGATAGATATCCATGATATGATCTAACTTGAATGTTTATTAAATGTATATAATACACTTAACAGGTTATGATAAAATATTAAATATCATTATTTTATTGTCCATGCATTATTGTAACATCATTCATAATGATATCATAATAATCTTTCTTTATTGATAAATTATCATCATCTTTGGCCGAAAGGCCAACTGATATCACATTTATTATAAATAATAAACAATAGTGGCAATGACTAAAAATGATAACATTTGTTTTGAAAATTAGCATGATAATTTCTAAAGCTAGGATTGGAGCAGGACTTCCATCCTCGACATTCAGAAATCTCTCATCATTTTTAAACTTTCTACTTACTTATAGTCCTCGCAATAAATTGCATAAGACTACCGATATCCAATACCTAGTTAGTAGAATTATAAATAGAGAAATTATAAAGTGTTATCATATAACATCCTTGATAAGCAACCCTTTGCTCTTTTCTCTTGTTCAGCCTATCAGGGTCAAGAGAAGCAAGATATTCAGGATAATTCTTCTTTCTATGATCCTGCTTCTAGCAGTAGAAGCACTGTGCCTGATTTGGGTTAACCTTAGACATTTTATTTTTATTGGACTTAGAAGCCCCAGCATGAACCCCTTCGTGCTGCTGAACCAAATTTAACTTTCAATACTAATTATTGAAGTTGGATCCCATAAGTCAATCACTATCCAAGTGAATGGAGCAATTAGAGTTTAGACTTAATCTAAACAGAAAAGAGAATAATGATATATTGTATACGAATTATTTTAAGCCTAGAGACTTGGACTTTAGTCTAAAGGTTCTTCAACTATTTTGTATGAATTGGTAGCCTCTACCTCCAATTTGAAGAATTACTGGGCGTGAGCTATCAGATATATGGTTAAGCGGGTGTAAACATATATCTCTAGTTCTTTGGATGAGATCTGTATCTAAGCGGAAAAGATATTGACCCTATCCCTAGTTGATATTTAAGCTCTATTTATCGGCAAAGCCTTGGTATCGATCTCCCAGTTAGGAAATGGTATCAGAGCCAAGTGTAGTTTTTTGATGGGGGAAGAGGTGGTATCTAGCTCTGTTCTGAGGCACTGGTCATAACAACGCCCATTTCACACCCATGTTAGTCGAGGAAGGTGTTTGAAGGGTTTTTGAGGTGGATCCTTTTGAATTAGATTGGGTTTAAGTCATGGCTAAAATCATCAAATCTCTCATAAAGAGCTCTACTAGGACTAAGAACATTTACGATGTTTATTATATCAGGACAATGTCTATAAAAAATATTTCTTTTATAAAAAATAAAATGATGAGTTTTAAAGAAATAGAAGATAGTCCTTACCTTTATGAGATAACAGGTAAACTAGATCTAAGTTATGACTTCTTAGGTAATCTAAAAATAAAAATTGAAAAATTTGCTCATAATCTAAATAGACCTTTAGAACTTGATATAAGGATTGCTGAGTTCCAGATAAATAAAGAACTATTATGCAAAGACTTTGATTCTTTTCAAAATAAGGAGAAAAGAGAATTGTTCTTTAAAACCTATGATAAAGATGAAAGATATTTTATTAGGGAAATCTGGATTAGCCAAATGATAGCTGGGGAAAGATATATTTTCTTCTTTGATTGGTTTAAAAAATATTATTGCAAAGGACTTGAGAAAGTAGAACCTGAAATACAAGAAGATATCATTTATAGGTTTTCTCAATCTTGGAAAATAGATGGATCTTATGCGGAAAAACTTAAGCCAATCAAAATTGAAGATAAAACAGACAGTCCTAAACTAAAAGCTGAAGTGACTACTGATAAGATAGAAGAAACCATTAAAATAGATCACTCAGAAAAAGAACAAAAAGACTCTATTGAAACTATTCCTAATAACGAAGATCAATTAAATCAGGTAGAAGAATAGCAAAGTCTTATCAAAACAACTTGTAACAACATAGGAATACAAACCGAGGAGTTAGAGGATTTATCAGAATACTCTGATGAAGATTCAATTAAGGAATTGTCCTAGAAAGAACAAAATATTGAGGCATTTTCCTTAGACTCCACAAAGGCTGTCATACTTAAGATTCTTCCTATATTAAACTCCCATGAGCAGATTATTCTTACAACTAATCCCCATAAGCTGGCCTCTGATAGAAAGCTATGTCCATACTTTTCAGAAGAATTTTAGGATAATAATCTAAAATTCTTTGAGCCTTTATCTAAACCATCCTATTCTGAAGAACCTATAGACCTGCTTACTAATAAAACAAATCCTTTTAAGCTTGAAGATAAAATAAACCATTTGTCTGAAAAGCTTTCTATTGACCTTGAGTCTTATGGAGAACCACTTCTCTCCAAAGACGAAGAAGGTTATTCATCAGAAAAATTTGATAAGAAAATATCGATAAAATCTAAAGATTCTGATGAATTAGTTATCTATATCCTAGAAAAATCTGAGGATATATTTGAGGCTAACAAGATCTCTAAACCTTTAATACTAGCTTCTAGGATTAAAACCTATTATCTTAGACCAACTTATGTGGATTTGCAGTTTGAGGAACCACCTGAAACTACAACTGCTATCCAATTCGATGGTAGAAGCCTAGTCGATTGGAATATTAATGGACTTTTAGAATACTCAATTATGGTCATATATTTTAATATCTGTAAAGTCCAAGATTATTTTGAGGAATAGATTGTTATGATAAATACTTTAAGTTTCTTGAGAAAAATTCAACTAATGGAATCCGAGCTTTATCTGAAAATTAGAGATCAATTGAAGAAACAAAGATTACTTGGAAAGAAAGAACTAGGTGATTTCTGTCAATAATTTGGATTTCAACTAGATAATTCTTATCAGAAGAGATGAAAACCATCTAAAGAAGATAAGAAAAAATATTTTGAAAAGAAATCTCAGAAGATTTCTAAATCAAGGATGAAATCTGAAAGATCTGATCCTAAGCCTAACAAGGATAAAAGGAAATCTAAAAGATTAACAAAATCTGAGGCTCCCATTTGTTACAAATATAATAAAGAGGGACATTATGCAAGCAGATGTTATTCTAAGGATATCAAAAGGAAAATCTGAGAGATATCTAAAGAAAATAGCTTGGAAGAAATTGGAGAAAAACTTAATAATCTTATCAGCAGTCTAAATAATGACTCAGAAGAAGAATTAGATGATACTGATAAATATTGTTCGTGCTGTGAAAATGATCATACTAATTCAAGTTCAGACGAAATTCTAATATTATCTAATGAAGAACAATTTATTTTGGATATGATTGATTCTCTAAGCTTAGAGAAAAAAGAAATCCAAATTCCAAAGTTCTTTGCCCTAATCAGAGGACAAAAGATTAAACCAACTCTTCAAAAACCTAAAGAATTTTATAATCTCAATGAGGTATTTCGAAAACTTAGAGATACCAAGCAGAAATGCGAAAAAGCCAATCTTGAGGATTTGCTTAGGGAACAAGTCCTAATTAAGCTTGATATTGTCTCTTTAAAATAAAGAGTTCAATTCCTAGAAAATAGTTCTATTGAGATAGAACAAGATCAAGATTTAGAACAAATCTTAGAACCTTTAGATCAATCAAAAGGAAAAACCCTTATGACTGAAAATAAAGAAAACACTTCAAATGATTTCATAGGATCTATGAAAAAATATATTAAACAAAAATGGTTCTATAAAATTCTCTTCAAATTTAAAGAAGAATATAAGTTCAACTGCACAGCTCTTATAGACTCCAGTGCCGATGTAAATTGTATCAGAGAAGATTTAGTTCTATCTAGATACTTTGAAAAATTGACACATAAGATTCAAACCGCTAATGGAGGAAATCTTAGGATAAACCATAAAATCCCTGAGGTTCATGTTTGTATGGGAAAAACCTATATTTTAATCTCACTTCTAACAGTTAAGAATCTAAAATAAGGAGTTATATTAGGAAACTCCTTCTTAACTCTAATTAGACCTTTTACTATGTCCTAGGATGGAATTACTGCCTCAATAAATGGTGAAACGATAATGCTAAAATTCTGTTCTGAGCCTAAAGAATCTTTTCTCAAACAGCTAAAACAAGCTATTGAGTATAAAAAATATTCTATTAATGAAATATCTCTTAAACCTATAAATAATCCCAAGCTAAGGATAAACTTGCCCAAATCTAAAAGAAGAAGGAAAAATATAAGATTTGCAGATAATTATAAGGCCTTAGAAGAGTTAATACTATGGTTAAAATATCAAACACCATGTAGACAAAAGATAATAGAAAATATAAAAGGGGCCTATTGTTACTGCAAGTGGTGTTCGATATTATGCTGTGAGATAACACAAATCCTTCTACCTTATACTCACTTTTCTATAATATATCTGAATTAAAAACAACATTGGAAGTGTATTCAATTTCTTTTTACAATGATAATTAAAGACAAACTTATTTTGCCTGAAAAAGAAATAAAGCCACTTCAAGTAAATATTTTGGTAGAAAGAGATCAAATTATTCCCATAAACCAGGTTTCTATTGTAGCCAAGAAACTCTTAAATAAAGAATAATTTCAAATATTCTTAGAATATATTGGTCTTATTGCCAATCTTTATAAAGATATTGCTAAAAGATATTCTCGACAAAATCTTTATATAACTTTAATATTTAAACCTGGAAGATTCTACCTAAAAGATGAAAAGGTACTATCACCAATCAATTTGTCCAATACATTAGATATAGGACTAAGGTCAAAAGTGATTCCACATCCTTATATCTTTAATAAAAATATTACATTCTATAAAAAAACAAAAATATCCTTCCTTCTTCAATTCAAATCTTTCCTTAGAAAATTATTTCTTAGTAAAAAAGATCTGAAAATCTCATTTGTTCAATCAGAAGGAAAATCTCTAACTCTTAAAGCTCTGGTATGTTATGAAACCCAAAAGGAAAAAACTCTCAAACAATTAAAAGAAAATATTTCAGCTATTATGAGATATCTATTAAATATTTTTTCTGACTGGCTCTCTATTTTTAAATTAATTGAAACATCTCTAACATATAAGCCTAGTTGTTCTGATCAGAATAAAGAAAATCTTACCTTAGAATCTCAAGATCTATCTCCTTATGAGGTAAATAAATCTTATAAAGATAGTATGGTATCTAAAAAACTAACTTCTCTATCTCTTGATAGGAAATCAACTCAGAAGACTACTCAAAAGATGGTCAGGACTCAGAAGGATGGGCTACCAAGTGCAAGTCTTGATAAAGGTAAAATACTAAACGCAAAGAACCCTAAAAAATAGACTTCTCCTTTTTTCTTTAATCCTGGACTTTCTCTTAAAAACTATGCACTAATCAATAAGATATGGCAAACTCATGTTTTAGATTAAAAGAAAGAATTCAGGAAAGCTATGACTATATTAATAAATTATATGTCTGAGAAACAAAATACTTTAGAATCAATTAAAAAAAAGGTAAAATCAATTAGGGAAAGATCAATAGAATTTATTCTAGAACTAATTACTCTCTATGACCTCTGTGGGCTTATAGAGACACCAACAATGATCAAGTTAAAAAGACTTAACTACTAGAAAAATGTTCAAGAAGTTCTAACCCCCTGATCTCCAAGATATCATTCTGAATAAGGTAACCCAACCTTGCGAAGTCAGGCAATTGCTCAAAGAACTCCATAACTACATTATAATCGAATGGTGCTGTTGGCCAAAACTCTCAATACCCACTATCAATGGATATGGAAATTAGTCACAAATAAGAGCTCTTTACAAAGGATTAGTCAGAACAGCTACAATCGATTATATCCTCTCTATTGATATGTTTTCAGATGTAGTCTCTACTATTCTACAACATTTTGAAAGATATTAGAGACTTTTGGAGATAAGAATTTACAGTGGTATTGAAGAAAAGAAAATTGGGGTTGTTATCTATCCTTTTCAAGTTTATGATATCACTCTTCCCCAAGAAGATGAAATTTATGATATCACTCCACCCCAAGGAGATTACCATATTCTACGAAAACATGTGAAGACTGAAGAAGTTGACTCTACTTTCAAGATGATAGAAAACTTTGACATGGAAGAATATATGACTACCAGTTATTTTGATGTTTGGCAAATGGCTATTGTTTTGAGAGAATAAAAATGTTGGACAGACGGAAGAATATGGGCAACAACAAGTTTGCCTATATCTATTTCTGAAAGAAAAGAAGGAACTTGGGATATTCTACTAAATCCAGAAAGTTATCCTGAAATAATAAGATATGAGCTACTATACCCTTGGGGAAGCATCTATGAAGGAAGTATCCAGCATTATGGAACAAGTTCTTTAAACCATGAAAATATTTTGGAGTATTCAGACACTGAAAACCCTCAGTATGAAGAAATACCCAAATTCTCTCATCTCTTTGAAGAAAATCCAGATTTTCCCAAATTCAACCATTTGGATTCAGAAGAAGGAGACAAATAAAAAAAAAAGAAAAATATTTTATGACTAACCCTCTACCAAATCAATGGTAGAAAACTTTTGTCATGACCTGAGCTCGGGGTCATGACCAGCGCATAGGATGGACTAGCCAACCTAGCAAGCCTAACGAAAATATCAAGTGGGTTAAATCAAATATATAAACTCTACCAAAAATTTGATAGAGTTTCCCATAATAGTAGGCATTCTCAAAGGTACAATTTCCTACTTAACCTCATGTTCTTACAAATACGTTTATACATATAAGAAATCAGATTTCCATCAACTAACCACATCTACATGATGTGCAACAAAAGTTCATACAGACACCTTCAGTCATTTTAATTAAGTAAACACAGTGGAAGTTAGATCCTACCTGTAGATAATGGAGCGCATCTAGAGTTTATACATAACCAAAGTATATCAAAAGAAATACAACCATAGGATAGTGAAAGAAGATGCCCCACACACGCAGGTGTTGGGCTCACCAAAATAAAAATGACTACTCTTGTCAAGCTATGGGATCTGGACCCTGCTCAACACTAGAATCTGAAAGAAAAAAATGAAAAATAACATAGTAAGCCATAAGACCCAGTGAGAGATAATATATCTATAACAGAAATGGAGTAATCTTAGACACGAGAGCTAAGATCAAAGCATCCTTACAACTTTTTCAAAATATAAGCATAATAATATTTCCAGCCAAGAAGAGTAACGGAATAAATGCAAAATAAAATAAGAAAAATAAAAATATTTCTTTAGCAACTACTATTCGAACCATCTTCTAAACAATGATTAATGAATAGATCAGGTATAATGTACTAAAAGTAATCACATATCTAACACATGATGGGAGATCTCTAAACTAGAATTAAATAGTTACTTGCTTAACCCAGACTTCACCAAAACTGTACATGTGTATCAACACGTCGGGCTAACACCATCCTTGTTGCTAGAAAAACAAAACCAGCTATGTTGGCCAAAACATGCCGGGCTAGCACCATCCTTGCCAGCTAGGAAAATAAAATCGGCTAGGTCGGCCACAACACGTCGGGCTAGCACCATCCTTGCCAGCTAGGTTATTCAAAACATGGTGCACCAAGGCTAACTTTAACTGTTGCTAGCTATAGGGTTTTGTTAAATTTTTCTCCCATAAAACCTTGTTGTCATCGGTCTAAAACATAGTTTATATCTCACTCTCTCACGTACGATAACCAAACAAAATTCATCTCCAATTTCATATGTCAAAAGGGAAGGTTTAAAGGTGCTTATCCCAAGGTTCACATAAACTCTAGCAATTAAGAAAGTCAAAGTATGTCCAAAGCTCTTTTATAATGAGACACAAAATAAACTTTTAAGGTAACCACTATGACAAACATGCTAAGAATAGGATATTAAAACAAAATTTTAATTTGCCAGAAATCCACAAGGATATACAGTGTCATAGGAATAGATAACTTAAATAAACATGCTAAAATGGGCTCTGAAGATACAAAAAAAAAATCATAGAGTATATTATTACTCACCACCCAATCATCCCTTTCTAGCAAATTTCTCTTGGTTTCTAACTGAAAACAAGACCTTTTTCTAGCTCTCCTCCTTCCTCTGCTCTCTCTCTCTCTCTCTCTCGATAGCTTAGAAGTCAAAACAACAACCAGAGGAACCGTTGATGTTTTACTCTAGTAGGGAATAAATTAAGAAGAATTTGCTAGGTGTCAACTTGTAAGGAATCCACTTAGGTTTCTAACATGCGGAGGTGTTGCCTAGATAATTTTCCAGCTCTTTATTTATTTTTCCAAGCTACTCTATCATCCCTTAAAGAATCAATTTAAAAATCACAACTTAAAAACCTTTCGACCAAAATTGACTCCCAAAAATTTTCATAGATCGAGACATCTCGCTTTCAAATTGAGAAACACCCCCTACCTAGAACCAATAAAAATATCAAAAAAATCAAAATCCTTAAGAATAAGAAACTAAAATTTGGGTTCTAGTTCAAATTTTTCAAACTTGAAACTTTTATAACTTTCTTGCTTCAAAATGGTTAGGTAAACGAGTCTTTAAAATTCATTAAAAATTATTTTACAACTTACTAACACCTAAGGATCAATTATCGAGACTTTTTATTCCAAAAAAATATATATTTTATATAGCCCTCCTTATAGGTGCTAGTTTTCAGACTTACAAAATTTTCAGGATCCGAAATGGCAGACAATTATAACTTATGCTCAAATGACTTCAATAAATTTTTGGAAAGATAAGTTTAACTCAAAGTAGTTTATAACCAAGATTAAGTAGCTTATAAGGTAGATCCTAAAAATTTAAGCTAACACCAAAGATACCACATGCAATCTGAAAATTCTATACAATATCAGGGTATTATATTTTCCTCCCTTAAGAAATTCGATCCCCGAATTTCAAGAAGAGTAAATACCTCTAGTGTCAAACAAGTGCGGATACTTGGCATGCATTACCTCCTCGGCATCCCAAGTAGCTTCCTCTCTAGAATGATTTTTCCATAACACCCTTATGAAGGAAAAAACCTATTTTTCGAGTCAGATTCGTTCAGATCTGATTGGATCAAGAGGAATATTTTAAAATTTTTTTCTCTAAGATCCTAATTAGATCTGAGACTCCTCAGATCTGATCTTATTGATCTGATAATAAAAATAAAATAAAAGTAAAAATAAAATTTAATTTAATTATATCTTTATTTTTGGTAATCCAATTATCCCATGATGATCCCAATGTTTGTTTGAGATTCTGAATGTAGCCATGCAAGCACCTGACCTCTACCGGTATCCACTCGGACAAGATCTGAAGATCTTCTTCTTCTCAATCAATCCTCCAAAAATTAGATATAGATCTGATCTTGAAGGTCTTCAAAACTTCTTTTGAAGAACTACCATTGTCTCTTGCAGCAGTGCTGCCTTCTTCCTTTTCTAACGCCTTTCACTTGCTTGGATTGCACCTTATTCATGCCCAAAACCCCATGGGCATGGAGAAGAGAGAGAGGACCAGAGGGTGGCATAGAGAAAGAGGGAGAGAGGCTTTGTGGCATGGGCTAAAGATAGAAGCATTAAAAACCTAGGCACAGATAGGGTTTATATAGACCCTATTGCGCCATGCAGTGCCACATCATCTCGGCCAATCACGATCCTTTGAGCAATCAAATCTAAATCTGATTGGTGGGATGACATCATCTAATCCAATTAGATAAGAGACCCTCAAAATTCTTCAAAGGTGGCACCAAGACTGGGTCAAACAAGAGTTCGACGTAATAGAGTTTAATCCCATGAAGCAACCCTGGAGTCCCATCTGTATGGGACTCCTTTATCCTCATAGGGTGCATGCCTAGGGTCTGGAGTCCCATCTGTATACGACTCCTCCTTTATCCTCATAGGGTGCATGCCTCCCTAGGCATGCACCCTCTTCCTGTCTGCATTTAGCAGGAGGACAAGGCCCTAGGTACTCTCCTATAGGCACATGACACATGGGTAGATATCCAAGTGTCCAGGGTCAACATTTGACCAATGTCCGAAAATAGGAATTAGTAGGTGATCGAAAATGATAGGTGTTGTCTTAAATTTATCTCATAAATTAAGACAATCCTTTTTTTATCTGGACAAGCTTCCGTTAGACCAAGTAGAGATTTCTGAGTGAGTCCAAATACTTTTGGCTCAGTTGAGATAAGCTTTAGTGATTATTAAAGAAGAATATTAGGCTTAATCGTGTGCTTGCACGATTTTCTTGAACCTAATTGAATCTTATTCAAATCAATTAAACTAGATTAGTCTAATTGATGACATCTAGATCCAAATTCTTATTTGTGTGATCTAGTTAGGCTCAGTTCTATATGATAATGGGATATGTCGCGATCTCTATCATCAACATCATCGAAACACCTTCCAATGGATTAAAACTTTTTTGATTCAGACAACTAGTATGATCGATCATCCAAATCATTCTAATTGCTCCCAAAATCCACCAGTAACACCTAGCAGCATATGGTGGCAATCCATCAGAACTGAAAGTGAACCTTTCGATACAGTCACCTATGTGATCAGGTTCCTCTATCTTGAGTCCCGATCGAATTAGGGTTAAGGTGATCTCATCAAACCCTAATATCCATCATATGAATTAATCATTCGATTCAAGTCCAATGTGAAAATCCTAATAGAAACTCTTTCTATTATTTCACTCTACCATGGCCATGGGCTTATGGACTTGATTCTCATGATCATCATAGGGCTACTCCTCATCTATCGAGGTAGATAGATCCCCTATTGGTGCAATCCAATTTCTACAATGAACATGCTATAGCCAACATACACCTCAGAATTTCAAATGGCTAGGAGATCGAGTTATGGTGTAGTCAAACTATAACACCCTCAAGGTGAACTACTAATGCACCTCAGGTCAAAGAACCAGACATACTACTGCAGCTTTGAGCCAATCATCGATGAGAAAGTACACTTCCTCATGATTGCTCGAGGTGGTCATGCTCAGTGCCCTCGTTCTCTAATAAGTACCTATACTCTTGCTTCGATATCTCTACACCATAAACTCAAGACTCATCTATCCTAAAAAAGCAATCGTACACCAACCTTTCGGATCAATCACCATCCTCATGATGATCCTATGGTCGGAAGTATTTTATGAGTTAATAATGAAAATTCATGTCTTAAAGTTTCAACTCTTGAAAATATGAATGATCATTACCATTAACTCAAGGGATGTATCACAAACACTTTCAAATACACACTGTGATAGAAAATAACCCATTTTATTATTTATAGTCAAAATTATAATTTTGCCCTTAAAAGTGTATTACAAGTGTCAGCCAATCTAGCTTTTAGGATGCACATATCTAACACCTTACTGAGGTTATTTCCTTTGAATGAAGTCTTTTCACCTGTCAATCAACAATGGCTATTGGTTCTTCTTCATAAGATAGGTTCTTATTCAACTGCACAGCCTGTGATATAAGAACACGAGATGGATCTGGCAAGTATTTGTGCAACATGGAAACATGGAACACTGGATGTACCATGGAAAGTTCAAGCGGAAGTGCTAACCGATACGCTACTGCACCAACTCGATCAAGAATCTTAAACGACCCAATATATCATGGGCTAAGCTTTCCATTCTTTGCAAATCTTACCACCCCCTTCATTGAAGAAACTCGAAGGAACACATAATCACCAAATGGAAACTCTAAATCTCGACGTCTACAGTCAATATATGCCTTTTGTCTACTTTGAGTAGCCAACAATCTTTCTCTAACCAAGTGGACTTTGTTCAAGGAATCCTGCACCAAATCCGGTCCTAAGAGTTTGGCTTCACAAGCATCTAACCATTCAATTAGAGACCTACAACATCTCCCATATAAGACTTCAAAAGGTGCCATTTGAATGCTAGCTTGATAGCTATTGTTATAGGAAAACTCCACCAAGGGCAAGTAGTGACTCCAATACCCATCAAAATCTAGAATACAAGCCCTCAACATATCCTCCAAGATTTGGATAGTCCTCTCGAATTGTCCATCCATTTGGGGATGGAATGCCATGCTAAGATCCAATCGGATTCCCAAGACATCTTGTAAAGCCTTCCAAAAATAAGACGTAAATTATGGTCCATGATCCAAAATAATGGAAATCGGTACTCCATGGAGTCTAACAATTTCATTAATATAAAGTTGAGCATATTGAGACACACTATAAGTCACCTTTATTGGGAGGAAATGTGCTGATTTTGTCAGTTTATCAATAATCACCCAAATCGAGTCAAATCCCTTGGAGGTACGTGGCAACCCTATCACAAAATCCATCGTGATCCTTTCCCACTTCGACTCAAGTATTTCAATCTATTGGTGTAACCCTGCAGGTCTTTGATGTTCTGCTTTTACTTGTTGGCAAACTAAGGAATGAGAAACAAAATCAGCCACATCCTACTTCATGCCTTCCCACCAATATAATTGTTTAAGGTCTTGATACATCTTAGTGGAGCCAAGATGAACAGTGTACTTGGAATTATGGGCTTCTTCCAAAATAATCCTCCTCAAATCATCAATATTAGGTACACACAAATGACCACCACATCGTAATATCCCTTTAGGGTCTATTATCAACTCCGTGCCCTTACCCCTCTGAGTATCTTCCTTAAGCTTACAAAGCTTGGGATCCTTATCTTGGCTAACCTTGATGCGCTCCACTAAGGATGATTGAGCTTGCACATGAACCAATAATAATCCAAACCCTCCAATCCTGAATTGTACTCTACCTTCTTCTAATTTATGAATTTCTCCCCCTAAAAATCTTTTCATAGGAGCAATATGGGCCAAACTTCCCATGGATTTTCTACTTAAGGCATTAGCAGCAATATTAGCCTTACCTGGATGATACAAGATGGTGCAATCATAATCCTTGAGTAGTTCCATCCACCTCCTTTGCCTAAGATTCAAATCCTTTTGTTGGAATATGTATTTCAAACTCTTGTGATCTGTATAAATTTTATAATTCACACCGTACAAATAATGCCTCCATATCTTTAATGCAAAGATAACTGCTGCCATCTCTAAATCATGGGTGGGGTAAGTTTGCTCATGTTTCTTAAGCTGTCTAGAGGCATAAGCAATAACATGGCCATGCTGCATCAAAACACCTCCAAGTCCTACACTAGAAGCATCATAATAAACTGAAAAACCACTAGACCCTGAAGGCAAAACCAAAACTGGGGCTAAAGTTAAACAAGTTTTAAGCTTCTGAAAGCTCTCCTCACAAACATCTGACCAATGAAATTTCACATTCTTCTGAGTCAATTTAGTTAAGGGGGTTGCTATCTTGGAGAAGTCCGGAACGAAGCGAAGGTAATAACCTGCTAGTCCCAAGAAACTATGAATCTCCATTACTGATGTAGGCCTTGGCCACTGTTGAATAGTCTCAACCTTCCTTGAATCCACCATAATTCCATCCTTTGAAATAATGTGCCCGAGGAAGGCCACACTATTAAGCCAAAACTCACACTTGGAGAACTTCACATATAACCAGTGTTTCCTTAAGATTTGCAAAATCATCCTTAAATGTTTCTCATGTTCCTTCTTGTATTTGGAGTATACTAGGATATCATCAATAAAAACTATCACAAAGTGGTCCAAGAATGGTTTGCAGACTTGATTCATTAAGTCCATAAAAACAACTGGAGCATTAGTTAACCCAAAGGGCATTACTAGAAATTCATAGTGCCCATAGCGAGTCCAAAATGTAGTTTTTGGAATATCCTCCTTTCTAACCCTTAATTGGTGATATCCTGAATGAAGATCGATCTTTGAGAAACATGTGGCTCCTTGTAGTTGGTCAAACAAGTCATCAATTCAGGGCAAAGGATACCTATTACACACTGTATCCTGATTAAGCTATCTATAGTCTACACACAAATGCATAGACCCATCCTTTTTCTTCACCAAAAGCACTAGAGCTCCCCAAAGAGAAGTGCTTGAATAGATAAAATCCTTATTCAATAAATCCTGCAGCTGCTCCTTTAATTCTCTCAATTCTACAGGTGCCATGCAGTAAGGAGGTATACATATAGGTTGAGTGTCAGGAGCTAAGTCAATAAAAAATTCAATCTCCCTTTCTGGGGGCATCCCGGGCAACTCATTAGGAAATACATCTTGAAACTCACTAACCATAGGAATTTGTTCTATACTAGATACTTCAACCCGAGTATCTTTAACCATGGCTTGGAACCCTTGACAACCTTTGCTTAGTAAACTCTTAGCATGTAAAGAGGATGTTAAACTAATTGAGACTAAACTATGGTCACCCTAAAAGAGAAATGATGGTTCCTCAGAGGAATCAAACCTTACTGCCTTCAAATAACAATCAAGACTGGCATGACAAGAAGCTAGCCAATCCATACCTAAGATCACATCAAAGTCAATTATATCCAGCACTATCAAGTCTGCCAAAGTCTCTCTACCCTCCATGCTAATTAAATAAGATTGGTACACATACTTGACTAGCAAAGATTCTCTAACAAGTGTAGCAACCAAAAATGAGTAATCCAACAACATAGGTTGCTTATAAAACTGAGAAGTAAAGTATGGATATACATATGAATGTGTAGATCCTGGATCAAATAAGACATGGGCATCAAAAGAACAAACTGAAAGTATACCTATCACAACAGCATTTGATGCTTGAGTGTCTTGTCTAGTCAAGGCATAAACACATGCTTGACCTCTCCCAACCTGACCACGTCCTCTACCTCCAGCACCTTTGCCAAATGAACCAAAAGCTTCCCTCAGACTGAACTATAGAAGATTGGGATGGTGTCACTACTACAAAAAAGGGCTACAGTAGTGGTTCATAATCACTGTCGTAGCTCAAAAAACTACTACCATAGGCTATGATAGTGATTTTCTAACTACTGCTACTGCGGCCATCGTCGTAGCTCTATGGCAGTGGTTGTTGCAGTGCTTATTTGAACCGCTATCATAGATAGCCTATTGCAGTGGTTTATAAATCACTACAATAGATCGACCTATAGCAGCGATTATGTAACCACTACCATAGTTAATCTATAGCAGCAGTTACATAACCGCTGCCATAGGTAATCTATAGCAGTGGTTTCTTAATCGCTGCCATAGGTCTAATGCAGCGGTTGACACCATTTATACTAGAAACTTATGATAGTGGTTGGCACGGATATGACAGCGATTATAAAACCACTACCATAGATCTTGAATAATTAAAAAAAATAAAATTTTTATTTTTTTATATATTTTATCTGATAAATATAGATATATAACATAAGAAAATATAATAAACATAAAAATTATTCTAAAATGCTAAAATTTTATTACCAAATATAATTTATTATAATATTTTTTTAAAAAAAATAAAATACATCAAAAGTTTCCTAAATCTACATCATCGTCGTCGTCATCGGGAGCTAGAGCTGGAATGTGGGCCAACATATCCTCGAAGCCCGTGACTCCAAAATGCATATTGAGCGTCGACATCATGTCTCTCATGATGCCCTCCTGATGAGATGCGTGCTCCTTAGCTCGATCTGTCCGCATTGCAGCATGATCTATTCGAGTCAACGCCTCCTCAAGCTCCTTCCGACTGATGACACTAAAAATCTATGAGGAGACACTCACCTCGGATCAGTAGCTCATCAACGTGTGTCCGAGCCTACATCGGATCCTCCCAGAGTGCTCAGGCTCCAAGACCTGAGACAGATAATCATGGAGCCCAGAGGTATCCAGGCCCTCGCTCATGAGCACATCTAACTGATTCTATAATTATAAATTAAAATAAAATTTTATAAGAAATACTATAATACTAATCATATATACTAATATAATTAATACTTATAAAAATATGTCCGATCGCGGCATTCATCGGCCTGCTCGTCTTGTCCTTGCGGCTGGATCGAAAGATCTCGCTATGATTGGATAGAATAAATTTATCAAAAAGATGATAAAAAAATATAAATTTAATTTATCTAGTAAGATTTAGAATTAATTCCTCTCTATGCACACGACTGGTCATAGACTCGCGGCCTAAAGTGTGCATATACTCCTGAGCTGCACGATTCTTCCGATTCTAATGGGAGGTAGCCTAACAAGTATTCAAATAAATAATAAATATTTAAAAAATATTTAAATAAAATTTTAAGCATATTGAAAAATTCAAAAGTTAGAAATTTTATTTTGAACTCCTGGCTCCTTCAGTGTCTAACCATCCTCTCCCACTGACTCGGAGGACAGTCCTGTATCCAGAGAACAAGCTCCTTCGGAGTATCTCATCGATGCTTGAGCCATCCTCTATAGAGCTTGATCTTGTAATCCTGGTATAACTTTTTAATCTTCTTCAGTCGAGCATCTCGAGCCCTCTCATGATCGAGAAAGTCGTACCTTCTTTGCACAAATTTATCAAAAATTAGTTACAAAATTATTCTAATCAAACATATATAGTGTAAACATATAAAATGCATAAATATAACTAAGATGCATGTATTTACCCATATCTCCTCCCATATCCGATCCCTGATGGCATCCATCAAATGTCAGTCTCTGGGCTATACGAGAATGATGTTCGACCACCTCACAAGCACTCCAAAAAAGGAATGCATCTACCGTGCGGTTTCCCCTACCGACCTTTCCTCCACATCGTAATAGACCATCACCTGATGCTGGCGGTTCCACACGTGTGCCATACATGTGGGACTGCAAAATATCCGACTGGATGATGCACTTGCAATGCAAATACGTTATGCAAATATATAAGTGTACAAATACTATATAAAAAATAAAGTTGTGCTAATGTAATAAAAACGTATACTCAGATGCCTACGTAGTAGCATGTGCCTCAGATATGGACGACGATAGAGGCTCAACTGTCAGTGGAGTAGATGTCGTCGATGGAGTAGATATCGATGATGGAGGTCCCAAAGCAGTCGATGCTGAGGTGGATGGAGTATGCTCCGACTGCTCCTCGGATGCTGAACTGCGTGTAACCGGCCAAGGGGCAAGGGTGAAAGCTAGATGGCATTTCGGTGCCATCGTGACCTGCAATGTTAATGAACATTAATCAATATAACATGTTAAACAATAATATTAGTATAGCATCAATAAATAGTCTCTAATATATACACTAATCAATTGACGGGTCTATTATTATACAATGCAATAAACAAAAGCAACATGATATAAACATCCAAAAAATGTTATGGAATAAATTCTACAATATGAATTACATTCATAAATAATTAAGGATGAGTAACAATCGTAGATCCGATCTCTTGCACAAACCTTAGTATTAATCCAAAAATTTGAAAGAAGAACAAAGTAGATAATGGTGGCACCTTAGGGCTTAAGGTTGGAACCTTTGAGAGACATATCAAATTCTATTCACTCGGAAGCCAAGCTGGCTCCATGATTGAGACATCCGACTAGGGTCCTCCCCCAGCCGGCTCGATCATGGTTCGAGCTGGCTCGACAGTGTATCCAAGTCGGCTCGACTGTGTGCCATCTGAAGGGAAAATCTGATTTTTCGGTCCATGTTCGTTCAGATCTGATCAGATCAAGAGATATATTTTAAAAATTTTTACTCTATGATCCATATCAGATTTAGGATATTTTAGATCTAATTATTATTATTTTAGAAATTAAAATAAATTTAGATAAATTAAACCAAATTTAATTTACCTTGAAGTGGGTAATCCTATTACCCGTTGATGATCCTGTAAGCAGCGGAAGGTTCTGGATCTAGCCACGCAAGTGCCTAGCCTCTACCGGTATCCACTCAAGTTGGATCTGGAGATCCTCTTCTTCTCTATCACATCTCCAAAAATTAGATCTGGATCTGATCTGGAGGATCTTCAAAACTCCTTTTGAAGATCAGCAGTTGTCCTTTGCAGCAGCGCAGCCTTCTAGCTTTCAGTCGCCTTTCTCTCATCTGGATCGCACCAACCAAGATCCAAAACTCCTTTTGGACATGGAGAGGAGAGGGAGAAGGTGGGTTTGGCATGGAGGAGGAGAGGAGAAGCAGCCTTGGGGCATGGAGAATTGTTATTCCAATCTCTTTGAGTTGGGTGCAGGTCTTATTTATAGACTATGCGTGATCCAACTCCTCTTCTTCCCAACCAATCACAACTCCTTTGTGAAATCAGATCTAAATCTGATTGGTGGGAATAGAGTCCCCTTGGATTCCTCCTTAGATGGTGCCTAAGACCAGTCAAAGTTGGTTCTTAGGAGAACTCTAATCGGAATCCAAAAAGGAGATGGAGTCCCTGTCCAACAGGGACTCCTAGGGCGCCTCCAACTTGGGCACACGCCAAGGGTGGCGTGCGCCCTCCTCCTTGCCAGGTTCTGGCAGGGGGACAAGCCCCCACCAGCTCTCCAATAGGTGCATGACATGTGGACAAAAGTCAAAGTATCAATGGTCAACATTTGACCAGTCAAAGGTCAACTTTTGACCAAAGTCAAAGGAACGAGAAATGGCAGGTGACCAAAAATGGCAGGTAATGTCTTACAAAATAAGACAACCTTTTCTGACTTGGACAACTCCAGTCAGACCAAGTGAAGGCCTCTGATTGAGCACAAACTCCTTTGGCTCAGTCAGGACAACTATTTATGATAGTAAAAGAAGAACGTTAGGTTCAATCGAGTGCTAGCACGATTTTCTTGAACCTAATTGAATCTCATTCAGATCAATTGAACTAGATCAGTTCAATTGATGATCACCAGATTCAAACCCTTGTTTGTGTGACCCAGTTAGGTTCAGTTCTGTATGGTAATGGGATATGTCATGATCTCTATCATCGACATCATCGAAACTCCTTTCGATGGATCAGAACTCTTCTGATTCGAACAGCTAGAATGATCGATCATCTAAATCATTCTAATTGCTCCCAAAATCCACCAGTGACACCTAGCAGTATATGGTGGCAACCCATCAGAGCTGAATGCGAACCTCTTGGTGCAGCTACCTGTGTGATTAAGTTCTTCTATCTTGAGCCCCGATCAGATTAGGGTTAAGGTGAACTCGTCAAACCCTAGTCTCTGTCATATGATGTAATCATTCGATTCAAGTCCGAATGTGAAAATCTAAATAGAAACTCTTTCTATTATTTCACTCTGCCATGGCCATGGGCTTCTGGACTTGATTCTCATGATCATCATAGGGCTGCTCCTCTACCACCGAGGTAGATAGATTCCATCTTGATGCAATCCAGTTCCTACAATGAACATGCTATAGCCAACATACACCTCAGGGTTCCATATGGCTAGGAGATCGAGTAATGGTGTAGTCAAACTATAACACCCTCAAGGTGAACTGCCGATGCACCTCAGGTCAAAGAACCAGACACACTACTGCAGCATCGAGTCAGTCATTGACGAGAAGGTAGACTCCCTAATGACTACTCGAGGTGGTCACGCTCAGTGCCCTCGTTCTCTAACGAGTACCTATACTCTCGCTCCGGTGTCTCCACACCATAGACTCAAGACTCATCTACTAAAGAGAAGCGATTGTACACCAACCTTTCGGATCAATCACCATCCTCGTGATGATCCTATGGTCGGGAGCATTTTATGAGTTAATAATGATTATTCATGTCTTAAATTTTCAACTCTTGAAAATATGAATTATCATTACCATTAACTCAAAGGATGTATCACAGACACTAAATACACATATGTGATAGAAAATAACCCATTTTATTGATTATTAGTCAAAATTATAATTTTGCCCCTAGAAGTGTATTACAAGTGTCAGCCAATTCTGGCTTCTAGGGCACATATATCTAACAATCTCCCACTTGTCCTAAAGCCAATTGGCTACAAGTCTAAGTCCCATCTTCTCAAGGTGGGCTTCGATCTTCTGCTGGCCCAACGGCTTTGTAAGTGGGTCTGCCACATTATCTGTGGAGTTGACTCTCTTGACCTCGACGTAACCCTTCTCGAGGTAATCGCGGATGAGGTGGTATCGCCGCTCAATGTGCTTGGATTTCTGGTGAGACCTCGGCTCCTTAGCAAGGGCTATGGCGCCATTGTTGTCGCAGTATAGAGGAATGGCATCTGATGGCATTACTCCAATTTCTGCAGCAAACTTCTTGTACCAGAATGCTTCCTTCGCAGCCTCTGATGCAGCGATATATTCTGCTTCCATGGTGGAATCTGCTATCACAGTTTGCTTGGAACTCTTTCCAGCTGACAGCACCACCATTGCACACAAACAGACTCCCAGATGTCGACTTTCGATCATCTATATCGGACATGAAATCCGAGTCTGTGTATCCCTGGACTTGGAGTTCTCCGTTACCAAAGACCAACATCATATCCTTAGTTCTTCTCAAGTACTTAAGGATACATTTCACAGAAGTCCAGTGTTCTTCACCTGGATTTGACTGATATCTGCTTGTGACACTCACAGCATGGGCTATATCAGGTCGTGTACATAGCATGGCATACATGAGGCTCCCTATTGCAGAAGCATAAGGGATCTTGCTCATGCATTCTATTTCCTCAGGTGTGCTAGGGCACATCTTCTTGGAAAGATGAATACCATGTCTGAAGGGTATTAATCCCCTCTTAGAGTTTTCCATACTAAACCTCTTTAGTACTTTCTCTATGTACATCTTCTGTGAAAGTCCTAGCATCCTATTCGGTCTATCCCTATAGACCTTAATTCCTAGAATAAAGGATGCTTCACCTAGGTCTTTCATGGAGAATTCCTTGGACAACCATATTTTGACTGTTGTCAACATGGGAATATCATTCCCAATAAGGAGGATGTCATCCACGTACAATACGAGGAAGACAACAGCGCTCCCACTGACCTTTTTGAAAACACATGGTTCCTCTTCATTTTTGATGAAACCAAACATTTTGATCACATCATTGAAACGAGTGTTCCAGCTCCGAGATGCTTGCTTAAGTCCATATATGGACCTTTGCAGCTTGCAAACCTTGTGATCAGTATCACTGGATGTGAAACCTAGCGGCTGTTCCATATAGATATCTTCCTCAAGATATCCATTTAAGAATGCCGTTTTCACGTCCATTTGCCATATTTCATAATCGAAATAGGCTGCAACAGGCAAGCAATGTGCGGATGGATTTTAGCATAGCCACTGGGAAAAAGGTATCCTGATAGTCAATGCCTTCGCATTGACTATAACCTTTTGCCACTAGTCTAGCCTTGAATGTCTCCACATTCCCATCTGCACCAATCTTTCTCTTGAAGATCCATTTACACCCAATAGGTACTATACCTTCTGGTGGATCTACCAAGGTCCAGACTTGGTTTGAGTGCATCGAGTCAATTTCTGACTGCATTGCCTCTAGCCATTTCTCGGAGTCGATATCTGATATCGCCTCGTTGTAGGTTTTGGGATCATCACCATGAGCACCATTACCTACGAGGAACATTTTCTCTACTTCCTCTGAAATAATACCTAAGTATCTTTCAGGGGGATGGAAAACTCTTTCCGATCTACGAGGTGGAGGAGGTAGTGTTCTTATTGGCTCAACCTGATTTGGTTCCAATTGGTCCTTAGCTCGTTGTACTTGTGAGACTTTCTCATCAAGCTTAATCTGCTTTCCAATGCCGCTATCTTGAATAAACTATTTTTCAAGAAAGATGGCATGTCGACTCACAATCACATTGTGGTCTTCTGGAATGTAGAAATAGTATCCTAATGACTCTTTAGGATATCCTATGAATCGAGCTCTAAAGGACCTAAACTCTAACTTGTCCGCTTGTTGTCTTTTGACATGAGCCGGACAACCCCAAATTCTGAGATGACTCAGACTTGGTTTCTTACCATGCCATATCTCATACGGTGTGGTAGGAACGGTCTTTAGAGGGAACCCTATTCAGTAGATAAATTGAAGTTAACAATGAATGTCCCCAAAGAAAATCAGGAAGGTCTGTGAAGCTCATCATGGATCGAACCATATCCAATAGAGTCCGATTTCTCCGTTCTGAATCTCCGTTGAGTTGAGGTGTTCCTGGTGGAGTCCATTGAGAGACTATGCCATTTTCCTTAAGATAGTCTAGAAATTCCCGGCTAAGGTATTCACCTCCTCGATCTGATCGAAGAACCTTAATGGGTTTTTCAGTTTATTTTTCTACTTCATGTCTGAATTCTTTGAACTTTTCAAAAGCTTCAGACTTGTGTCTCATAAGATACACATACCCATACCTAGACAGATCATCGATAAAGGTAATGAAGTAGACAAAATTGCCTCTAGCCGGCACATCAAATGGGCCGCACACATCAGTATGTACTAGGGCAAGGAGATCTGTGGCCCTCTCCCCATGTCCAACAAAAGGGAGTTTAGTCATTTTGCCTTGAAGACAAGATTCACAAGTTGGATATGACTCGAAAGTCAATGGACTCAATAGCCCATTTTTCTCCAATTTGTTGATCCTATCTTCTGCTATATGACCTAATCTTAGGTGCCATAGATATCTGTCATTTGGACTATCCCTAGGTCATTTGGCATTCACGTTTTGCTCGATAGTTAGAACAGGTACATCAATATGTAGCTGATAAAGACCATTAATAAGGAAACCATTTGCAATTTTATTTCTTTCATAAAGAATGTTACAATGGTCCTTAAAGAAGGTAATCACATAGCCTTCTAGTGCTAAGCATGAAATAGAAATCAAATTCCTGCTAGCTGCAGGCACATAATAACAGTCTTTCAAAACTAAGTCTAAACCAGATGGTAATCGAAGAGGGTATGTTCCCACGGCTACTGCAGCAACTCTTGCTCCATTACCGATGCGTAGGATCATGTCTCCATCCCTCAGCCTCCTGCTATCCTCAAGACCCTGCATGGAAGTGCACAGATGAGCACTAGAACCAGAGTCAAGCACCCAACTGGATGCAGAAGAAATCGTAAGGTTAGACTCAATAACGAGCATACCTCCAGAAGGACCTTCCTTCTTGTTCTTCAGGGTGGCCAGGTAAGTAGGGCAGTTCCGCTTCCAATGGCCGTCGCTGTTGCAATGGAAATACTTTTCCTTTGACATCGGCTTTTTCTTCGGCTCTGCCTTCTTCTTCTTTGTTCCTTCCACCTTTTGCTTTTTCACAGACTTCTTTTTCTTTCCATAAGACTTTCTTTTGGAAGAAGTCCATTCCATAGCAAGAACTGAGCCTTTAGAACCTTTCATAGAAAGCTCAGCGGTGACCAGCATATTCATTAATTCGGCCAAGGAATTTTGAAGTTTATGCATGTGGTAATTCATGATGAATTGCCCATATGCATCAGTCAAGGATTGCAGAATAATATCGTTCTGCAGATCCAAGTCTAACTTCACACCGAGCTTCTCAAGCTCTTCCATGTCCTTGATCATCATCAGACAGTGATCTTGGACTGACTGCCCATCATGCATCTTAGCCTTAAAAAGTCATTTCGTGACTTGATACTTGGCTGCGCGACTCTGTTCACCAAACATCTCCTGCAGGTGAGCCAACATTTGGCGAGCAGTCCCGATATCTTCATGTTGGCGCTGGAGCTCATCAGACATCGAGCCCAACATGTAATATCTGGCCTTATTATCTTCGTCTATCCATTTTTCCAGAGACGCTCTCTGTTCAGTGGATGGACGGGCTGGTAAGGTGGGAGGGTCCTGGTCCAATACATGGGTTAACTTCTCGAAACCCAAAACTATTTTGTAGTTCCTGAGCCAATCTTTATAATTGGGTCCGGTCAGTCTATGTGTGTCCAGGATACGTGCTAATGGGTTGGACGCAGACATTTTTCTGTAGAGAGTCAAAGATTCTAGTTAGATACTATAATTATGACTTGACCAATTTGTTTAGGGAATTTTATTTTTAAACAAATTAGCTCCCACTATTTTCTCGGATCCCTACACTCCCTCTGTAGAGATGCAAAAATCTCCATGATTAATGATTTCTAGTGGGTGGTGCGGTCTCACCAACTGACTCATCACCTCACCTAACAGTTATTGGTGATGGGTTAGCCAATGAGTGAACAACTCTTGTTCAATGATTCTCTAATCATGGTGCACCCAAACTTGGTCTCTAATTCATGAATCTCACCGTATCCGAAATATTGATCCACTCCT
>QRFJ01000982.1:0-122500 GCA_006176705.1 Cocos nucifera | reverse complement strand
GCAGCAAAAATGTCATAGGATCCAGATAAAAAATATCATTATAGTTTTTTTAGTTATACTATATTTTTATTTTTTATATTTTTGTCTATTCTTTTGAACTCTTGATCGAATCAAATGGTAGAAGGGAGATGGAAGATCCTTCTTTATAAGCTCATCGGCAATACCTTATGCATGATAAAAAAAAAGTAGGGGGCTTCATTTTTTTTGGATTCTGAAGAAAAATTATTTTTCTACCATAGGATCGATATAATCTAATCAAATATGTAGCAAAAAATTTTAAACTTTTTTTATAAATTTTTGATCAAATCTGAGAGTTCTTAGATCTGATCCTATTGATCTAATATTAAAAATAAAAATAAAAATAAAATCTAATACATGTTCAGAGTAACAATTATCCTATCAATAATCTATCAATTTTTGGAGTTCTGGATCTAGCCACGTAAGCATCTGGCCTCTACCGGAGTCCACTTGGGCTGGTTCTTGGTGTCTTCTTCTTTTGAATCTAGCCTCAAAAAAATAGATCTGGATCTAATATGTAAGACTTTCAAAACACTTCTGAAGGTGATGCGCTTGTCTCATAATCACCATCATGTCCAGCCTGATCTATGCACCAATTGTCTTAGATCTTCCTCACTATTTGTGTCTAATTTTTGGGCATGGAGAAGAGGAAGAGGAGGATAAACAAAGGATGGGGCAGCAGCCCTATGGTGTGGTAATTTAGGCACACTCTAATCCTAGATGCAGGAAGGATTTAAATAGACTTCCTTGCGCCATGTAGTGCCACACAGCATCAATCAATCATATTGGTTGATTTAATTAGATCTATATCTGATTGACCATGCAATATCACCTAATCCAATCAGGTTAGAGACCCCTAAAACCCTCCATAAGTGGTGCCATAATTAGATAAAAACAAAAGGGTGGGCTCCAGGTAATTTGATCCTATCAAAAACCCTAGAGTCCCATCCTCATGGGACTCTCTCCCTTTTTCCCCATGTGCACATGCCAACATGGGGCGTGCACACATTTTTATGCATGAAAACCAAGGGGGCGCTTGCCCCTAGAAATTCTCCATGGGGTGCATGCTCCTACCCTTTCTTTCCTACATCTGGGTCAACCTTTGACCTAATGTCCGAAAAGGTACAAAAATTCATAGATCTTATCCTAGTTCTATCTGATGGATTAGGACAAGACTAGATCAGATTAGAATAATATTTTTCTGATCTAAACAAACTCCAGTTAGACTGAAAGAGAGTTTTCAGATGACCTAAATTCAATTTGACTCAGTCAAGATAAACTAGAAAGACTACAGAAGGAGAATGTTAAGCTTAATCGTATGCTAGCATGATTTTTTTGAATCTAATTAGATCTAATCCAAATCAATTGTGTTAGCTTAATTAATGACATCTAGATCCAAACTCTTATTTATGTGATCCAGTTAGATTCAATTTCATATGGTAACAAGACATATCGAGATCTCTATCATTGATATTATTAAAATATCTTTCGATGGATCAAAACTTTTTTAATTCACATAATTAGAATGATCGATCATCAAGATCATTCTAATTGCTCCCAAAATCTATCAATGACATCTAGTAGTATATGATGGCAACTTATCAGAGTCGAAAGCGAACCTCTCGATACAGCTATCTATGTGATTGGGTTCTTCTATCTTGAGTTCCGACAGGATTAGGATTAAGATGAACACGTCAAATCCAACATTCGTCATATGAATAAATTATTCGATTTGAATCCGATGTGAAATCCTAATAGAAGCTCTTTCCATCATCTTCATATTGCCATGGCCATGGGCTTATAGACTCGATCTTATGATTATTATAGGACTACTCCTCATCTACTGAGGTAGATAGAACTCTTATTGGTGCAATCCAATTCCTACAATGAACATACTATAGCTAACATATACCTTAGAGTTCTGAATGGCTAGGAGATATGATATAGTCAAACTATAACACACTCAAGATGAACTACTGATGCACCTTAGATCAAAAAACCAGACACACCACTACAACATCAAGCTAGTTATCGACAAGAAGATAGACTCCATTATGACTGCTCAAAGTGGTCATGCTTAGTGCTCTTGTTCTCTAATGAGTACATGTACTCTTGCTTCGGTGTCTCTACACCGTAGACTCAAGACTCATCTATTTTAAGAAAGCAATCATACACCTACCTTTCGGATCATTCATCATCCTTGTGATGATCCTACGGTCGAAAGCTATTTATGAGTTAATTATGAAAATATATGTCCTAAATTTTTAACTCTTAAAAATATATATTAGCATTCCATTAACTCCAAGGATGTATCACAAACACTATGTACATAATTTGATAGAATAAAATAATCCTTTATTGATTTTAAGTCAAAAATTAAATGCTCCTAGAATGTGTATTATAAGTGTCAGCCAATATGACTTCTAGGACACTCATCTAACAAACTTTCGCTTGATCTAAAATCAATTAGCTATAAATCTGAGTTTCATCTTCTCAAGGTGGGCTTCGATCTTCTACTGGCTCAATGACTTCATCAGCAAGTCAATCATATTATCTGCGGTGTCGACTCTCTTCACCTCGATGTAACCTTTCTTGAGGTAATCATGGATAAGGTGATATTGCCACTCGATATGCTTTGACTTCTGATGAGATCTCAGCTCCTTAGCTAGAGCTATGATGCCATTATTATCGCAATATAGAGGGATGGCATCACTCCAAGCTCTGCGGTGAACTTTTTATACTAGAATGCTTCTTTCACAGCTTCTGATGATATATTTTTTCTTGAGAAAAATATTAGAGGGTTTTGGGAAGAGAATTTTAAGAGAGAGCGTGAGAACAGGGGAGAAGAGAAAGGGCATTTATATTTTTTTTTCTTTTCTTCTTCTGATAATCAAGACATCAATCAACGAGCTTCTCTTCTTCTTCATCAAGTTTTTCTACATCAAGAGCAATGGACAACCAATTTCAGCAATCAAATAGTCTAATTTCTTTATGCTTTTTATTTTATTTATTATTTTGGAACTTGTTATCCTAAACTAAATTTTTTTTTACTAAGGCTAAGGTGTAGCCATTTTTTTGATGCAATATTTAGTATGATTTATTTTTAATTTTAAATTTTATTCATGAGGAGTACATAAATCTAATCTTAATGCTTTTAGATTACTGGCCATCTTCTAATTAATCTGATGAACATAGATGTTACAGACCAAGTACATCTATATTATTGCTTCTTGATTATATACTTTGTATTATGAATCAAATTAGAATTCATATGCATGCAGGAATTTTAGAGTGCTTTGGATGCAGCGTATTTTAATTAGAGGATTTCATAAAACTTAATGCATTAATATTTATTTAAATTACACCTGGATCAAAGGGTAATTAATAAATATTGACAATTTTGCTACGCCTGGATCAAAGGATAATAAATAAATTAGGAGACTACACCATCACATGAAATAAAATTAATCTAATAACTTGAATATTGTATTGACTAATTTGGTAAACCGATTGCCTTAGTAACCCATTGCTTTTAAGTTAAAACCCTAATAATTACACTCTCTCTATTTTCTTAAAATTTTTAAATTTTTTTTGTTCTTTAATTTCTTATTCTCATAAATCGATCTTCTAAATAAAACATAGGAAAGAGCTTTTCAGTACTTATTTTTCAATCCTCTAGGGACGATACTCTAGTTATTTACTTTATTACTTGATCGACTGGTGCACTGGCCATAGCTATAGATTAGCATGCATCAAAGATCTCAGACTTAGGATCTCCCTTGAAAATCTTTTTTCTTTGCTCATTTGATCTGAGCACACCAATAACCTCTTCATAGTTTAGGATCTCCTTTCCATAAACTAAAGTTATTATGAGACCATCATACGAACCTGGGAGAGAATATAATAGCAGAAATGCCCGATCCTCCTCGTCGATCTTCACATCCAAACTCATCATCTCAGAATACACCTGATTGAACATTTGGATATGTGCAACAAGATCTCCACCTTCGGGCATCCTCAGACTATATAGCTATTTCTTCAATCATAGCTTATTCCTCATGTTCTTCCCCATGTATGTATTCTTCAGTCTCTCCTAAGGCCCTTTTCCCATAGTCTCTATGCAAACCTTGGGCAAAACCCGATCGGCCAAGCACATCCAGATTGTACTAAAAGCAATTTCCTTCAACTCTTTCCAATCCTCAGCACTGATCTTTTCCGATCTTTCTTTTGTCAAGACCTTGTAGATCCTCTACTGAACCAACAAGTCCTTTACTCTTTGTTGCCATATGGTAAAGTTTTTCTTATCATCAAACTTCTCAAAATCCACCTTGAATCCACTTGATCCCATGACTTCAAACAAGTTAAGAACAGATCCCTAACACCCTTCATGATCACACACACTAGCAAAACTATCCTTCAAAGAAGATCTAACTAGTCCTAGATCCTCTTTTCAAACTTCTGTATCACCGCTCCTCCATGTAAACAATCTCCACCTTAATTTAGAGATAACCATGAAGCAAACTAGAAGTTTTAGGATAAAATCTGATGCAACAGATCCTGGATGTACTAAATCCTAGGTGTCTTCCTTCCTTCCACACAACACTGCTCTGATATCAATTATCAAGAATACGCGCTCTTTCCACATAGATTAGTATGGCTACTGGTGATTAGCCAAGCAACAAGAAAGAACCTCTCAGAGATTAATACAAAAGCATGATCAAGCAATTCAAGAAATAGAGAAAAAGAGAAGAAAAGATTTTTAAGAGAAAAGAGCTTTTATTCAGTATATTTCAGCACTATTACAATCTTGACATATTTTCAGTATATATACTTTACAAAGGGTCAAACCCAAGCTCATAGAAAAACTCTCCAAACCCAAACAACCCACGTACACAAAATAATAATCCACAAAAATTGAGCCGGCTCAGTCTGAAAAATTGAGCCGATCCAGTTTCAAACTGAGCCAGCTAACCTACGATTGGGTCAGCTCATTCTCCTACAACTAAATCGGCTCAGTCCCAGACTGAGCCAACCTAGTTGTGTACCATGCTAATAGTCCAAAAATGTTGCTTTCTATCTAGATTTTTTTTCTGAGACCTAGCCAACCCAATCCTGGACTGAGCCGACCTAATTTTTAACTTAGCCGACTCAGTCTCAGGGTGAGCCAACCTAGTTTCTAAACTTTGCTAGGAGAGCTGATTTCTCTTTTAGCTCACTTTCATCTTCCCATGACCTATCTTCTCATATTTTCAAGACTTGGGAGTGCCACTTCTGAGCTCACAATAGTCCGTCAGAGTTTTCACCAGGTGTCCACGTGTTCACCCTATAATGTTGATCCACATAGGGACTTGATCAAGACACCAGCACCTCTGATTAATTTAATTAAAATTTTTATGATAAGAATTTTAATTATTTGGGTAGATCCTTCCTTAGCCTTTAATGTCACCCTCCTAGCCTTCCTTTCTTTTTCCTTGTCTTCTTAATTTTTCTTCCTAATCTCTTTATCTTAAGGAAGACTTCTTGTCCTTATTAGGACCTTGTCTAGATAAGAGAAGGAAAGAAAGAAAATTGGACAAAAGAAACTCTTGTAAGAAAAAAGGAGGAATTTTTGATGCCTTGGACTCTTGGTGCGCACCCCTATTTATAATGTACGTAGGGGTGCCATCTTAATTTCTCACGCCCTTCCCACAACTACATCTCATGCCCCATCATCATATCTCATGCCCATCTGAAAATTGTGCCATTTAAAATTATGTAGACTTAGTCCAAAACGTGCCTTAAAGCATGACTCTTCAGACTAATTCTACGTAGTTTTTCTACGAAGAGTCATGATGCATTAATATATGGCGCCATAATTCAATGGCTTGGATTAGAGATGTAAGCCATCCAATGGCCTAAATAGGGAACACCACATCTGAATATGGCATGGAGAAATATGGGGCATGGTAGAGTCCCTAACCACTTGGACTCATGGGTCCAAGTGGCGCCAAGATAAGGGAGGGCGGCAAGGTTCCTTTCTTTATCCAAACTCCAGATATTCTATGAAGGATTTCACATGCAAAAGGACTCTTCTGTACCCCTTCTTAGATCTGAACATTACGTAACAAAACTTATGTAAAATAAATGGTGGAAAAGTCAAAGAAAGTTGGCACCAACCATCTATGCACCAAGAAGTCCCTAGTGCATAAAATACTTCCCACATGCTAAGAAAGAGAGTCTCTTGCATGTGGGACTCAGGTATATGGAACCCAACAAGAAGCCCAATAAACCTAGGCTAACCCAATTTATGACCAAATCTAATATGGCTCAAATCGGACCTTAATTAGCCCAAATTGGAACTCAATTCGAATCCAATTCGAATCTTGGTGCTAGGGGTTTGCAACATATGCTAGCATGTTCAACTTGCAAACATGGTCTAATCTAATTAGACCCTTGATTAATTCTCTTTGTGTGTGATCCATTGGGTTCTACATCTAGCCAGCAGTGGGTCTAGGTGCCATTTGACCTAATCTGGTTAGAACTTAACCAAACCGATTTAGGTCAAAACTAGCTAACCCGATTCAACCAATTAGAATACTTTTTAATTAACAATCAAATTAAACTCTTTAATTTGATTAAACCTATAAGATAAGATTGACATCTAGAAATGTATCATGTCTACCTGAAAGATATGGAATTTTCATAGAAATATCAAAAATATCTTTCAGTAGAAAGTTATCATGCAACAGGATCCTTTGATCATCCTGCATCCCAAATATGATTTTGGGTATGGAAATATGTCAAACCCAATATCATATTCATATTTCTCTCAATCTTATGTTGATGATTCGATTAATGAAATATTAAAAATCATTTCTAATTTTCATCATGCTTTGATCAAAGATTTTCTGAATCATCATTTGATTGAAGCAGGTAGGATGCGATCTTCTCTTACCAGGACTGATCGATTCCATATTGACCTACTCACAATCTTCACATATAATCCACCATATTCAAATCACTCCATATATGACTGAGTCATGAATGAGTATGAATCAAAATATGGATTCATATATAAAAGGTTCTATGGTAGTCTCAGGTCAAAGGACTACATGCACAACTCCTACTATGATAACCACCTATTGATATGTAGATAAGACTCTATTAGATGTTCTCGACTTGGATCAATTCAGTGAACTCATTCTCTAATGAGCATCCACATTTTTCTATTAGTATCGCACACAAGTAATTATGAGATCAATCATTCTCTCCATCGAGCATACATAGGATATGCCAGTCTTACCAAAAATATTGAACCCCAATTCAATGTTCCATCGATCAAAAATATTTAAATTAGGATTTTAAGATTTTAGGTCTCATTGGTATGATCTCATCATAATCCTAAAACTATAGTCCTAATTTATGGGATTCATCATAATCTTAAATAAATAATTAAGATGTAGCATATGATGAAATAAATACCTTTATTTATTTAAAAATATCATTACATGAGTTTGAAAGATAAAGAATAGCCCATCAAAATATAAATTTTGATTAGCTTAATAGAATATTCCTTTCATCCCTCTCTTCTCCACATCCACACTAGAACTGATCAATTTTCAGCCATCAAAAGTTGAAGAAAAGCTGAAGAAAAAAATCAATACAGGGTCATCTAGATCAAGAGACAAGGTGTTGCCTTTGAAGGTTGTTTGAAGGCTTCACAAATTATATGTAGATCTGATTTTGGAGATTATATCTAGAAGGAGAGTGCATCCAGATCCTGTCTGAGTGGACTCTAGTAGAGGCCAAGTGCATGCGTAGCTTGTTCTAGGACCTCAGGAACATCGGGATCATCGGTCGGATAATCAGATTACCCAATCAGGTACTAAAATTAAAACTAATTTTATTTTATTTTTTTATTTTAATATTAGATATATAAGATCAGATCCGACATATCTCAGATCTGATTAAAATTTATTTTAAAAAAAATTAAAATATTTTTTTAGATCTGAACGATCCTGCGCGAAAAATAAGATTTTTTCTTCAATTGGTTTCAGAGCTACGGTTGCAGTTCTTCAGATCTATTTTAGATCTACTTTTTTTTATTTTTTATGATCTAATATTAAAAAATTTTAGATGTCACATTAGATGTGGTTAGAATTAAAATTAGAAAAATTAAAATTTTGATCTATATCAATAATATATGAGATGCATGTCTGGACTAGGTATAGAATTGTTCTATGTATAGTTTAGTATAGTTTTTTCTTTTTGATATGATTAAAAAAAATTTTAGATCCTCTTTATTTCTATTTTTTGATGTTATAAATGTTATAATTAGACCTAAAAATAGAAAATAAAATTTTTATAATTTTATATATGATATAAATGATGCATGCCTCGACTAGTTGTAGAATAGTTCTATGAATTATCTAGAATAAATTTTAATTGATGTGATCAACTTAAATCATATTTTTCAGATTTTATAAGTGCTATATCAGATCTGAAAGCATGCATTTATGTTTTAATAATTGATACATGAGATGTATATAGAACATGCATGATTTATGATTTTATATGAGATATATATTATAGATCTTATTATTTTATAGTATAATAATTACTTTTGATTAAGGCTTTCCTCATGGCCGTCCGATCATAAGAGTAAGAAGGATTCAAAGGTCCTCTCTTTCCATTCGATGGGATGCTCTTATAGCGTGTAGGGGTGCCACACGTCTGTCTTTAATCAAAAATTGAAAACTTACTTTTCTACAAAATCCTAAATCCTAAAATCCTATGATTTTTGGCATGTTTCTATTTATGAACCCAAACTTAATTAAGAATTAAGATTATGAAACCAATTAGATCTAAAATTTATGAGTTTTTAGATCTAAGATACCTTCATAAAATTGGGTTAGGTCTAGCAGTTGATCAAACCAAATCAAGAGTTAGTTAGGTGGGATCAAGAGTGCTTAAATTGACCAGTCCAATAGGATTAAGTTTGGGTCAAGATCGATTCACATGTGTAATCGATCAAGTCAAAATCTAATTAGGCTCCACGGTTAGAGCCTGGATTGTAGGCTAACCTGATTGATTCTGGTTCAATAATTTGGTGTCTAAGATAAGTTTGGCATATACAATCGACTGATTTTTAATTGCGCACTACTCAACCAGAATATGTTCTTATTGAGTTAATGGCATATCGTTTCCACCAGTCTCACTTATCTAGCCATTTGTGTCGACCCAGTTCTGATTTGAGGTAGCTAACAATTCGAGCTAACCCATGCTACTAGGTTAGTCATAATTGTTATGAATAAGTCAAGTCAAGTCTAAAAGACCTAAATTAAATCTTCCTAAGATAATATTAAGTCATAGGTCTTCCACCATTGTAGATGTGCGGACCCTTTTTGAGGTTGATTGTTCTAGACTGGTTATCATGGCTCAGTTGCACCGGAGAGATGCAACCATATCTATTAGGCATTGGATGCTACGGGTTGGAAGATGGGTTGGGCTCAATATTTTGGATATGGTGAGGGATCCAATCAGAAATTCAATTCATGCAAATGGTAGGTCTGACTTAACTAAGAAGTGGATCAATATTTCGGACATGATGAGATTTAAGAATTAGAGATCAGGTTTGGATGCACCATGATTAGAGAATCATTGGATAAGAGTTGTCCATCCATTGGGCTGACCCATCACCAATAACTATTAGATAAGGTGGTGAGCTAGTCAGTGGGACCGCACCATCCACTAGAAATTTATGATCATGAAGATTTTCGCATCTCTGCCAAAAAAGTATAGGGATCCAAAAACATAGTGGAAGCTAAATTTATTTAAAATAAAATCCCTAAATAATGGTCAAGTCTAATTACAAAATCTAATTAGAAACTTTGACTCTCTACAAAAAAATATCTGTGTCCAACTCACTAGCCCATATCCTGGACACCCATAAACTGACCAAACTCAATTATAAGGATTAGCTCCAAAACTTTAAAATTATTTTGAATTTTAAGAAGTTGACTCATGTGTTGGAACAGGATTCTTTCACTTTACGAGCCCGTCTATCTGTAGAATAGAGAGCGTCTCTAGAAAAGTGGATGGATGAAGATAATAAGGCCAGGTTTTATATGTTGGGCTCGATGTTTGAGGAGCTCCAATGCCAACATGAAGACATAAAGACTAGCCGCCAATGTTAGCTCACCTGCAAGAGTTGTTTGGTGAACAAGTCACACAACCGAATATCAAGTCACTAGGAAACTTTTTAAGGCTCAAATGCATGATGGGCAGTCAATCCAAGATTATTGTCTAATGATAATCAAGAACTTAGAAGAGCTTGAGAAGCTTAGTGTCAAGTTAGACAAGGATCTATAGATCGATATAATCCTACAATCCTTGACTAATGTGCATGAATAGTTCATTATGAACTACCATATGCATAAACTGCAAAATACTCTGGCTGAACTTATGAACATGCTGGTTACTGCTGAGTTCTCTATGAAAAGTTCAAATGGCTCAGTTCTTGCTGTAGAGCAGACTTCCTAAAAAAAGATCTTTTGGAAAAAAGGTCTGCAAAGAAGCAGAAGACTGAAGGTGGGAAGAAGAAAAAGGGAGAGTCGAAGAAGAAGGCCACCGATAAAGAAAAATATTTTTATTGCAACACTGATGGCTATTGAAAGTGGAACTATCCTTTATACCTGGCCAGCTTAAAGAACAAGAAGGAGGCAGATCCATCTAAAGGTATGCTCATTATAGAATCTAACCTTACGATTTCTTCTACATCCAGTTGGATGCTTGACTCTGATTTTAGTGCTTATTTATGTACTTCTATGTAGGGTCTTGAGGAGAGCAGGAGGTTGAGGGATAGTGAGATAATCCTGTACATTGAAAATGGTGCAAGAGTTACTGTTGTGGCCATGGGAACCTATCCTTTTTAACTACCATCAGGATTAGATTCTTAGAGATTATTTTGATGTGCCTGTAGCAAACAGGAATTTGATTTTTATTTTTTATTTAACATAGGAAGGCTATGTAATTAGTTTTCTTGAGGATCATTATAATATTTTTTTTGAAAAAAATAAAATTATAGGTGGTTTCCTGATTAATAGTCTCTACCAGTTACATATTGATGTTTCTATTTTCAAAATATGAATGCCATAGGATTAAAGCAACCTAGGGATAGTCTAAATGATAGGTATCTATGGCACCTTAGGCTAGATCATATAACGGAAGACAGGGTTAACAAATTAGAGAAATCCAGACTATTGAGTCCGTTGACTTTCGAGTCATATCCGATTTATGAATCATGCCTTTATGGCAAAATGACCGAGCTTCCTTTTGTAGGATATAGGAAAAAGGCCATAAACCTACTTGCCCTAGTACATACTAATGTGTGTGGCCTATTTGATGTGTCGGCTAGAGGGAACTACGTCTACTTCATCATCTTTATCGATGATTTATCTCGATATGGGTATGTGTATTTGATGCGACATAAGTCTGAAGCCTTTGAAAAGTTCAAAGAATTTAGACACGAAGTAGAAAAATAAATAGAAAAATCCATTAAGATTCTTCGATCAGATCGAGGAAGTGAACACCTTAGTCGAAAATTCTTAAACTATCTTAAGGATAATGGCATAGTCTCTTAATAGACTCCATCTAAAATGCCTTAACATAATAGGGTTTCAGAAAGGAGAAATCAGACCCTATTAGATATGGTCCGATCCATGATGAGCTTCATGGACCTTCCTAAGTTTTTTTTAAGACATAGTCTAATGACTGCAATATACTTACTGAATAGGATTTTCTCTAAAACTGTTTCTACCATACCGTATGAGATATGGCATGGTAAGAAATCAAGTCTGAGTCACCTCAAAATTTGGGATTGTCCGGCCCATGTCAAGAGACAACAGATGGACAGGTTAGAGTCTAGGTTCATTAGAGCTCAATTCATAGGATATCTTTGTTAGATATGTATGCTCTAGAAGCCAGATTGGCTGATACTTATAATACACTTTTAAGGATAAAATTATAATTTTAACTATAAATAATAAAATAGATTATTTTCTATCATAGTATGTATTTGAAAGTATTGTGATACATCCCTTAAGTTAATGGTAATGATAGTTCATATTTTCAAGAGTTGAAAATTTAAGACATGAATTTTCATTATTAACTCATAAAATGCTTTCGACCGTAGGATCATCATGAGGATGGTGATTGATCTGGAAGGTTGGTGTACGATCACTTTTTTTGGATAGATGTGTCTTGAGTCTACAATGTAGATACACCAGAGCGAGAGTACAGGTACTCATTAGAGAACGAGGCCACTGAGCATGACCACCTCAAGCAGTCATCAGAAAGTCTACCTTCTCATCGATGACTGGCTCGAAGCTGCGGTAGTGTGTCTAGTTCTTTGACCTAGTTGCATCGATAGTTCACCTTGAGGGTGTTATATTTTGACTACACCATAACTCAATCTCCTAGCCATTCGAAACTTGAGGTGTACGTTGGTTATAGTATGTTCATTGTAGGAATTGGATTGCACCAATAGGAGATCTATCTATCTCGATAGATGGGGAGTAGCCTTATGATGATCATGAGAATCAAGTCCATAAGCTCATAGCCATGGTAGAGTGAAATAATAGAAAGAGTTTCTATTAGTATTTTTATATTAGACTTGAATCGAATGATTAATTCATATGACGGATATTAGGGTTTGACGAGATCATCTCAACCCTAATTCGATTGGGGCTCAAGATAGAGAAACTTAATCATACAGGTAACTACATCGAGAGGTTCACTTTCAGTTCTGATGGGTTGCCACCATATGCTGCTAGGTGTCATTAGTGAATTTTGGGAGCAATTAGAATGATTTGGATGATTAATTATACTAGTTGTCTGAATCAGAAAAGTTCTGATCCATCGAAAGGTGTTTTGATGATGTCGATGATAGAGATCGTGATATATCCTATTATCATACGGAACTGAATCTAATTAGGTCACAAAAATAAGGATTTGGATCTAGATATCATCAATTGGACTAATCTAGTTTAATTGATTTGAATAAGATTCAATTAGGTTCAAGAAAATCATGCTAGCACATGATTGAGCTTAATATTCTCCTTTAACAATCATTAAAGCTTATCTCGACTAAGCCAAATATGTTTGGACTCACTCAGAAACCTTTACTTGGTCTGACTAAAGCTTGTCTAAGTCAGAAAAAAATTATCTTAATTTATGAGATAAATTTGAGACAACACCTACCATTTTCCATCGCCTGCTAAATCTTGTCTTTGGACTTTAGTCAACTGTTGACCTTTGACACTTAAACATCTACCCATGTGTCATGCACCCATAAAAGAGAACCTGAGGCTTTATCCTCCTGCTAAAAAATAGAAAGGGAGGGGGCATATGCCTAGGGAGGCATGCACCCCATGAGGATAACATCTGGAGTCCCATACAAATGGGACTCCAGTTGCTTCAGGGAATTATACTAGATGGTGCCAAAGAGTCTTATTTGACCCAGTCTTGACACCATCTAAGGAGAGTTTTGAAGAACTCTAATCTGATTAGATCAGATAATGTCATCCCATCAATCAGATTTAGATCTGATTGTACAAATGCCATGATCGATTGGGATGATGTGGCACTGCATGGCGCAGCAGAGTCTATAAAAATCCTATCTGTGCCTAGATCAGAGAGCTTCTGCCTTAGCCCATGCCACATAGCCCTTCTCCCTCCTTCTCCGTGCCACCCTCTGGTCCTCTCTCTCCTCTCCATGCCCAAGAGGCTTTGGGCACAAGTTAGGTGCGATCCAAGCAAGAGAAAGGCGACAGAAAAGGAAGAAGGCAGCACTGCTACAAGAGACAATGGTTGATCTTCAAAAGAGTATTTGAAGATCTTCAATATTAGATTCAGATCTAATTTTTGGATGATTGATTAATAAGAAGAAGATCTCCAGATCCTATCTGAGTGGATACCAATAGAGACTAGGTGCTTGCGTGGCTACATCCAGAACCTCAGGCAAACATCGGGATCATCACAAATAATAGGATTACCCATAACAAAGGTATAATTAAATTAAATTTAATTTTTATTTTTTTTTATTAGATCAATAAAATCATATATGAAGAGTCTCAGATCTGATTAGGATCTTAGAGAAAAAATTTTGAAATATTCCTCTTGATCCAATCAGAGCTGAACGAATCTGACTCAAAAAAATAGGATTTTTCCCTTCAATGTTAGCCCTTAGAAGAAATATTATGGATATGTGGACTTCTTAGGAGAGCTTCATGGGTTATGTTATGTATTTTGGTTTTGTTTAAACTGCATATATTGATGTAATATATTCTAAGTTATATGTACAAAGCTATGTAAGGATAAGTAAAAGCTTTAGAGTTATTTTCAAAATCATATGAATTATTTTATATATTAGATTATTATAAATTATGAATGATAATAGAATAAGGTCTACTAGTGGCTTAATTATGAACTATGGCATAAGATGCTAGTGGAACTCTGCTCAATTATTATATCCTGGCTCGGTAAAGAGAGCGGGGTGTGACATTTATTGGTATCAGAGCAAAGATTAGTAGGTTACATGGGCATAGATAGGACATAATTAAGGTAAATAGTATTGCTTAGTAAATTAAATTAAAAAGAGGGCATGTGGTTTAGGAGTCGACTTGATTTTTGTTGAAATTAATTTATTTTCTTTTTGTGCTGACTCAAAAATTTTTCAAGCTGACTCGAGTCTAAGGCTGCAGAAATTTGTATTCTATTTTTTTGAGAGAGCCAGTCTGATTTTTGAGAGAGCTGATCTGATTGAGTTCGAGCTGACCCAACCTTAATTTGAGCCAGCTCGATAGCATCCCAAATTTATGTGCCAGAGCCAATTCTAGTCTTGTCAGATCACCTTTTTGCATGAAAATTTGTTCCAATTCATGTTTAATTTGCTCATGGAGTTCCTAATTGGTTCTAATTTCATTATAATGATGAATTCTATTTACAAAAAGCATTCCTAAGAATAATTTGAAGGATTATAGTATATTATTGTGTGTCTTAATGTCTAGTTGTTATCAATTTATTTTAGGGATAGTGAATATGATTGTTTAAGTTATATTTTGTAGGAGAATGGTTCATACAAGGTCAGGACATGGTGGAGAACCATCGGTGGGAGATGAGACCGAGGATTAGCCCCGGGTATGGGTAGAGGCTGAGGTAAGGGTAGATCGAGCAAAGTCGATAGGGATGGCCAACCTCATAGGACATTGTCTAGTGCTTTATCTTCTACCCTAAGGGTGGAGGTGGAAGATTCGTAGTTGCATGATCATATACATGATTCTCTATCTATTACACTAGTCTCAGTACCTTCAACATAAACACAAACACCTATTTTTGGGTTACAGGAATTGGTAGGATAATCACTCAGGCTGTTACTACTGCGGTCATTTCTACTCCTAATTTGCAATCTTAAAATACAAATAAAGCAGTAAGTTATGAAAGGGGTAGAAAATTGGGGGTGACGAAATTCTCGGGTATTACAAACCCAATACAGGCAGAGAATTGGTTTTAGAAAATAGAAAGGGTTGTTTAGTTCGAGTGGGCAAGCATGAAGTAATGGCAGATCTAATTCCTTTAGATATGCATGAGTTTGATGCCATTTTGGGTGTGGATTAGTTATCAGCACACCGAGCAAAGCTAGGTTGTTTTAAAAAAGAAGTGATTTTTCAAACCCCAGAGGGCAAAGAAGTATATTTTTTAGGTGAACGCCGTGTGCTTCCCTCCTGTATGATTTCAACCTTGTCAGCTAGTGAATTGCTTAGAAAAGGGTATGAAGCTTATCTAGCATGTGTAGTCAGTACGGTAGTAGGAAAGTCAAATCTAGCAAATATCCCAGTAGTTTGTGAATTTTTAGATGTTTTTCTGGAAGAACTTCTAGGATTGCCACCAGATAGAGAGACTGAATATGGCATTGATTTGATCCTAGGTACTAGACCAATATCTAGAGCACCATACAGAATGGCCCCAACTGAATTAAGAGAACTTAAGACATAATTGCAAGAGCTATTGGACAAAGAGTTTATTAAGCCAAGTATTTCACCTTACGGAGCTCTGGTATTATTTGTTAAGAAGAAAGATGGCACTATGAGATTATGTATTGATTATTGGCAACTTAATATGGTAACTATTTGGAACAATTACCCATTGCCACGTATTGATGATCTATTTGATCAGCTTCATGGGGCTAAAGTATTTTCAAAAATAGATCTTAGATCAAGATATCATCAGCTTAAAATCAGAAAAAATATATATATATCAAAGACAGCCTTTTGAACTAGATATGGTCATTATGAATTTTTAGTAATGCCATTTGGTTTAACAAAAGTTGGCAGCAGCTTTTATGGGTTTGATGAAGAGTATTTCAGCAATATTTGGATAGTTTGTTATGATTTTTATTGATGATATATTGATATACTCAAAGATAAAATAGAACATAAAGAACATTTGAGAATTATTTTATAGATACTTCGGAAGAAACAGTTGTATGCTAAATTGAGCAAGAGTGAGTTTTGGCTAAGTAAAGTAATTTTTCTTGGTCATGTGATTTCAACAGAGGGGATATTAGTTGATCCATAGAAAATTAACGCTATTATAAACTGGAAACTGCCCACTAGTTCAACATAAGTGAGAAATTTTTTGGGATTAGTAGGTTATTATCGGAAGTTTATTGAGAACTTCTTGATCATTGCATCTCCAATGACAAAGTTGCTTGGAAAGAATGTGAAGTTTGAGTGGAATGATGAATGTCAAAATAGTTTTGATGAACTAAAGAAAAGGTTAACCACAGCCCTAGTACTTACTTTTTCTTTTGATGGTGGAGGTTATATGATATACAGTGATGCTTCCCGCAAGGGTTTGGGTTGTGTATTAATGCAACAAGGAAAGGTAATTGCTTATGCTTCTCGACAACTTAGATCTCTTGAGTTAAATTATCCTACACATGACTTAGAACTTGTTGCAGTGGTGTTTGCACCTAAGATATGGAGACATTATCTATATAGAGAAATGTATCCGATATTTACTGACTATAAAAGTTTAAAGTATGTGCTCACCCAGAAAGAGTTGAACCTTAAATAATGAAGATGGATTGAGCTCATCAAAGACTATGATTGTACTCTTGATTATCATTCTGTGAAAGCTAATGTGGTGGCAGATGCATTGAGTCAAAAATCCACAGCCACCTTATCTCAAATTAAAGCTATGTATTTACCTTTGATGATAGAATTGAGAGCATTAGATGCTGAATTATCAGCAGAAAATTCTAAAGCTTTGATAGCTAGTTTCTGAGTTAGACCTTCATTAATAGATGAGATAGGTAAAGCTCAATGCCAAGATCTTCAATTAATGAAAATTATAAATGCTGTTTAGAATGGGTTACAAGCAGATTTTATAGTTGGGAAGGATGGTATTCTAATGCACGGAAATCATATATGTGTTCCAAAGGTAGGGGATCTTAAAAAACAAATAATGGAGGAAGCTCATTGTTCAACTTATGCCATGCATCCAGGAAGTACTAAAATGTATCGAACTATCAAACAAAGCTATTGGTGGAATGGCATGAACAGGGAGTTTATATCTAGATGTTTAGTGTGCCAATAGATAAAAGCAGAACATCAAGGCCTAGTTGGAAAGTTGCAGCCACTTCCTATTTCTGAATGGAAGTGGGAATATATCACAATAGATTTTGTTTCAGACCTCCCAAACACTAGAAAGGGTAATGATGCAGTATGGATAATTATAGATAGATTAACCAAATCAGTCCATTTTCTTTCAGTCAAAATGACTTTCACATTGGATAAATTGGCAAAAATTTATGTGAATGAGATCATTAGTAGGCATGGTGTTCCTATTTTCATTGTATTAGACAGAGATCCTAGATTTACATCATGATTCTGGCCAAGTTTGCAAAAAGCTTTAGGAACCAAATTAAATTTTAGTACCTTTTTCATCCACAGACTAATGGACAATCAGAGAGAACTAATCAGACTTTAGAAGATATGCTGCGAGCATGTGTTATACAATTTTCAGCCGATTGGGATGGACATTTGTCATTAATAGAATTTGCCTACAATAATAGCTATCATTCTAGTATAGATATGGCATCATACGAAGCTTTATATGGCAGAAAATACAGAACTCCAATATGTTGGGATAAAGAAGGGCAAAGAAAACTTCTAAGTCCAAAAATAGTGCAAATTATAGCTAATCAAATCAGGTTAATTAGAGAAAGGTTAAGGGCAACACAATACCGACAGAAAAGTTATGCAGATCCAAAACATAGAGAGGTAGTGTTCAGTGTGAGTGACAAGGTATTCCTTAAAGTTTCTTCCTGGAAGGGTGTATTATAATTTGGAAAACAAGGAAAGTTGAGCTCTAGATATATTGGACCATATGAAATAACAGAGCATATTGGACCGGTTGTGTATCGGTTAGCATTACCACCAGAGCTTTCTCAGATTCATAATGTATTCCATGTTTTTATGCTACGAAAATATGTTTTAGATCCATCACACATGCTGCAATCCAGAATGGTTGAATTGAAAGAAGATTTAACTTATCCAGAATAATCAGTGTAGATTTTAAATAGAGAAAAGAAATAGTTGCGCTCACGAGTCATACCACTAGTTAAAGTTTTATGGTAGAATCACAATACAGAAGAAGCCACATAAGAAAGAGAAGATGAAATGAGATGCAACTATCCACATCTATTTCAGAATAAAGGTAACAAAATTTTGGGACGAAATTCTTTTTAAGGAGGGAAGAAATATAACATCCTAGACCAACAGTGTAATAAACTAAAGCATTTGCATTTAAAATTCATGTATCTTTGGATGGTACGGCATTTTATTCATGATACATTTGAGTATTTGAAACTTAATTAAGGAGTGTTAGTGAAATATAAGTTGTTTTAAGTTGAGGAAGAAAGTAATTAAGAAATTGAGTGGTTAATAGGGTTATGGAAGTTGAATTTTTGGTGATACTACAGAAAAGGGGTAAATTGGCGATGTAAAATATGGCATTTAGCTACGCTAAAATTTGTCAGAAATTAACTTGATGATGCACCGCTGACCGTCGTGCAACTGTCAGCGATGTGATCGTAGAAATTCAATATGACGACCTGCATAACCATCGCAAAATTACCTCCAGTGATGGATCTAACCACGGACAAAGAGGAGGGTTTTGGCCTTTGACGACGGTCTTAACCGTTGGAGGGTTTGAGGGTTTTTGGCCCCCGATGATAGTGTTATTCGTCAGAAAGTTTTTGGCCTCCGACTACGATTAGCACCGTCGGGACTCTATTTATATTTGGATTACAACGATGGTTTTAACCATCGTGTTGCACAAAATTCAAAAAAAAAAAAATCCTAGGATGGTTTTTTTACTCTTCGGTCCATATTCAGTCCATATTCATTGTTGATCTGGAAGACAGTTACTTCATTACATAGATCTTTCGATACGAATAAATATCATAGTGTTGCTACATAATTAGTTCGCAATGGGATCATAGTGTTGCTACAAAATTAATTCATAATGGGATAATAGATGATAATGTCACCAATTGCAGTAAATTAAATGATCATAAAAGTTGATGCAATAGAGATATGAACATGAAAGTTGATGCAATGATCCCTAGACACAGAGCAGGTCTGACTTTGTTGAACAGATCAGTAGTCCAATCAGGACTCAAGCATGTGACCTAATCCCCAATTATCACTTGCGATCAATGAACGTGTTCTCAAATAGGTATAATAGAAACATGTATGATAGAAGGATATATCTCTCTCTCCATAGAACATACAGTTTTCAAATAATTGATCTAAACAGGCCTTGGTTCTTTGAGAACAAAAACAGAAAGTGTTTCTTTGAGAACAAAAACAAAAAGAATCTAAAAACTTGCCTCCAGCTTCTCCTATTATGAATGAGCTAAAGAACATTGTAAGATTTAAAGTTCCAATGCCCGTTTACAAATTGGATATAAGTGGCAAGTGTTTATTTATTTTTGGAGAAAAGGAAGGGGATCCTAGCAACCCGGATGCAAGATTGCTTCAAACCCAGGTCATTTGATACCACAACCTAATGACTCTACCAACTAAACTAGTAGGATGGATACACAACCACTTAAACACCGTCAAAACAATGTTTAAAAGCAAGTATAAAAGAATAAATATCACATGCACAACAAACCACATTTCTATTTCATTTCCAAGATGTGCTATTCACAAGACATGTCTAACAAGAAAAAAAGAATGAACCCATCGAAATGTTAATACAAAAAATTCTTTATGTGCTCAGTTTATCTTAATTTCGTAGTAACCAAAAGCTATTGCACAGAACTGAATCACACTGCAAAAAAAATTAACAACTACAATCAATCATAACATAAAAATGGAATCTTCTGATAATGTCAATTAATTTACAAGACAATTGAGAAATAATAGCTGATATATACCTGAAAATCATTCATTCTGTCCTTTAATTTATTTTTCAAGGCACTGCAAATAAAGGAAATAACAATAGTTGAGGTGACCAATTGTAACCGCACAATCTTCCAGCCTAGTTTGGTACCCTAAGGGCTGCAGAGAACTGAAGGGGTGGAAAGAAAAAAAGTGGATGCAGTAAGGACCGCACGTTAATCAAGAATTTTGTATCCCTAAATATGCTGAGATCACAGGATTCATGTTAGCTACTTGTTTTGGCCGGCCCCGGCCCGGGAATGTGAGAATATCACAACACCGTAGTACAGGCATACAGAACAAGGCATCCAACTTGGTCACACGAAACAAAACAAGGCATGCGACTAGGCTACATATGTACAGAAAAGGATATTGATGAACATTTTTAGCGATTATATAAGCAAAAGAGAAGCAACTCATATATTGTAAGGTTGCGAACATTCTTGTTCATGTAAGAATGCTAACTACGTGGATGACGATGAGTTTGGGAGAATATGCTTAAACCACCACAATCATCCACCTATTATGCACATGTGCAAACCTAACCAGAATTACCTCCTCTTGGGACAAATAACAAATAATTTTATACATATCATGATTGTAACAATTTACACTTTCACTTCAGTTTCTGTGTGTGCATGTGCCATAATTCCTATCAATGAATTCAGGGCTGCATACAAACATCCACTTATGCATGTGTGTGAAACATAAGTTCCATTAGGAGGTTCATGCAGTAACCATCTTGGTGCATACATATTTCCAGCAAGGGTTTAGGCCATTGACACTATTCAAATGGAAATGGGTCAAATCTCAGTCGAATCCAATCATCATTCAATTCGGGATATGCACTCACTCTATAAATTATCCTTGATTGGGGAAGTGCCAATGTCCTCTTCACGATACATGTTTCCAGACATGACAAGGTCAACATTCCGGTAAATTGGATGTGTCCGGTTGGAATTTCAAGCACCTACTCACCAGATGAACCTACGGATTTTCACCAAATGCTTGTTGTCATGGGCACAATTTTGGATAATAGTCAACGATGGGCAACAAGGAACAGCAAGATCTATTATGTGGATGCTAGTCCACTTCAAACCTTCTAAATTGTTGCACAAATTGAGATCATACAAACATGCATTCATTATCATGTCTTGCTTAACCAGCAAAGCAGCCTTTTGGTTGAATGTAACATTCATTATCATAAGCTGCTAACCAAATATTCTTTTTCCAAGATACTACTGAAAAGCTGGCTGCTTGTTCTAGTTATTGAAGTTCCTGGAATGAACAGTCAGTATCAGCATACCATGTTAAGGATGCAGACCATCACAAATACATAAGCCTAAATATTGTGGAGGTGATTACAATAAGATGGAAATCATGCCCAAACAAGCTATATAAAGCCACTGATGGATCAACTATATGTGCCGACAGTGCTCTTTTATAGATTCTTTGCTATCTATCATGCCCATCAGAATTTCCGATTTGTGTTCCAATAAGGTAAAAGAATACTTACAGGGAAAAGCAAATCCAGTGTATCCCAGGCCGCATGGCAGACAGCTCTTGTTGGACACATGGGACCCCTAGGAGATGTGAAGCTGTAGAGACATGACTTCAACCTTGTGCTTGTACTCATCCTCAGCTCTAATCCTATAAAAATTTGTTGCATAGAATTTAAGAGAGTAAAACATTACCAAAAGCAAGCTGTTTATAAAATCAAATTAAAAAAGGGATGCTTTAAAACAAAATTCATATTTTTTTATTTGAGCACGGCATAAGTAGTGTACGTAACGTTGGATGATTACAACCTCGTAGGGCGCTCGTATGAGAAAGGTAATGCAGGAGCACTGGCTCCACTTTTAGCTTCCGAAGCTGCAATGCAAACAATGCATGTTACACCATATTCTCATTAGAACCACAAAATCATATGGCTTTGGCTACTCATCAAGCATAAATATATATCTGATCTGTAAGTTCAATAACAAGTATGTCTGCTGGACCGCCAACAAAAAAGATTGCATAAACAATTGATTTTATCCATGAAATAAAGCAGACAATGACTCCTAAAATTACTCCATTTGTTCTTTTAGAAATAAAACAGTGTAAGCAAAGGAATCTATAGGTCCAATAGCATATTCAAAAGTCAAATTCAATATAAGGATGCATCTAAAAACTATTATTCTATCAGGACAAGAATAAAGCTCTACCACAAGATCCTCTTGCAACGGTCTGAAATGGAAATATAAGGATTAGAACAAGTAAAATGTCATCTTGTTGTCATTATCATCCATCATCATGATAAGGACTATAGCTGTAACAAATCTAGCTGCTGTTTTCCCTTTTGATACTAATATAGTTGGACTTTTGGTTATTGCTTACAAAAACATGGACCACAAAACTTTATTAAATTTAAACAGGAATATCGAAATCAAACAATAAGACATACCGGCCATCCAGAATCCGATCGACATCCTAACAGCCCGACACTGAGAAGCGAAACTTGGACAATCTTCCTCCACCTCGAAATGATTCCCTCTCGCCAAAAAATTCTGATCAAGCAATGTTGTTCGTATTAGATCAAATGAGGATGCCCCATCAGCTTATTTATGTCTAAAAACATGGTTATCAAAGCCATTGACTTACTTGGAGAAGCAATATATGGAGATAGACCCATCTTAGAAGCTGAAACATCATTGCAGAAGTGAAGTCCCACCAACAGACTATAATCCATATTTCTCTCTGCTTCCAAGAATTCACAGTCCTGCTTAATTTGTCTGAAGATGCATAGATGTTATCACAAAATAGGACACAATTTGGTCAACCCCAGTCAAAATACAGTCCAGGCATTCTAAGATTAGATAAGTGTACTTACTGAATAAATTATTTAAACCAATGTCTTTGCAGGTGAAACACAAAATTGAGGTCAAGATCCTTGAGGGTGGTGGTCTCATCAATCTCCGCTTCAGCTTTATCAGTTGTTCAACCATGGGATGAGCCTTTCAGGTCAAACCTCCTGTGAATACGGTACTCTGAGCAGAACAGATTGCCGATTACAATGAAACGGACCTGTTTGACAAAATGAACTGCAGACCTCAAGTCACAACAAACTAAAGCAATCATTAATAGACTTCTGAAAAAGGTGGTACACTTGAAACATAGAGAAGAATATTAAGATTACTGTTCCATTGGCTTCAGACCTCCATTATTACAGCTTTAAATAATCAATACCCTGCAGTCCCCAAGCATATAGTCAATTAAACACTCTTACAAAAGAATTACATGGAAAAGAATAGAACCCAATCCCAGATAAGTTTAACAAAATGAATGATGAATGATGTACCTTACAATAAATGGCATGATTGGAAATTTTTGGTTTATTTCCTAAAGATAAATCTTGATGCCTTCAATTTGATTATGTCAAGTATTTGACCAACTAGTATTGATTTATAACACTCAAATGAAGAGTATATTAATAAAAGATACAGTGTTTGTACATCATCTATAGCAACCTACAGCTCATATATGATAACCGTAATCACTTAAAAAAACGATAAAGCAATCACTTGTCTATATACCATCATCATCATCTTAGTGACTGTTGGAAGCATCTGGTAAGAAACAAAAAAATCTTTATAAGTTGAGAATATAAAAATTGTATAACTCATAAAGTTTAAATAATTAAAATATACATAAAAATAATATAAAATTCAAAAATTATACTCGATCGGGCCAAAACCCCGTAAAAAAGATGTAATGTTATCAACTCATAAAGTTTCAACTCCTCCATCTCTGCCTTATGTATCTGATTCATCTCCTCCATTCTGTCTTATGTCTCTGATTCATCTCCTGCATCTGTCTCTCTAGTCTATAGACCTCTATAGTGCTGCTGCTCTGTCTACACTCATGAGTATATCTACTCACTACAGACAACTGAGTGGAGGTAACTCCAACACCATAATCCCTTACTCAACCATAATGCTCTGGTCCCATAAGTTTAGTGAACACCTTGGCCTCAACATGATTGCACTCTGCAGATGATGAGGACTCACCAATACACTCTGCAATAAGTGTTGTTGCCCTATCCTATATATTAAAGAATATACATATATTAATGATACAAAAATGATGATATAAATTATTTAATAAATAAATCAATACATACCATTATATCTCTAGATTGCTCTCGTACAAAGTTGTCATCATGGTGCGTATGAGTCATCCTATAGAACTCAACCTCACTAGGCTCCCTCCCATGCTCTTCCATCTACAAAATAAAAGTATATGTTACATGATGTGCAGCAACAATAATATATGTTCTTTACTATATTACCTTTCTTCATTAGCTACCTTATATAAATAGCTAATGAAGAAAATTTGAGCATCATATCTCTAGAAACAAATGATTATTAACATATAAAGTATAACATTGAAGAAGAACTCCTTAAGAAGAGTAGATAGTGATAAGAAGTTTTGTTGATCCCAAATATAAAAGCAAAGCATTGAAAGATAATGCCTCCAAGGATGAGAAAAAGATAAGTTGATCCCATAGTAATTTTGTAAACCTAGTATATTACATATAAAATATGGTGAATTAAGTACTATAAGGTGAGTGCTTTGATTGTTGTATAGTCAATTACATAGCACAAGTTGTTCTGAAGCATCTGGTTGAATCTATCAAGTCTAATGGAACTTCCACTACTATTCTGGGGGGCAATAATCAAACATTTTGCCGTAACATTCTAGAGATTCATTTATCTAAATATTCTGAGGATACTATGTCTAAATAATTATGCAATAAAAGGTTGCAATGGGTCAAGATGTTAGTTTTGAAGTATCTACTTTGCAGTTCCAAGGAAACATGAGCTAGTCTATGGCAGGTGATTCAATGGTCAATGCTCCTAAAAATATTTCTACTACCACCTCTTGGAAATCCAAGTTCATTTATGCTCTCAAGAACTCCCATGACATTGCTTTCATTAAGGACCATGGTAGGGGTGCACTATGGGACAGTTGACGATAGCCAACAGTTTTGTTTTAAATGATTCTTTATTTGGTTTTATTTGTGTTAGCAAATTTACATATTTTGAGCACATATCAGTAGAGTATGATACTTATTATTATGAGCATCACAATCAAACTCTCCTGTTTCCCCATCGCTAGATGGATTATTCATTCACTGAGACTTAGATCTCATTATGTATTCTTTTCTTTTTATTGACAGGCTTAAAGTAGCATAGCCTAGCATAGAATTGATATCACTTGCATCCATACTAGTAGAGGTTGGTCACATCAGCTAGACCAGGGAGTTCTTTGTTTTTGGGTCATGTCAGCCTTTGGAAGAAGTATTGTGGATATGTGAGTTAATTTGTATATTAGATTATTATAAATTATGATAGGTTATGAGAATGAAACAGGGTCTTCTAGTGGCTTATGAACCACGGCATAAGATACTAGTAGAACTCTGCTTAATTGTCATACCCTAGCTTGGTAGAGAGAGCGGGGTGTGACACTTAGAGGCCAATCAACTCTCGATATATGGCATCCCATGGTTGGTTGGACTACAACTACCAAGGAACGCCTTTCAGAGTAGAAAGATTATCCATCTTAAGCTGTTCGTCCCTTATAAATGCTTCATAATCCTTGATCCACCGAATCCTCCATAATGATCAAAGCATGATCTGCAAAATAGCCCATCTTGTCAAAGCCAAAAATGATGTGATAGCACACCCGAAGACTGATGGACTTGCAATCGACAGATCAGGCGGCCTCGAGCATCACCCCCGAAGGAGCATTACTTCCTCCACCCAAGCCTAGCACCTTAGACTTAGAGGTGGAGGGCAACTGTTGTGTGGTCGGTCCACTTGGACCATGATCCTCGAGGCTTACCCTCCAAAGCACACTGAGCGACCACAAAGATGATGCTAGACAGGAGGCTACTCCATAGAAGAGGACGAAGCTACATCATCAGCTTCCATCCAACCTTATGATCAGGCATCCATTGACCTCCAGATCAAAACTCGACCAACCTCCGGGTTGGGACTCCACTGACGACTTGGACAAGTCTCCAAAATGGGACTTGGAACCAATGCAACGTGGTGACTCCACTGATCTCCTGATAAGAGCCCCACTGGCCTCTGGGTCGGGACTTCACCGATGACATGGACATGTCGCCATAATAGGACTCGAAACAGACATGGATGCAATGATTCCTTGGCCAAACTTAGACCTCAGCTCTATCTATCTAGCTATGTGGGTCATTGCCGAATCTTCTGACACTCTATAGAGACGTAAGGCTGGCAGGCATCCATAACTAATAAACCTGACAGGCATCCACCTGGCAAGTACTTACGACTAATAAATCCGACTGGCGCCTGCCTAGCAAAGACCCATGATTGATCATGCCACCTATCCTGATAACCTATGGATTAGGATGCAATAAACTCCAACTATCTTATATATAAAGAGGTAAACAAGAGGACCCTTGAGAGGTAACATAAGCAACTTTACGCTATGGTAAGTTACTCAACACATTTATCCTTTCCTCTATTATGCTCAAAGCTTCGGCTAATTTAAGCATCGAAGAGTTCTCCATAAGAGAATCCTTGATGTGTGAACTTTCTCTTATAGGTCTCTGTTAGATAGGTGTGCCGTAGAAGCCAGATTGGCTGATACTTATAATATACTTCTAAGGATAAAATTATAATTTTAACTATAAATAATAAAATAAATTATTTTCTATCATAGTATGTATTTGAAAGTGTCTATGATACATCCCTTGAGTTAATGGTAATGATAGTTCATATTTTCAAGAGTTGAAAATTTAAGACATGAATTTTCATTATTAACTCATAAAATGCTTCCAACCGTAGGATCATCATGAGGATGGTGATTGATCTAGAAGGTTGGTGTACGATTGCTTCTTTAGGACAGATGAGTCTTGAGTCTATGGTATAGAAATATCAGAGTGAGAGTACAGGTACTCATTAGAGAATGAGGATACTGAGCGTGACCACCTCGAGCAATCATGAGGAAGTCTACCTTCTCGTCAATGACTGGCTCGAAGCTGCAATGATGTGTCTAGGTTCTTTGAGCTGAGGTGCATCAACAGTTCATCTTGAGGATGTTATAGTTTGACTATACCATAACTCGATCTCCTAGCCATTCGAAATTCTGAGGTGTATGTTGGCTATAGCATGTTCATTGTAGGAATTGGATTGCACCGATAGGAGATCTATCTACCTCGGTAGATGAGGAGGAGCCCTATGATGATCATGAGAATCAAGTCCATAAGCCCATGGCCATGGCAGAGTGAAATAATAGAAAGAGTTTCTATTAGAATTTTCACATTGCACTTAAATCAAATGATTAATTCATATGACGGATATTAGGGTTTGATGAGATCACCTTAACCCTAATCCGGTCAGGGCTCAAGATAGAGAAAACTAATCACACAGATAACTATACCGAGAAGTTCACTTTCAGTTCTGATGGGTTGCCACCATATGCTGCTAGGTGTTACTAATGGATTTTGAGAGTAATTAGAATGAATTAGATGATCAATCATACTAGTTGTCTGAATTAGAAAAGTTCTGATCCATCGAAAGGTGTTTCGATGATGTTGATGATAGAGATCATAACATATCCCATTACCATAGAAAATTGAATCTAATTAGGTCACACAAATAAGAATTTGGATCTAGATATCATCAATTGGACTAACCCAATTCAATTGATTTGAATAAAATTCAATTAGGTTCAAAAAAATCATGCTAGCACATGATTGAGCCTAATGTTCTCCTTTAAACAATCATTAAAACTTATCTTGATTGAGCCAAATGTATTTGGGCTCACTCAGAAACTTTTACTTGATCTGACTAGAGCTTATCCAAGTCAAAAAAAGGATTATCTTAATTTATGAAATAAATTTGAGACAACACCTGCCATTTTTCATCTGCTAAATCTTGTCTTTGGACTTTAGTTAAATATTGACCTTTGACACTTAGACATCTACCCATATGTCATGCACCCATAGAAGAGAACCTGGGGCTTTGTCCCCTACTAAAAAGTAGAAAGGGAGGGGGCGCATGCTTAGGGAGGCGTGCGCCCCATGAGGATAACGTCTGGAGTCCCATACAAATGGAACTCCAGTTCCTAGGCGTGCGCCCCATGAGGATAACATTTGGAGTTCTATACAAATGGGACTCTAGTTGCTTCAGAGGTTTAAATGCTGTGGCACCAAGAAGACTAGTTTGATCCAGTCTTGGCGCCACCTAAGGAGAGTTTCAAGGGACTTTAATCTGATTAGATTAGATGATGTCATTCCATCAATCAGATTTAGATCTGATTGCAAAAAGGGCTATGATTAATCGAGATGATGTGGCACTGCATGGCATAGCAAGGTCTATATAAACCCTATCTGCGCCTAGAATAGAGAGCTTCTACTTTAGCCCATGCCATATAGCCCCTCTCCCTCCCTCTCCACACAATCCTCAGGTCCTCTCTCTCCTCTCCATGCCCAAGAGACTTTGGGCATGAGTTAGGTGCGATCCAAGCAAGTGAAAGATGATAGAAAAGGAAGAAGGCAGCACTATTGCAAGAGATAATGGTTGATCTTCAAAAGAATTTTTGAAAACCTTCAAGATTAAATCTAGATCTGATTTTTGGAGGATAGATTGAGAAGGAGAAGATCTTCAGATCTTACCTGAGTGGATATCGGTGGAGGCTAGGTGCTTGCGTGGCTACATCCAGAATCTCGGACAAATATTAGGATCATCACAGAATAATTGAATTATCCAAAATAAAGATATAATTAAATTAAATTAAATTTTATTTTATTTTATTTTATTTTATTAGTTCAATAAGATCAAATCTGAAGAATCTCAGATCTAATTGGGATCTTAAAAAATTTTTTTGAAATATTCCTCTTGATCCAATCAGATCGAGTAAACCTGTATTGAGAAAATAAGATTTTTTTCTTCAACTGATATCAGAACCAGGTTCCAAAATTTATTAGATCTAATTTTAATTTATTTTTAATCTAATAATTAGATAATTTTAGATGTCACATGAGATGTGAGTAGATCTAAAATTAAAAAATTAAAAATTAAATAATTTACATCTAAGATGTATGAGATACATGACTAAACTAGAAATAGAATTATTCTGTGTAGTCTAGCATGATCATAATTTTAATTTAATTAATTATAATTTTTAAATTTATTTATTTATTATTTTTTGATATTATAAATATTATAATTAGATCAAAAAAATAGAAAATAAATTTATTTAATTTATTCATACAAGATATGATAGATGCATGTTTAGACTAGTTGTAGAATAGTTCTATAAATTATTTAAAATAAATTTTAGTTTGACATGATCAAATTTAAATCTTATTTTTTAGATGTTTATAAAATAATTTAGATCTAAAAATATACATGACATGATACATGAGATGTATGCAAAATATATTTTTAGTTAGATCAATTTTTATATATGTGATATGTAATGTAGATCAAACTAGTTTTATAGATTTATTATATTTCTAATTAAGACGTTCTCCTTGATCGTCCGATCATAAAAATAAAATAGGATCTAGAGGTCCTCTCCTCCCATTTGATAGGAGTTCTTATAGTGTGTAGGGGTGCTGCGTGTTCGTCCTTAATCAAAAATTAAAAATTTATTTTCTGCAAAACTCTAGATCCTAAAATTCTAGAATTTTATTTACATGTTTTACTTATGAACCCTAAACTTAATTAAGAATTAATATTATAAAATATATTAGATCTAAAATTAAAAATTTTTAAATCTAAGATATATTCATAAAATTGGATTCAAATTTGGGTAGCTCAATTAGGTCTAGCGGTTGATCAAACCAAATCAAGAGTTGGTTAGATGGGATCAAGAGTGCTTAAATTGACCAACCTAATAAGATTAAATCTAGATCAAGGTCGAGTCACATGAGTGATCGATCAAGTTAAGACCTAATTAGGCTCAATGGTTAGAATCTGGATTATAGGCTAACCCAATTCGTTCTGACTCAACAATTTGGTATCTAAGGTAAGTTTGACAGATATGACTGACTGATTTTTAATTAGGAGCTACTCGACTCGAATGCATTCTTGTCGAGTTAATGGCATATCCCTTCCACCAATCTCACTTACCTGACCATATTTATTGGCTCAGTCCTGATCTATGGTGGCAAATAATTCAAGCTAACCCATGCCACTAGGTTAGTCATAATCATTATGGCTATGTCAAGTCAAGTTTAAAAAGACCTAAATCAAATCTTCCTAAAAGAAGATTAAGTCTAAGGTCTTCCACCATTGAGATGTGCGGTCTCTTCTCGAGGTTGATTATTCTCGACTGATCACAGTGATTTAGTTGCATCAGAAAGATGCAACCATGTCTATTAGGCATTGGATGCTACGGGCTGAAGGATGGATTGGGCTTAATATTCTAGATATAGTGAGAGACCCAATTAGGAATCCAATCTATGCACATGGTGGGTCTGACTTAACTAAGGAGTGGATCAATATTTTGGGCACGGTGAGATTCATGAATTAGAGACCAAGCTTGGGTGCACCATGATTAGAGAATCATTGGACAAGAGTTATTTACTCATTAGCTAATCCATCACCAATAACTGTTAGGAGATGTGATGAGTCAGTTGGTGGGACTACACCACCCACTAAAAATCAGTAATCATGAAGATTTTCGCATTTCTACAAAGAGAGTGTAGGGATCCAAGAAAATAGTAAAAGCTAATTTATTTAAAAATTAAATTCCTAAATAAATTAATCAAGTCTTAATTATAAAATCTAACTAAAAACTTTGACTCTCTACATAAAAAAGAAAAATATCTACATCCAACCCACTAGCCTGTATGCTGGACACCCATAGATTGACCGGATCCAATTATAAAGATTGGCTCTGAAACTTCAAAATTATTTTGGATTTTGAGAAGTTAACTCATGTATTGGATCAGGATCTCCCCACCTTACTAACTCGTCCGTCCACTGAACAGAGAGCATCTCTTAATAAATGAATGGATGAAGATAACAAGATCAGATACTACATGTTGGACTCGATGTCTGATGAGCTTCAGCGCCAACATGAAGATATCAAGACTATTCGCCAAATGTTGGCTCACCTGCAAGAGTTATTTGGTGAACAAAATCGCGTAGCCAAATATCAGATCACTAAACGACTATTTAAGGCTAAAATGCATGATGGGCAGTTAGTCCAAGATCATTGTCTGATGATGATCAAGGACTTGAAAGAGCTCGAGAAGCTCGAAGTGAAGTTAGATCAGGATCTGCAGAATGATATAATTCTGCAATCCTTAACTGATGCATATGGGCAGTTCATCATAAACTATCATATGCATAAACTTCAGAATACTCTAGTCGAGCTTATGAATATGCAGGTTACTACTGAGCTTTCTATGAAAGGTTCTAAAGGCTCAGTACTTGCTATAGAATAGACTTCTTCCAAAAGAAGATCTTTTGAAAAGATGAAGAAGTCTGTGAAAAAGTAGAAGGTGGAAGGTGGAAAGAAAAAGAAGATAGAGCTGAAGAAGAAGGCCGCTGATAAACAAAAATATTTTCATCGTAATACTGATGGCCACTGAAAGCGGAACTATCCTACATACTTAGCCACCCTGAAGAATAAGAAGGAGACAGATCCTTCTAAAGGTATGCTCGTTATTGAATCAAACCTTACGATTTCTTCTACATCCAATTGGGTGCTTGACTCTGGTTCTAGTGCTCATTTATGCACTTTCATGCAGGATCTTGAGGATAGTAGGAGGCTGAGAGATGGTGAGATAATCCTACGCATTGAAAATGGAGCAAGAGTTGCTGCTATGGCTGTAGAAACCTATCCTCTTTGACTACCATCTGGCTTAAATTAAGTACTTAGGGATTATTATTATGTGCCTGTTGCAAGCAGAAATTTGATTTCTATTTCATATTTAGCACAAGAAGGCTATGTAATTAGTTTTCTTAAGGACTATTATAATATTCTTTATAAAAAAATAAAATTGCAAATAGTTTCCTCATTAACGATCTCTACTAGTTACATATTGATGTATCTATCTTTAATATCGAGCAAAATATGAACGCCATAAGATCAAAATGACTTAGAGATAGTCCAAACGATAGGTATCTATGAGACCTAAGGCTAGGTTATATAGTAGAAGATAGGATTAATAAATTGAAGAAAATTAGGCTATTGAGTCTGTTGACTTTCGAGTTGAAGAAAAAATCTTTATTTTTTGGACCAGGTTCGTTCAGATCTGATCGGATCAAGAGATATATTTCAAAAATTTTTCTCTTTGATCCAAATCAGATCTAAAATATTTTAGATCTAATATTTATTATTTTAATAATTACAATAAATTTAGATAAATTAAATCAAATTTAATTTATCTTAATGTAGGATAATCGTATTATCCGTTGATGATCTTGTAAGCAGTGGAAGGTTCTAGATCTAGCCACGCAAGTGCCTGACCTCTACCGGTATTTACTTGGACTGGATCTAGAGATCCTCTTCTTCTCTATCACGTCTCCAAAAATTAGATCTGAATCTGATTTGGAGTATCTTCAAAACACCTTTCAAAGATCAGCAGTTATCCTTTGCAGCAGCGCAGCCTTCTTGCTTTTGATCGCCTTTCTTTGATCTGGATCGCACCAACCAAGGATCCCAAAACTCACTTTTGGACGTGGAGAGGAGAGAAAGAAGATGGGCTTGGCGTGGAGGAGGAGGAGAGAACCAGCCTTGGGGCATGGGAATTTTCAATTCTCAGATGCTTTTTGAGTTGGGCACAGGGTCTTATTTATAGACTATGCATGATCCAACTCCTCTTCTTCCCAACCAATCACAACCCTTTGTGAAATCAGATCTAAATCTGATTGGTGGGAATAGAGTCCCCTGGATTCCTCCTTAGAGGGTGCCTAAGACCAGTCAAAGTTGGTTCTTAGAAGAACTCTAATTGGAATCCAAAAAGGAGATGGAGTCCCTTGTCCAACAAGGACTCCTAGGCGCCTCCAACTTGGGCACACGCCAAGGGTGGCGTGCGCCCTCCTCCTTGCCAGGTTCTGGCAGGGGGACAGGCCCCCACCAGCTCTCCAATAGGTGCATGACATGTGGTCAAAAGTCAAAGTGTCAATGGTCAACGTATTTGACCAGTCAAAGGTAGACTTTTGACCAAAGTCAAAGAACAAGAAATGGCAGGTGACCAAAAATGGCAGGTAATGTCTTACAAAATAAGACAACCTTTTCTGACTTGGACAACCTCCAGTCAGACCATATGAAGGCCTCTGATTGAGCACAAACTCCTTTGGCTCAGATCAGGACAACTTATTTACGATAGTAAAAGAAGAACGTTAGGTTCAATCGAGTGCTAGCACGATTTCCTTGAACCTAATTGAATCTCATTCAGATCAATTGAACTAGATCAGTTCAATTGATGATCACCAGATTCAAACCCTTGTTTGTGTGACCCAGTTAGGTTCAGTTCTGTATGGTAATGGGATATGTCATGATCTCTATCATCGACATCATCGAAACTCCTTTCGATGGATCAGAACTCTTCTGATTCGAACAGCTAGAATGATCGATCATCTAAATCATTCTAATTGCTCCCAAAATCCACCAGTGACACCTAGCAGTATATGGTGGCAACCCATCAGAGCTGAATGCGAACCTCTTGGTGCAGCTACCTGTGTGATTAAGTTCTTCTATCTTGAGCCCCGATCAGATTAGGGTTAAGGTGAACTCGTCAAACCCTAGTCTCTGTCATATGATGTAATCATTCGATTCGAGTCCGAATGTGAAAATCTAAATAGAAACTCTTTCTATTATTTCACTCTGCCATGGCCATGGGCTTCTGGACTTGATTCTCATGATCATCATAGGGCTGCTCCTCTACCACCGAGGTAGATAGATTCCATCTTGATGCAATCCAGTTCCTACAATGAACATGCTATAGCCAACATACACCTCAGGGTTCCATATGGCTAGGAGATCCGAGTAATGGTGTAGTCAAACTATAACACCCTCAAGGTGAACTGCCGATGCACCTCAGGTCAAAGAACCAGACACACTACTGCAGCATCGAGTCAGTCATTGACGAGAAGGTAGACTCCCTAATGACTACTCGAGGTGGTCACGCTCAGTGCCCTCGTTCTCTAACGAGTACCTGTACTCTCGCTCCGGTGTCTCCACACCGTAGACTCAAGACTCATCTACTAAAGAGAAGCGATTGTACACCAACCTTTCCGGATCAATCACCATCCTCGTGATGATCCTATGGTCGGGAGCATTTTATGAGTTAATAATGATTATTCATGTCTTAAATTTTCAACTCTTGAAAATATGAATTATCATTACCATTAACTCAAAGGATGTATCACAGACACTAAATACACATATGTGATAGAAAATAACCCATTTATTGATTTTAGTCAAAATTATAATTTTGCCCCTAGAAGTGTATTACAAGTGTCAGCCAATTCTGGCTTCTAGGGCACATATATCTAACAATCTCCCACTTGTCCTAAAGCCAATTGGCTACAAGTCTAAGTCCCATCTTCTCAAGGTGGGCTTCGAACTTCTGCTGGCCCAACGGCTTTGTAAGTGGGTCTGCCACATTATCTGCGGAGTTGACTCTCTTGACCTCGACGTAACCCTTCTCGAGGTAATCGCGGATGAGGTGGTATCGCCGCTCAATGTGCTTGGATTTCTGGTGAGACCTTGGCTCCTTAGCAAGGGCTATGGCGCCATTATTGTCGCAGTATAGAGGAATGGCATCTGATGGCATTACTCCGATTTCTGCAGCAAACTTCTTGTACCAGAATGCTTCCTTCGCAGCCTCTGATGCAGCTGATATATTCTGCTTCCATGGTGGAATCTGCTATCATGTTTGCTTGAAACTCTTCCAGCTGACAGCATCCACCATTGCACACAAACAGACTTTCAGATGTCGACTTTCGATCATCTATATCGGACATGAAATCCGAGTCTGTGTATCCTTGAACTTGGAGTTCTCCATTACCAAAGACCAACATCATATCCTTAGTTCTTCTCAAGTACTTAAGGATACATTTCACAGAAGTCCAGTGTTCTTCACCTGGATTTGACTGATATCTGCTTGTGACACTCACAGCATGGGCTATATCAGGTCGTGTACATAGCATGGCATACATGAGGCTCCCTATTGCAGAAGCATAAGGGATCTTGCTCATGCGTTCTATTTCCTCAGGTGTGCTAGGGGCACATCTTCTTGGAAAGATGAATACCATGTCTGAAGGGTATTAATCCCCTCTTAGAGTTTTCCATACTAAACCTCTTTAGTACTTCCTCTATGTACATCTTCTGTGAAAGTCCTAGCATCCTATTCGGTCTATCCCTATAGACCTTAATTCCTAGAATAAAGGATGCTTCACCTAGGTCTTTCATGGAGAATTCCTTGGACAACCATATTTTGACTGATGTCAACATGGGAATATCATTCCCAATAAGGAGGATGTCATCCACGTACAATACGAGGAAGACAACAGCGCTCCCACTGACCTTTTTGAAAACACATGGTTCCTCTTCATTTTTGATGAAACCAAACTTTTTGATCACATCATTGAAACGAGTGTTCCAGCTCCGAGATGCTTGCTTAAGTCCATATATGGACCTTTGCAGCTTGCAAACCTTGTGATCAGTATCACTGGATGTGAAACCTAGCGGCTGTTCCATATAGATATCTTCCTCAAGATATCCATTTAAGAATGCCCATTTTTCACGTCCATTTGCCATATTTCATAATCGAAATAGGCTGCAACAGCAAGCAATGTGCGGATGGATTTTAGCATAGCTACTGGGGAAAAGGTATCCTGATAGTCAATGCCTTCGCGTTGACTATAACCTTTTGCCACCAGTCTAGCCTTGAATGTCTCCACATTCCCATCTGCACCAATCTTTCTCTTGAAGATCCATTTACACCCAATAGGTACTATACCTTCTGGTGGATCTACCAAGGTCCAGACTTGGTTTGAGTGCATCGAGTCAATTTCTGACTTCATTGCCTCTAAGCCATTTCTCGGAGTCGATATCTGATATCGCCTCGTTGTAGGTTTTGGGATCATCACCATGAGCACCATTACCTATGAGGAACATTTTCCTCTACTTTCCTCTGAAATAATACCTAAGTATCTTTCAGGGGGACGGGAAAACTCTTTCCGATCTACGAGGTGGAGGAGGTAGTGTTCTTATTGGCTCAACCTGATTTGGTTCCAATTGGTCCTTAGCTCGTTCTACTTGTGAGACTTTCTCATCAAGCTTAATCTGCTTTCCAATGCCACTATCTTGAATAAACTATTTTTCAAGAAATATGGCATGTCGACTCACAATCACATTGTGGTCTTCTGGAATGTAGAAATAGTATCCTAATGACTCTTTAGGATATCCTATGAATCGAGCTCTAAAGGACCTAAACTCTAACTTGTCCGCTTGTTGTCTTTTGACATGAGCCGGACAACCCCAAATTCTGAGATGACTCAGACTTGGTTTCTTACCGTGCCATATCTCATACGGTGTGGTAGGAACGGTTTTAGAGGGAACCCTATTCAGTAGAATAAATTGAAGTTAACAATGAATGTCCCCAAAGAAAATCAGGGAGGTCTGTGAAGCTCATCATGGATCGAACCATATCCAATAGAGTCCGATTTCTCCATTCTGAAACCCCGTTGAGTTGAGGTGTTCCTGGTGGAGTCCATTGAGAGACTATGCCATTTTTCCTTAAGATAGTCTAGGAATTCCCGGCTAAGGTATTCACCTCCTCGATCTGATCGAAGAACCTTAATGGGTTTTCCAGTTTATTTTTTCTACTTCATGTCTGAATTCTTTGAACTTTTCAAAAGCTTCAGACTTGTGTCTCATAAGATACACATACCCATACCTAGACAGATCATCGGTAAAGGTAATGAAGTAGACAAAATTGCCTCTAGCCGGCACATCAAATGGGCCGCACACATCAGTATGTACTAGGGCAAGGAGATCTGTGGCCCTCTCCCCATGTCCAACAAAAGGGAGTTTAGTCATTTTGCCTTGAAGACAAGATTCACAAGTTGGATATGACTCGAAAAGTCAATGGACTCAATAGCCCATTTTTCTCCAATTTGTTGATCCTATCTTCTGCTATATGACCTAATCTCAGGTGCCATAGATATCTGTCGTTTGGACTATCCCTAGGTCGTTTGGCATTCACGTTTTGCTCGATAGTTAAAATAGGTACATCAATATGTAGCTGATAAAGACCATTAATAAGGAAACCATTTGCAATTTTATTTCTTTCATAAAGAATGTTACAATGGTCCTTAAAGAAGGTGAATCACATAACCTTCTTGTGCTAAGCATGAAACAGAAATCAAATTCCTGCTAGCTGCAGGCACATAATAACAGTCTTTCAAAACTAAGTCTAAACCAGATGGTAATCGAAGAGGGTATGTTCCCACGGCTACTGCAGCAACTCTTGCTCCATTACCGATGCGTAGGATCATGTCTCCATCCCTCAGCCTCCTGCTATCCTCAAGACCCTGCATAGAAGTGCACAGATGAGCACTAGAACCAGAGTCAAGCACCCAACTGGATGCAGAAGAAACCGTAAGGTTAGACTCAATAACGAGCATACCTCCAGAAGGACCTTCCTTCTTGTTCTTCAGGGTGGCCAGGTAAGTAGGGCAGTTCCGCTTCCAATGGCCGTCGCTGTTGCAATGGAAACACTTTCCTTTGCCATCGACCTTCTTCTTCGGTTCTGCCTTCTTCTTCTTTGATCCTTCCACCTTTTGCTTTTTCACAGACTTCTTTTTCTTTCCATAAGACTTTCTTTTGGAAGAAGTCCGTTCCATAGCAAGAACTGAGCCTTTAGAACCTTTCATAGAAAGCTCAGCGGTAACCAGCATATTCATTAACTCGGCCAAGGAATTTTGAAGTTTATGCATGTGGTAATTCATGATGAATTGCCCATATGCATCAGTCAAGGATTGCAGAATAATATCATTCTGCAGATCCAAGTCCAACTTCACACCGAGCTTCTCAAGCTCTTCCATGTCCTTGATCATTGTCAGACAGTGATCTTGGACTGACTGCCCATCACGCATCTTAGCCTTAAAAAGTCATTTCGTGACTTGATATTTGGCTGCGCGACTCTGTTCACCAAACATCTCCTGCAGGTGAGCCAACATTTGGCGAGCAGTCCCGATATCTTCATGTTGGCGCTGGAGCTCATCAGACATCGAGCCCAACATGTAATATCTGGCCTTATTATCTTCGTCAATCCATTTTTCCAGAGACGCTCTCTGTTCAGTGGATGGACGGGCTGGTAAGGTGGGAGGGTCCTGGTCCAAAACATGTGGTTAACTTCTCTGAACCCAAAATAATTTTGTAGTTCCTGAGCCAATCTTTATAATTGGGTCCAGTCAGTCTATGTGTGTCCAGGATACGTGCCAATGGGTTGGACGCAGACATTTTCCTGTAGAGAGTCAAAGATTCTAGTTAGATACTGTAATTTTGACTTGACCAATTTGTTTAGGGATTTTATTTTTAAACAAATTAGCTCCCACTATTTTCTCGGATCCCTACACTCCCTCTGTAGAGATGCGAAAATCTCCATGATTAATGATTTCTAGTGGGTGGTGCGGTCTCACCAACTGACTCATCACCTCACCTAACAGTTATTGGTGATGGGTTAGCCAATGAGTGAACAACTCTTGTTCAATGATTCTCTAATCATGGTGCACCCAAACTTGGTCTCTAATTCATGAATCTCACCGTATCCGGAATATTGATCCACTCCTTAGTTAAGTCAGACCCACCATTTGCATAGACTGGGTTCCTAATTGAGGTCTCTCACCGTATCCAAATATTGAGCCCAACTCATCCTCCAGCCCATAGCATCCAATGCCTAATAGACATGGTTGCATCTTCCCGGTGCAACTGAGCCACTGTATCCAGCCGAGAACAATCAACCCCGGGAAGGGCCCGCACATCTACAATGGTGGAAGACCTCAGACTTAATCTTTTCTTAGGGAGAATTGATTCAGGTCTCATTAAACTAGACTTGGCTTAGTCATAACAATTATGACTAACCTAGTGGCATGGGTTAGCTCGGATTATTGACCACCTCAGATCAGAACTGTGTCAACAGATATGGCCAGGTAAGTGAGACCGGTGGAAGGAATATGCCATTAACTCGTACAAGAACGCATTCAGGTCGAGTAGCTTCCAATTAAAAACCAGTCGGTCGTCTGTGCCAAACTTACCTTAGACACCAAATTGTTGAGTCAGAACGAATTGGGTTAGCCTACAATCCAGACTCTAACCTCTGAGCCTAATTAGGTCTTGCTTGATCGTGACTCGATCTTGACCCAGACTTAATCCTATTAGGCTGGTCAATTTAAGCATTGTTGATCCCATCTAACCAACTCTTGATTCGGTTTGATCAACCGCTTAGACCTAATTGAGCTACCCAAGCCCGAACCCAGTATTATGAATATGTCTTAGATCTGAAATTCTCAATTTTAGACCTAATTAATATTCCATAAACTTAATTCTTAATTAAGTAGGGTTCATAAACAAAATATGCACAATAAATCCTAGGGTTTCAGGATCTAGGGTTTTGCAGAAAGTAAGTTTTGGGTTTCTGATTAAGGACGAACACGCAGCACCCCTACACATCATAAGAACACCCCATCGAATGGGAAGAGAGGGCCTTTAAACCCTTCTTCGTTCTTATGACCGGACGGCCAAGAGGAACGCCTTAATCAGGAACATGCAATACTACAAAACAGTTTTAGATCTATATCATATATCTCATATACAAATTAGATCTAATCATGGCATATTTTGCATACATCTCATGTATCAAATCATGCATATTTTTCAGATCTAAATTATCTCATAATAATCTAAAAAATTAGATTTAAATTGATCTAATCAAAATAAATTCTAATCTAGACAATTATGTAGAACTATTCTACAACTAGTCTAGACATGCATCAATCATATCTCATATGATATTTAAAATTAAATAATTTTTATTTGCTATTTTTCAGATGTTATTATAACACTTATAATATCAAAAAATAGTAAATAAGAAGAGATCTAAAATATGATTTAATCAGATTAAATCAAAGACATGCAAGAACTATTCTATAGAACTATTCTATTCTAGAACTAGTCATGCATATCTTCATAATTCTTAGATCCAAATCATTTAATTTTAATTTTTTCTGATTTCAGATCTGATCACATCTCATGTGACATCTAAAATCACTTATTTTCTAATTAAAATAAATTTAAAATCAGATCTAAACAATTTTAGAACCATGGCTCTGATACCAGTTGAAGGGAAATCCTGATTTCCCGGTCCAGGTTCGTTCAGATCTGATCAGATCAAGAGATATATTTCAAAAATTTTCTCTTGATCTCAATCAGATCTTGATATGTTTCAGATCTGATTCTTATTATTTTAATAAATAAAATAAAATTTAAGATAAATTAAATCAAATTTAATTTACCTGATTTGGGTAATCCTATTACCCTGTAGATGATCCTGATTGCAGCGGAAGGTTCTGGATCTAGCCACGCAAGCGCCTGGCCTCTACCGGTATCCACTCGGGTTGGATCTGGAGATCCTCTTCTTCTCTATCACACCTCCAAAAATCAGATCTGGATCTGATCTGGAGGATCTTCAAAACTCCTTTTGAAGATCTGCAGTCGTCCTTTTGCAGCAGCGCAGCCTTCTTGCTTTTGATCGCCTTTCTTTGATCTGAATCGCACCAACCAAAAGTCCAAAACTCCTTTTGGACGTGGAGAGCAAGGGGAGAAGAGACTATGGCATGGAGGAAGGAGGGGAGAGGCAGCCTTGGGGCATGGGAAATTTCTCAATTCTTAATTAGCTTTTTTGAGTTGGGCGCAGGGTCTTATTTATAGACTCTTGCGTGATCCAACTCCTCTTCCTCCCAACCAATCACAACCCTTTGTGAAATCAGATCTAAATCTGATTGGTTGGAATAGAGACCCCTGGATTCCTCCTTAGAGGGTGCCTAAGACCAGTCAAACTTGGATTCTTAGTAGAACTCTGATTGGAATCCAAAAAGGGAGGTGGAGTCCTTGTCCAACAAGGACTCCTAGGCGCCTCCTACTTGGGCTCACGCCACCCTTGGCGTGCGCCCTTCTCCTTGCCAGGTTCTGGCAGGGGGACAGGCCCCCACCAGCTCTCCAATAGGTGCATGACATGTGGTCAAAAGTCAAAGGGTCAATGGTCAACGTTTGACCAGTCAAAGGTAGACTTTTGACCAAAGTCAAAGAACAAGAAATGGCAGGTGACCAAAAATGGCAGGTAATGTCTTACAAAATAAGACAACCTTTTCTGACTTGGACAACCTCCAGTCAGACCATATGAAGGCCTCTGATTGAGCACAAACTCCTTTGGCTCAGTCAGGACAACTTATTTATGATAGTAAAAGAAGAACGTTAGGTTCAATCGAGTGCTAGCACGATTTCCTTGAACCTAATTGAATCTCATTCAGATCAATTGAACTAGATCAGTTCAATTGATGATCACCAGATTCAAACCCTTGTTTGTGTGACCCAGTTAGGTTCAGTTCTGTATGGTAATGGGATATGTCATGATCTCTATCATCGACATCATCGAAACTCCTTTCGATGGATCAGAACTCTTCTGATTCGAACAGCTAGAATGATCGATCATCTAAATCATTCTAATTGCTCCCAAAATCCACCAGTGACACCTAGCAGTATATGGTGGCAACCCATCAGAGCTGAATGCGAACCTCTTGGTGCAGCTACCTGTGTGATTAAGTTCTTCTATCTTGAGCCCCGATCAGATTAGGGTTAAGGTGAACTCGTCAAACCCTAGTCTCTGTCATATGATGTAATCATTCGATTCGAGTCCAATGTGAAAATCTAAATAGAAACTCTTTCTATTATTTCACTCTGCCATGGCCATGGGCTTCTGGACTTGATTCTCATGATCATCATAGGGCTGCTCCTCTACCACCGAGGTAGATAGATTCCATCTTGATGCAATCCAGTTCCTACAATGAACATGCTATAGCCAACATACACCTCAGGGTTCCATATGGCTAGGAGACCGAGTAATGGTGTAGTCAAACTATAACACCCTCAAGGTGAACTGCCGATGCATCTCAGGTCAAAGAACCAGACACACTACTGCAGCATCGAGTCAGTCATTGACGAGAAGGTAGACTTCCTAATGACTACTCGAGGTGGTCACGCTCAGTGCCCTCGTTCTCTAACGAGTACCTGTACTCTTATTCTAGTGTCTCCACATCGTAGACTCAAGAATCATCTACTAAAGAGAAGCGATTGTACACCAATCTTTCAGATCAATCACCATCCTTGTGATGATCCTATGGTCGGGAGCATTTTATGAGTTAATAATGATTATTCATGTCTTAAATTTTTAACTCTTGAAAATATGAATTATCATTATTATTAACTCAAAGGATGTATCACAGACACTAAATACACATATGTGATAGAAAATAATCCATTTTATTGATTATAGTCAAAATTATAATTTTACCCCTAGAAATGTATTACAAGTGTCAGCCAATTCTGGCTTCTAGGGCACATATATCTAACACGAGTCATATCCAATTTATGAATCATGTCTTCATGGCAAAATGACTAAGCTCCCTTTTGTAGGACATGAGGAAAGGATCATGAAACTACTTGTCCTAGTACATACTGATGTATGTGGACCATTTGATGTGCCGACTAGAGGCAACTTTGACTACTTCATAATTTTTATCGATAATTTATCTTGGTATGGGTATGTGTATCTTATGAGATACAAGTCTGAAGTCTTTGAAAAATTTAAGAAATTTAGACATGAAGTTAAAAAGCAAACTGAAAAACTCATTAAAGTTCTTCAATCGGATCGAGGAGGTGAATACCTTAGTCGAAAATTCTTGGACTTTCTCAAGCAAAATGGCATAGTCTCTCAATGGACTCCACCTAGAATACCTCAACTCAATGGGATTTTAGAACGGAGGAATCAGACCCTATTAGATATGGTCCGATCCATGATGAGCTTCACAGACCTTCCTGATTTTCTTTGAGAACATAGTCTGTTAACTGCTATATATTTATTGAATAGAATTTCTTCTAAAATCATTCCTACCACACCATATAAGATATGGCATGGTAAGAACCAAGTCTGAGTCATCTTAAAATTTGGGGTTGTCTGGCTCATGTCAAAAGACAACAAACAGGCAAGTTAGACTATAGTTCCTTTAGAGCTCGATTTATAGGATATCCTAAAGAGTCGTTAGGATATTATTTCTACATTCCAGAAGACCACAATGTGATTGTGAGTCGGCATGCCATCTTTCTTGAAAAATAGTTTATTCAAAATGGCGACATTGGAAAGCATATCAAGCTTGAGGAGAAAGTCTCACAAGAGCAACGATATAAGGACCCCATGGAACCAAATCAGATTGAGCCAATACAATCACTACCTCCTCCACCTCGTAGATCGAAAAGAATTTTCCATCCTCTTGAAAGGTACTTAGGTACTATTTCAGAGAAAGTAAAGAAAATATTTTTCGTAGGTAATGGGGTTCATAGTGATCCCAAAATCTATGACGAGGCAATATCAGATATCGACTCTGAGAAATGGTTAGAAGCAATTTAGTCAAAAATTAACTTGATATACTCAAACCAAGTCTGAACCTTGGTAGATCCACCAGAAGGTATAATACCTATTGGATGTAAATGGATCTATAAGAGAAAGATTGGTGCAGATGAAAATATGGAGACATTCAAAGCTAGATTAGTGGCAAAAGGGTATAGTCAATGCGAAGACATTGACTATCAGGATATCTTTTCACTAGTAGCCATGCTAAAATTCATCCGCACATTGCTTATTGTTGTAGCTTATTTCAATTATGAAATATGACAAATAGACATGAAAATGACATTCTTAAATGGATACCTTGAGGAAGATATCTATATGGAATAGCTGCTAGGTTTCACATCCAGTGATGCTGATCATAAAGTATGCAAGCTGCAAAGGTCCATATATAGACTTAAACAAGCATCCTAGAGCTGGAATACTCATTTTAATGATGTGATCAAATTATTTAATTTCATCAAGAATAAGGAGGAACCATATATTTTCAAAAGATCAATGGGAGCGCTATTATCTTTCTTGTACTGTACGTGGATGATATCCTCCTTATTAGAAATGATATTTCCATATTGACCATAGTTAAAATATGGTTATCTAAAGAATTCTCCATGAAAGATCTAGAAGAAGCATCCTTTATTCTAGGAATTAAGGTCTATAGAGATGGACCAAATAGAATGCTAGGTCTTTCACAGAAGATGTACATAGAGGAAGTGTTAAAGAGGTTTAGCATGGAAAACTCCAAGAGGGGATTGGTACCCTTCAAACATGGCATTTATCTCTCTAAGAAAATGTATCCCAACACACCTGAGGAGATTGAACGCATGAGCAAGATCCCTTATGCTTCAACAATAGGGAGCCTCATGTATGCCATGTTATGTACACGACCTGATATAGCCAATGCTGTGAGCATCACGAGCAGATATCAGTCAAATTTAGATGAAGAACACTGGACTTCTGTGAAATGTATCCTTAAGTACTTGAGAAGAACTAAGGATATGTTGTTGATTTTTGATAATGGAGAACTCCAAGTCCAGGGGTATACGGACTCAGATTTTATGTCCGATATAGATGATCGAAAATTGACATCTAGGAGTCTGTTTGTGTGTAATAGTGGTGCTGTTAGTTGTAAGAGTTTCAAGCAAACAGTGTAGCAGATTCCACCATGGAAGTAGAGTACATCACTATGTTAGAAGCTGCGAAGAAGGCATTCTGATATAAGAAGTTTACCACAGAGATCGGAGTGATGCCATCAGATGCAATTTCTCTATACTACGATAATAATGATGCCATAGTCCTAGCTAAGGAGCCGAGGTCACATCAGAAATTTAAGCACATCGAGCAGTGATATCATCTCATCCATGATTATCTCGAGAAATGTTACATCGAGGTCAAGAGAGTCAACTCCATAGACAATGTGGCAGACCCACTCACAAAGTCATTAGGCCAGCAGAAGATCGAAGTCCATCTTGAGAAAATAGGACTTAGATTTGTAGCCAATTAGCTTTAGATCAAGTGGGAGTTTGTTAGATAGGTGTGCCCTAGAAGCTAGATTGACTGACACTTATATTACACTTCTAAGAAAAAAATTATAATTTTGACTATAAATAATAAAATAGATTATTTTCTATCACAGTGTGTATTTGAAAGTGTCTGTGATATATCCCTTAAGTTAATGGTAATGATAGTTCATATTTTCAAGAGTTGAAAATTTAAGATATGAATTTTCATTATTAACTTATAAAATGCTTCCGACCGTAGGATCATCATGAGGATGGTGATTGATCTAGAAGGTTGGTGTATGATCACTTCTTTAGGATAGATGAGTCTTGAGTCTACGATGTAGAGACATTGGAGCGAGAGTATAGGTACTCGTTAGAAAACTCGGACACTGAGCATGACCACCTCGAGTAGTCATGAGGAAGTCTACCTTCTTGTCAATGACTAGCTCGAAGCTGCAGTGGTGTGTCTAGATTCTTTGACCTGAGGTGCATCGGCAATTCACCTTGGGGGTGTTATAGTTTGACTACACCATAACTCGATCTCCTAGCCATTCAAAATCCTGAGGTGTATGTTGGCTATAGCATGTTTATTGTAGAAATTGGATTGTACTGATAGAGGATCTATCTACCTTGGTAGATGAGGAGCAGCCTTATGATGATCATGAGAATCAAGTCCATAAGCCCATGGCCATGGCAGAGTGAAATAATAGAAAGAATTTTTATTAGAATTTTCATATTGGACTTGAATCGAATGATTAATTTATATGATGGATATTAAGGTTTGACTAGATCACCTTAATCCTAATCTAGATGGGGCTCAAGATAGAGAAACCTAATCACATAGGTAACTGAGGGATTTGGTGTACATGGCGAAAGCACGGATTTCAAAGTAAAAAATATGAAATCAAATAAATCAAACCCGAACCCTAGGACCATCTCATTAGCAATTAAATCATATAACATGCATTTATAACATAAGAGAAAAAATTAGAACATACCTCTTATCGCTAAACCCTAAATTGACCCTGATCATCGGTAGCAGTCCATCAGGGTTTCTGCTAGGTTCCCATATGTTCACTCTCCAACATTGATCCACATAGATACTTGATCAAGACACTAGCACCTCTGATTTATATAATTAAAGTTCTAATAATAAGAACTTTTATTATAAGGGCAAGAACTTCTTAAGCCTTTATGTCACCTTCCTTGCCTCTCCTTATCTATCTTTTTTTTTCTTTTGTCTTCTTAATTTTTCTTCCTAATCTCTTAGTCTTAAGATGACTTCTTGTCCCTATAATGACAAGGTCTAGATAAGAGAAGGGAGGAAAGAAAATTGGACAAAAAGAAACTCTTGTAAGAAAGAAAAGATAGTGTTCACACACTCACGGACTCTTGATGCGCACCTTTATTTATAATGTACGTAGGGGTGCCATCTAAAAATCTCACACCCATCCCATATCAATATCTCATGCCCCATCATCAAATCTCACACCCATCTATTTTTGCACCATTTAAAATTACATAGACTTAGTCCAAGAGGTGCCTTAAAATAGAAGGACTCTTCAGACTAATTCTACGTAGTTTTTCTATGAAGAGTTGCGATGCATAAATATATGGCACCATAATTCAAAGGTTTGGATCAAATTAGATGGCCATCTAATGGCTCTTAAAGGGACACCTATTCATCAAAAAGGCATGGAGATGTACTTTGAATAGTCAAAGTCCCAAGAGGCGTAAAGAAGAAGTGGGCGGTAAGGAGTCCAAGGCGGCAAGGACTCTTGGGCGATAAAACATCTTGGGCGAAAAGAAAAAAAAGAATTTCATCTGTAGAAGGACTCTTTTGCACCCCATATCTGATGTCCATGCCAATATAAAAGTTTACGTGACATAATAATATTAGAAAAGTCAAAGAAGATAGGCGCCAACTTATTCCATGCGCCAAAGTATCCTTTGCACATGAAAGACTTCCCACGCATAAGAGAGAGACTCTCTAACGCATGGAATGCAGGTATGTGGCATCCAATCTAAAGCCCAATCAATCTAGGTTAATCCAACTCAAGACCAAATCCTATTTGGCTCAAATTGAATCTTAATTAGCCCAAATCGAAAGCTGATTCGAATCCAATTCGAAACCAGGTGCTAGGGTTTGCGACATATGCTAGCATGTTCATCTTGGAAATATGGTCTAATTCAATTAGATCCTTAATCAATTCTCTTTATGTGTGACCCATTGGGTTTCACATCTGACCAGCAGTGAGTCTGGGTGTGATTTGACCTAATCTGGTTAGAACTCAACCAAACCAATTTAAGTCAAAATCAACCAACCCAATTTGACTTAATTTAGAACACTTTCTAATTTAATAATTAAATTAAAATTTTAATTTAATCAAATCCATAAGACATGACTGACGTCTAGTAACGTATCATGACTACCCAAAAGATGTAAAATTTTGATGAAAATACCAAAAATATCCTTCAGTGAAAATTACCATGCAACTAGATCCTTCGATCTCCCTGCATCCTGAATATGACTCTGGATATGGAAATATGTCAACCCCAATATCATATTCATTTCTCTTTCAATCTCATGATGATGATTCATTTAATGAAACATTAAAAATTATTTCTAATTTTTCATCATGCTTTGATCAAATTCTTCCGAAATCATCATTTGTTTGAAGCAAGTAGGATGCTATTTCCTCTTACTACGAGAGATCGATTCCATGTTAACCTACTCACAACCTTCATATATATATAATCTACCATATCTAGATCATCTCGTACATAACTGAGTCATGAATCAGTATGAACCAAAATATGGATTTATATATATAAGATTCTATGGTAGTTTCAGGTCAAAGGATTACATGCACAAATTCCACTATGAGAACCATCTATTGACATATAGATAAGACTCTATTAAATATTCTCAATTTAGATCAATTCAGTGAACTCATTCTCTAATGAGCACCCATATTCTTGTATTAGTGTCATACATAAGTTATTGTGAGATCAATCACTCTCTCAATCGAGCATACAAAGAATATGCTAGTCTTACCGAAAAATATTGATCCCTAACTCAATATCCCATCGACTAAGAATATTTAAATTAGGGTTTTAAGATTTTAGGTCTCACTAGTATGATCTCATTATAATCCTAAAATTATAGTCCTAATTTATAGGATTTATTATAATTTTAAATAATTAATAAGATACTGCATATGATTAAATAAATGCCTTTATTTATTAAAAAAATATCATTACATGAGTCTGGAAGATAAAGAACATCCCAATAAATTGACTTAAGGGCATATTCCTTTCAATAATTGCATCGAAAGGTTCATTTTCAGTTCTGATGGGTTGGCACCATATGCTGCTAGATGTCACTGGTAGATTTTGAGAGCAATTAGAATGATTTGGATGATCGATCATACTAGTTGTCTGAATCAGAAAAGTTCTGATCCATCGAAAGGTGTTTCGATGATGTCAATGATAGAGATCACGACATATCCCATTACCATACGAAACTAAATCTAACTAGATCACACAAACAAGGGTTTGAATCTGGATATCATCAATTAGACTAATCCAGTTCAATTGATTTGAATAAGATTCAATTATGTTCAAAAAAATCATGCTAGCATACGATTGAGCCAAATGTTCTTCTTTAAACAATCATTAAAACTTATCTCGACTGAGCGAAATGTATGTGGGCTCACTCAAGAACCTTTACTTGGTCTGACTAGAGCTTGTCCAAGTCAAAAAAAAGATTATCTTAATTTATAAAATAAATTTGAGACAACACCTGCCATTTTTCGTCATCTGCTAAATCTTATTTTTGGACTTTGGTTAAATGTTGACCTTTGATACTTAGACATCTGCCCATGTGTCATGTACCCATAGGAGAGAATCTGGGGCTTTGTCCTCCTGCTAAAAAGCAGAAAGGGAGGGGGCACACACCTAGGGAGGCATGCACCCCATGAGGATAACGTCTGGAGTCCCATACAGATGGGACTCCAGCTACTTCAAAGGTTTAAATGCTGTGGCACCAAGAAGACTAGTTTGACCCAGTCTTGACGCCATCTAAGGAGAGTTTTGAGGGACTCTAATCTGATTAGATCAGATAATGTCATCCCACCAATCAGATTTAGATCTGATTGCATAAAGGATCGTGATTGGCCGAAATGATGTGGCACTACCTGGCGCAGTAGGATCTATATAAACCCTATATGCGCTTAAAATAGAGAGCTTCTGCTTTAGTCCATGCCATATAGGCCCTCTCCCTCTCTCTCCATGCCATCCTCAGGTCCTCTTCACGGCCAAGAGACTTTGGGCATGAGTTAGGTGCGATCCAAGCAAGTGAAAGGCGACAGGAAAGGAAGAAGGCAGTATTGCTGTAAGAGACAATGGTTGATCTTCAAAAAAATTTTTGAAGACCTTCAAGATCAGATCTAGATTTGATTTTTGAAGGATAGATTGAAAAAGAGAAGATCTTTAGATCCTATCCGAATGGATATCGATAGAGGCCAGACGCTTGCGTGGCTACATCCAGAACCTTAGGCAAACATCGGAATCATCACAGAATAATTGGATTATCTAAAATAAAGATATAATTAAATTAAATTAAATTAAAATTTTATTTTATCAGATCAATAAGATCAGATCTGAAGAATCTCAGATCTGATTAGGATCTTAGAGAAAATTTTTGAAATATTTTTCTTGATCTAATTAGATCTGAATGAACCTACATCGAAAAAACAAAATTTTTTTCTTCAATCTCCAGTGCCCAATATCCCACCATCTTCTAATGCTCCATGTCCAATCGTCTTCCAACACCCATTCAATAGCCACATTAGCACCTTAAAGCCTTGACATAATATATCCAATTGTCAATCAGTTGATTGATCCAAAGAGGCACCTAGAGATTGATGTGATAAATGGAATATTGATAGTATCAATCAGGGCTCAATTAAGCTGCTCAGCGGGTCATTGATTTCCCATAGTACAAGTGGAGTATGTAGTGATATAGCAAGCGGTTTCTGGCATTTTTATTTTTATTTTTATTTTTTTATGGATAAGAATAAAATCTGAAGTATGCATTCTATCATATGGTATGGTTCGTAAGTTTGAACCAAAATCTGGTGTGGTCAACAGTTAGATTTTGAAATGATATCGGCAAACTACGTGCTGATAGTAATCGGATTTTTTTAAATAATATTTTTTTATTATTTTATTTTAAATAAATTATTATTTTAATCTTATTTTCAAAAATAGCATCTACATCAAAATCGTAGGTTCAACCCACGATTCTGTTCACCACCTCATCCGAAATCGTTGATTGAACCCACCATTTCATAGCTGAGCTGGTGACTTACGTGGATAAGTGAAATTATATGTTGGGCCTGCGATTTCACTGGAATCGCATGTTAGGCTCATGGGGTAGGAAAGGGATGGTCGGAGATTTTTTTCTTTATTTTTTCCGCACCGGATAGGGAGGACCTGCACTAGTGCTTTTTTTTTTTTTTTTTGGTGGTATTGTCGAGGGGGGAGATAGGATTCGGATGGGGAGGAAGGATTATTTTTATTTTTTAAATTTTTTTTTAATGGTGTGTATCATTTCGGGGTGGGGTGGATGTTTTATTTTTTTTTATGATATGTGGCATCTATTTGCCATGTAGAGCTCACCAGATGGACTTGAGGGAAGCAATGTCTTGCGAAAGAAATAGGGGGCGGCATCGGACCAGAGGTCGGAGGCAAAGATGATCTTCCAAGCAAAGAAAAAATTTATGCAGCGCCACCACCATCGAAGATACCCTCCCATGACTCCGCCGCTATGCATCCTGATACTCAAACAAATGATGTAGCTATGGAGCCACACATCACTATGCTATATGCATCCATCGCGATGCATACTTGGGACTAACATCACATGATTGCTTTCAATTTTTTTTTTTTTTTTTTGGTATAAATAGACGATCACACCATTTCAAATATGGATACAGTCCAAAAAGTTAGAACATAAAATATCTTTGAGGATCCGAGGGCTGCCAAATCTAGTCTCCAGTATGCATGGCGATGGATGCATACGGCACAACAATGTACAACTCTGTAGCATACAACATTTGTTTGAGTATTGGATGCATAGCGGTAGAGTTGTGCGAGAGCATCTATGGTGGCAATAGCAATGTATAAATTTCTTTTTTACTTAGAAGATCATTTTGCTCTAACTTCTAGCTCGACACCATCTCCTATTTTTTTTCCAAGACATTCGAGCTATCTCTGCTCCCCTCAAGTTCGTCTGGTATGCTCTACATAGTAAATGGATGTTAGATATTATAAAAAAGGTAAAACATCCACTCCACCCCTACATGACACACATCATATAAAAAATAAAAATAAATCCCCACCCGAATTCCATCTCTCCCCATCCCCCCTTCTCCACCCAATGCTACCAAAAAAAAAAAAAAAAAAAAAAGAGCATGGGTCCTCCCCTAGCTACCTCGTGCGGAAAACAAAGGTGAAAATCTCCGACCATCCCTCCCCCACCCTACATGGTGAAAATCTCCGACCATCCCTCCCCCATCCTGCATGCTAAGGAAAAAAAAAGAAAAATCTCACGCTACCCACATGTACCATGGGCCAGGGTCAGTAAACTCGTATATTCGGCATGATTTCACTAAAATCATGAGCCTAACATGTGATTTTAATGAAAATTCAGTCCCAACATGCGATTTCACTTATCCATGTAAGGCCACCAATTGGATTGTAAAATCATGGATTCAACTATTTCAATGTGGTGGCCAATGGTAGGTTGAACTTGTGATTTTGACACGGCATTATTTTTTTTTAAAAATAAGATTAAAATGAAGATGTATTTATAATAAAATAATTAAAAAAATATTATTTAAAAAAAAAATCGATAGTAACATGGACTGACGTCAGGCCCGAGAAGCCTGTAAGTTTCACGCTCGACTTCCCCAAGTCCCTCCAAATTGGAACCCTAAAACCCTCGCGGAGCCCTAATTCGACTGCTCCCGGGAGAAGAATGCTCTTCAAACGCTTTCCAGGCCGATGTCCACTGTTATGGAACGGTCATCGCCACTTCAATCGCCCAAATCCCAAAATCCCCTCCCTCCAAGTCTCCTTCTCCACCGAAACTCCGACAGAAGAACAACAAGACCTCCACGACAGCGTCGGGACCATCTTCCACATCATCACCACGTCCTCCTCCCACGACTCCATGATCCAATCCCTGGAATCCTCCAGAATTTTGCTCTCCAACGATTTGATTGACCGGGTCTTGAAGAGGTTTCGCTTCAGCCACCGGAATCCCTTCCGAGCCCTTGAATTCTTCGAATTCACCGGAAATAGGAAGGGTTTTTATCACACCTCCTTCTCCTACGACACCATGCTCTATATCTTGGGCAGAAGCCGGAGATTCGAAGAGGTCTGGCGGTTGCTGGTTGAAATGAGGCGAAAAGATCGCACCTTGATCACCACTAGAACGGTTCAGATAGTTCTTGGCAGGATTGCGAAGGTTTGCTCGGTCCGGCAGACCGTCAAGAGCTTCCGGAGGTTCCGAAAGCTTTGTGTCGGCTTCGATACCAGTTGCTTCAATGCTTTGTTGAGGACTCTGTGCCAGGAGAAGAGCATGACGGATGCCCAGAATGTGTACCATAATTTGAAGCATGAGTTCAGGCCTGATCTCCAGACCTTCAACATAGTGTTGTCAGGTTGGAAGTCGGTGGAAGATGCCGAGGGGTTCTTCGGGGAGATGATTCATTTGGGAGTGAAGCCTGATTTGGTAACATATAATTGTTTGGTTGATGTTTACTGCAAGAATCGCCAAGTGGAGAAGGCTCACAAGTTGATCGATAAAATGAGAGATGAGGAGATTTACCCAGATGTGATTACATACACCAGCTTGATTGGCGGATTAGGATTGATTGGCCAGCCCGACAAGGCTAGAGATGTTTTGAAGGAGATGAGGGAGCTGGGGTGCTACCCAGATGTAGCAGCATATAATGCGGCCATTCGGAACTATTGCATTGCAAAGAGGCTTGGAGATGCTTTTGCTTTGATGGAGGAGATGGCAGGCAGAGGGTTGGCTCCAAATGCGACGAGCTATAATCTTTTCTTTCGGTGCTTTTATTGGGCTAATGATTTGGGGAGTGCGTGGAGGTTGTACAAGAGGATGAGGAGTGAGGGGTGCTTGCCCAACACACAGTCTTGTATGTTTCTTGTTCGATTGTTCCATCGGCAGGAGAAGGTGGCAATGGCACTTGAGGTTTGGAATGACATGGTCGAGAAGGGGTTTGGATCGTTCACATTGGTCTCTGATGTGCTGTTTGATTTGCTTTGTGATTCAGCTAAGTTGGATGATGCTGAGAGGTGTTTCCTTCAGATGGTCGAGAAGGGGCAGAAGCCAAGCAATGTTGCATTTAGGAGGATTAAGATTTTGATGCAGCTGGCTAACAGGCATGACTCTTTGAGGAATTTGTCAGAAAAGATGGCGATGTTTGGACATTTAGCTCCAGCTGATGATGAAAGAATAGGTGGTTCATCAGAAATGCCATCCCTCATCCTGCACCCCTGTTGAATTGACAGCAAATATGTATCTCAATCAATGCACTTTACCATAGGGTCTTTCTTGAACGGGCATCAAGTGTTTGGAGGAATATCAACTCAAATATCTATGACAGGATCCACATTTTCAGTAGGAAGAATCCTCTCCCATCTGTCCATCTTGTATGTACTAGAAGGATTGTGCTGAATTTGTGGTCTTTGGGAGCATGGATAGTTGCTCTTTATTGTGATTTGACTGCATTGATTTATTTGTTGGTAGCCACGCTACCACATCAACTTTGCATTACTTGGTAAAAGGATGATCCACACATGAACTGACTTGCGTTAAAAGGTGATCTTTCTGGCTCATGCAGGAAAGTATTGCTTGAGGAATATCTTGCAAGCAGGCACAAACAAGCACTCAAAATGAAGGTTGGTACCGTATATGATGCTGGTCTTATGTGCATACCTCACTTTTTGTCATAACTATGTTATTCTTTAAACTGGAGCCTTATAGCTCGGTTATTAGGTTGTCCTTGCACTTAAATATCAAGAAGTTTGCTTTCGTATGACAATGCTAGTTGCATATGCTACATCTAAAGTAAAGCTCTTACTCAATATATATGCCCAGTTTATTCATCCTGAGGCATGATAATATAATGGCGAGCACATAAAAATGAGTGCGGTAAGATGGGAAAGGGAATACATTTTATGGTAATATTGTGTGAGTACAGCTTTCTGACTGGATGTCTAAGGCTTCAGACATCAAAATTTTGAATTAGCCATTTTATTTGTTGTTGCGTTAAGATTAATGGAAGTTTTGTTTCCCTTCGGTTTATTGTTACAATTAGAATTGATGTTCTGTTTAACGGATATTTTATATTTTGCCCCAAGCCGGACAGCAGAAACTGTTTTGTTTTGCATTCAGCATCATCTAAATTTTCATCGGACTCGGAAACCAATTGTTTGCTGCCTTTCAGAATTTATGTCGTGGATCTTGACCAAAAACTTGTCTTGGGTCCTAGAAGTTCTAGCTATTCGGTTTGGAAAGGCATTATTTCATGCAAGTGTTTGTACTCAAGTAAATCTTCTGGCAGGGTACATTGCCAGATGCTAAGATTCACGACGGTCTTCCTACCTTTGGTTCCAGGCAAGCTATCCAATTGAAATAGAACGATTGTGAAGATCTCTATGCAATGCAACAGAAGTTTGAAATTTGAGCTCTTGGCGGTGCTATATTTTCTTTCGTAATGGTTTCTTTATGCCTTAAGTATTATACTTTGTTTCTCTGATGTTATGTAATGTCCTAGTCTTATTGGAAGGAATTCAGAGCTTTAGAACCCAAACTAATGGCCCTCTAGATTAAGCAGTTCGTATTTATTTGTAGCTTCTTCTTTTCCAGGTTGATGGAAACAGGTTTTCATCTGAATTAAGACTCCAGGTTTAAAGCGGTATGCTGCATTTTCCATCATTTTGCTTCTAAATAACCAGTGCTTCATATGTACTAAAATGCTAGTGCTTCTTGATAACCAGTCAGCTTAACCTTTGGTTAGCTTCCATTTATTTTCACAAGATCAAGGTAGATCTCATTTAAGTTTCTGTTTTTCCTTTTTTTCATCCAACGGTAACAATTGCTAAAGATAGAAATCTTGCACGCGCACACAGAGAAAGTCAGGCATCTTCTACAGTACTATAAATTCCTACATTGTTTTTTCATTGATTTTTGATGATCCTCCAAATTAAATAGATGGCTGCCAGTTTCAAAGAAAAAAGGATGATACGCATGGCTGGTAGTAAATTATGCTGGAAGGGAAGAAGCATGTTCAACGCCCCTCTATTTTTCTTTTGATAAGAACGCCTCTCTATTGAGAAATTATACCTTGCAGGTGGTGATAGTCCAGACGACCTGCATGATTAATGGGATCCACAGGAACAAAAAGAAAAAAAAATCTGATTAGGATGATGCACAACCAATGTTCTCTGCCTCCGTACCTGTGGCACCCGAACCGTCCTAGGTGCTGATCAGGAAAATAGTTCTTGGGGGATCGATGAAGGCCGGCCATTAGCTAGTAGCTGGAGTTAATGCCATAGTCGCCACATTAGGCAAGCAAGGGTCCGTTGATAGGGCTTCTGCTGTTGTGTGGCGGTGCCCCGCCCTGGAGCCGCCACAACAAAACCTGGAATTTACCATACGCTTGGTATTTTCTCCTTTGTCGTGGCTGTTCCTACTCCACAGAACACGGTTCCTTCATAACCAACCTCTTCTCAGTTAACGCTGAATTGGGTTGCCTATATAGTATTTTATGCTCTATGCCCTTCCATTGTTTGATGAAATTACCCTTAAGATGATTCTTTTAATTGTCTTCGTTCTTTTTGGAGAAATTATATCGGCATGAATCCTGTATTCAATTTTTTCGGTAACATGGCATGATGGTTAGGATTTCTTGTGTCAAGAATAGATAATTATGCTAGCCAACAAAAATGGACCAAGTCATCAATAATCCGCGATAAGATCAATTGCCTTTTCAATCCTCGCTAAAACAGCAAAATCTTGCTGGCTCTGTAGCTATTATATCCTCCATTCAGCATGGAAATGTGCATTGGATAACTTGTGGGATCCGAACACAGCACATTCTCATTTCTCCTCATCTTAAAAGGACAACATAGAGTTCCAACAAATATGTGCATACACATTAATATATTGTTCGAGTATTCCAATAATAGATGTTCTTGAGTGATTAAGGATAGGTTGTTTATCGGGCAGTTCCGTTGGACTCATTAATATTGCTATTCTTAATTTGGCATCCGTACTACGATTGATAATCAGAATCATCAACTGGTGATTGGAACCACCGACTAAACGACGATCCCGTCAAATTTCCGATTGACGATGGACGACAATGAGTCGAGAGGATAATTCTCAATCGACTATCAATCAGTCTTGATGTCCGACTCATAGTCGATAAATCATGCGGGCAATCGACTGTTAATCGATTTATTGATTGATAGTTGACTCTCTTCAATCGGCTCTACAACAAGCAGATCAACTTCAAGAACAAACAATCGTTGACCAATCAAAATATCAGAATCGTCGATGGTCAGTCGGATCGACTAGCATACCGACATATAATGGTGTTACGCTCCTCGAATCGGGGCTGGATCAGACACGGGTCAAGGTGTAAACTAGATCGGATCGCTGGATGGGTTCGAGGTCTGACTACACTCTCTTGAGATTTGGGCAACTTGGAGACCAAATCTAAGCCCTAAAATCACCTGGGGAAACATGTACAAGATCTAGAGGGAGTATTCAAGAGCATGGGACTGGGGGCACATGTCTCAAGATGTACGTTGGTCAGGAAAGAAACTAATGCAATGAGGCGTAATAGAATATAGTTTACCCATGCGACTTTGAGCAATATTCTGGGAACTCCACAGAAGTCTGTTCAAAGTGGCTAAGGTGTTATCTTAAAGGACTTTTCGTCCCGAATCCAATGGATCAAGTTTCAATGCAATCTGAGTTCGTTTGGATCACGAACTTGATAGTTTCATCTGAATACGCAGAGTCTTGCGAGAACAGGGATTCTGAGTTTATTCTTATCTTGTACTTGGAGAGTTGAGTTCATGAGGGACTTGTAGCCTGACGTTATTCTTATATAAAAGGACACTCAAGAGGGGGTTAGAGATCAGAGAGAAAGAGAAAGAGATCATCTAAAGTTCTCTTATATCTGTGAGAGATCGAGAGACCGAGAGACCGAGAGAGTTCTATTGTAATCTAGTGAGTGGTTATTTAATAAAAATTTTTTTCCCCTTATTTCTTCTTCTTCTTCGTGGTGTTTCCTGATGTCGTGTTCCATAGTATTCTTAATATTGTTAGGCGTGGCCTAAGTCATAGAGACTGGGTTCCGATGCTAGGGAGGCTGATCGATTCTCTTCAGCCCTATGGAGAGCAGATCGAGCCGCACGTTGTTGGGATTAGCTATGAGATTCCTTCGTACATGACAATTGGTATCTGAGCGATATCGAAAATGACGAAGATGACCTCTACATCAGCATCTATGGTGGGAATGGCAAATTCATCATCCTCGATCTTGGATCCCAATCCTGCCTCAGGAGGAGGCATGACAATGGGTGGAGCACATCCAGTTGATGATTCTTTGCAAGGGCTATGGATTACATCTCCGATTATCTCCACCGACAATCGACTATGGAAGTGCGAGGCCTAAATAGCTGAGGTTGAAGGGCGAGTGGAGGACCTCGAGGGTAAGGATGCAACCCTTTGAGGTAAAATTGCTGCTCAGCTGAATCAGATTTTCTTCGATATGGAGCAGCACTACAAGAAAGTGCTGCAGCGTAACGAGCAGTTGGAGACCATGGTGAAGGCTCTCCAAATATAGGTGGTTGATCTTTCAAAGAAAAAAACCACCACGTGCGTGTCCTCTTCTACCTCGATAATGGAGGTCACAAGTGAGGCTACGCATCCCCGGCACAAGCTTGATATTCCCAAGCCATAGGAGTTCTATGGATAGTGGTCCGCGAAGGAGGTAGATAACTTTTCTTTTGCCATTGAACAATACCTATAGGTTACCGACGTAAGGGGTGAAGCCATGAAGGTGAGCACGACGGCCATGTTCTTAAGGAATGTAGTGATGCTTTGGTGGCGATGTCGGGCTGACGATGTGAAGCGAGGGACTGTTCCAATCACCACTTGGGCACAGTTCCAAACTGAACTTCGGAAGCAATTCTTTTTCGAGTTCGCTAAGGATGATGCTCGAGCACGACTATGGTGGCTCACGCAAAAGGGTGATGTGCATGAGTATGTGCGAGAGTTCAACGAATTATTGTTGGAGGTACCAGACCTCAGTTAGGAGGACTCTCTCTTCACCTTCCTTGACGGGGTTAAACCATAAGCCAAGATGGAGTTGCAACGAAGAGAAGTCAAGAGTTCGAACGAGGTGATAGCTCAAGCGGAGGCTCTTATTGAGTTCAAGACTCAATCCACAGCTCCCAAAACCCAGGCATCCAAACAGGGCAAAGATGGAAGAGCAAATTTAAGTCACAAGGGAGGTGGAAAAGGCTTGAATTTGGGCTCCTCAAGTGTAGGGGCTTCCCAAGCAAAGGGCAAAGGGGTGGCGCAAGGTACCGGCACTATCTCATGCTATATTTACAATGGACTGCATAAGATGAAGAATTATCCATTGAGGGGTAAGATCGCATCTATGATGGTAGAGGAGCAGCAAGAGACGACCAAAGGATGGGATTACTCAATCTCAACGCCCTGAAGGCCAAGAGGCCACGAGGCCTACTCTATGCACATGTCAATATCAATGGTCACACCTTTTAGGCACTCATTGATATGGGTGCCACTAACTTCTTTGTGGACTTAGCAACGGCGAAGAAGCTCAACCTGAAGATTGAACGTGATGAGCACACGTTCAAGGCAGTGAACTCCGTAGAGGTAGCTATAAGCGGAATAGCGAAGGATGTCGAGATCCAATGCAGTACATGAACCGAATGGGTGACAGCAGTGGTTGCCCCTATCGATGACTATGAGGTGGTCATCAGTATGTCTTTGCTAACCCAGCTACATGCTATGGTAAAGGCAAATTCAGATGTGGTGGTGGTCCTAAATTCTAGTGGACCATGCGTGGTTCAAGGGAAGCAAGTTAGAGGGACTCCGTAGTGAGTCCTATCGGCAATGCAGCTTGCTAAGGGGCCGAGAAGGTGACTTCCAATATATATTTCATCCATTCAAGAGGAAGATCTATTGGAGGGAGAAGAGATTCCAGCATCCATCGAGGGTGTTCTCGCTGAATTCGGAGATGTGATGCCCTCTGAATTACCCAAATGATTGCCGCCAAGAAGAGAAATCGATTATCAGATTGATTTGGTGTAGGGAGCGTGTCCACCAGCCCAAACACCATATAGGATGGCCCCACTTGAACTCCAGGAGTTGAGGAGATAGCTAACGGAGTTGGTGGACAGCAGGTTCATCTGACCTTTGAAGAGTCCATATGGAGCACTGGTACTTTTTCAGAAGAAGCATGATAATTCATTGAGACTTTGCATCAACTACAGGGCCCTTAACAAACTCACGATGAAGAATAAGTATCCTATTCCACAGATTGATGACTTGTTCGATCAACTTGGTAAGGTACGTTGGTTTTCCAAGTTGGATCTTCGCAGTAGGTACTATCAAGTTCGTGTGGTGGAGGAGGACATCGAGAAGACTACATGTGTGACAAGGTATGGGAGCTTCGAGTACCTTATCATGCCTTTCGGCCTCAGCAATGCTCCAGCAACCTTCTATGCTTTGATGCAACATGTACTTCACAACTTTATCGATAAATTCATGGTAGTATACTTGGATGATATTGTTGTCTACAGTCGAATGTTGGACGAGCATGTGGCACACTAGAGGCAAGTCTTCTCCATCCTACGGCAATACCAGCTCTTTGTGAAGAGGGAGAAGTGCATGTTTGCGCAGTGGAGGGTGCCATTTCTTGGGCACATCATTAGGAATGGAAAGTTCATGATGGATCCCTCGAAGATTTAGCTATAGCCGAGTGGGAGGTACCTATATGTGTTACACACTTACGCTCTTTTCTTGGTTTGGCAAATTATTACAGAAGGTTCATCACTGGATATTCGAAGTTATGCACCCCATTGATTGATTTGTTGAAGAAGGGTCGGCCATGGTGGTGGTCAGATCAATGTCAGGATGCGTTCGATTGTCTCAAGCAGATAGTCACAGTGGAGCCAGTCCTCATGCTATCGGACTTCTCAATTTCTTTCAAAGTTTATACCGATGCATCAGATTTTGCCATTGGAGGGGTGCTCATACAGGAAAGACACCCAGTGGCCTATGAGAGTCGAAAGTTGAACGACACCGAGTGCAAGTATACGGTTCATGAGAAGGAGATGATAGCGGTTGTGCATTGCCTTAGAACCTGGCATCATTACCTCATCGGATTCAAGTTTATAGTGCGCACGGACAACATGGCCACAAGCTACTTCCAAACCCAGCCAAAGCTCACCTTAAAGCAAGCGTGACAGCAGCAATTTCTCGCTAAATTCAATTTCCACATCGAGTATAAGCCAGGCCGAACCAATTCAATTTCTGACGCCTTAAGTAGAAAAGGCGCAGTTGGCTGTGATTTCTTCCACTTTCGGACTAGCAAGTAACTTAATGGAGAGGTTCAAGACCGAGATGGAGAAGGATCCATGGGCCACATCCATGGGTGAACTCATCAAAGATGGCAAGGGGCACCATTTTTGGATCAAAGGTGCACTGATTTTGACATGGGGGCAGCATGTCTATGTGCCTTCAGGCAGAGGGCTGAGGTGCGAGGTGCTATGAGAGCATCATGATTCTATATGGGCAAGACATCAGGGGGTGCATCGAACCCAAGCTCTCATAGAACATAGCTACTATTGGCCAAAGATGCAGGATGACATCGAGGGGTATGTTCGCACTTGTCTAGTATGCCAAAAAGACAAGGTTGAACATTAGCGGCATGTGGGGTTGTTGGAGCCATTGCCTACACCGGAGTGTCCATGGTGGGAGAGCATTTCCATGGACTTTATCATTGGGTTACCTCTAGTGGATGGGTACAGTTCCATCATGGTAATGGTGGATCGCTTCTTGAAGTATGGAGTCTTCGTTCCAGCACCTACTACTTGCCATGCGGAGGATGTGGCATGATTATTCTTCATATATGTGGTCAAATAATGGGGGATACCATGGAGCATCATTTTTGATCACGATGCTTGCTTCATGGGAAGATTCTGGATCGAGTTATTTTGGATACTAGGAACAGAGCTGAAGATGTCCATGACTTTCCACCCTCAGATTGATGGCCAAACAAAATGAACAAATGCATTACTGGAGATGTATTTGAGGCACTATGTGAATGCCAACCAGCGAGATTGGGTGCGAATCTTGGATCAAGCCCAATTTAGCTACAACTTACAGTGATCGGAGTCGATCGATAAATCACCATTTGAGGTGATAATAGGACAGCAACTAGACACTCTAGGAAGTATCGCAGTGGACTACGTGGGACGTAGTCCAACTGCCTATAGGTTCATGAGGAATCTGAAGGAGGATATGGATTTGGTTTAGGTCTCCTTGTTGGTGACCAAATGGATGAAGAAGTGGGCTGACATAAAGCGGCGTGCAGCTGAGTTTCAGATTGGTGATCGGGTATTGGTGAAACTCTACCATCACATGAGATTGAAGTTGGGCTACCATAAAGCACTCATGAGGAGGTATGAAGGCTCCTTCATCACACATCGAATTGGAGAGACAGCGTATCGATTGTCGCTGCCTTCCAAGTTGAAGGTGCATCCGGTGTTCCATGTGTCTCTATTGAAGCCATTCAAAGAGGACACAACCAACCCTTCTTGGGCTCAAAGCAGGCGAGCTCCAGTGGCCATATGAGTCCATTACACCAAGAGAGTTTCTGAAATCAAGACAGACAAGAAGAAGGGTAGATGAGTTTAATACTTAGTCTGATGGAGAGGACTAGCAGACTTAGAAGTGAGTTGGGAGTATGGTGACGAACTATGGTAATTTGAGGACATCATCAACAAGTACGGCCTAGCCTCATTGGGAGCGACTTCGGCTTAGGTGGGGGTGGGTGTCACGACTCCTCGAATTGGGGCTGGATCGGACATGGGTCAAGGTGCAAACCAGATTGGATCGCTTGTGTTAGATATATGTGCTCTAGAAGCCAGAATTGGCTGACACTTGTAATACACTTCTAGGGGCAAAATTATAATTTTGACTAATATCAATAAAATGGGTTATTTTCTATCACATATGTATATTTAGTGTCTGTGATACATCCTTTGAGTTAATGATAATTCATATTTTCAAGAGTTGAAAATTTAAAACAAGAATAATCATTGTTAACTCATAAAATGCTCCCGACCATAGGATCATCATGAGGATGATGATTGATCCAAAAGGTTGGTGTACAATCGCTTCTCTTTAGTAGATGAGTCTTGAGTCTACGGTGTGGAGACACTAGAGCGAGAGTACAGGTACTCATTAGAGAATGAGGGCACTAAGCGTGACCACCTCGAGTAGTCATTAGAAAGTCTACCTTCTCGTCGATGACTGACTCAATGCTGTAGTGGTATGTCTGGTTCTTTGACCTGAGGTGCATCGACAGTTCACCTTGAGGGTGTTATAGTTTGACTACACCATTACTCGGTCTCCTAGCCATATGAAATTCTGAGGTGTATGTTAGCTATAGCATGTTCATTGTAGGAACTGGATAGCATCAAGATGGAATCTATCTATCTCGGTGGTAGAGGAGCAGCCCTATGATGATCATGAGAATCAAGTTCAGAAGTCCATGGCCATGGTAGAGTGAAATAATAGAAAGAATTTCTATTTAGATTTTCACATTGGACTTGAATCAAATGATTACATCATATGACAGAGACTAGGGTTTGACGAGTTCACCTTAACCCTAATCTGATCGGGGCTCAAGATAGAAGAACTTAATCACACAGGTAGCTGCACCAAGAGGTTCGCATTCAGCTCTGATGGGTTGCCACCATATACTGCTAGGTGTCACTGGTGGATTTTGGGAGCAATTAGAATGATTTAGATGATCGATCATTCTAGCTGTTCGAATCAGAAGAGTTTTGATCCATCGAAAGGAGTTTCGATAATGTCGATGATAGAGATCATGACATATCCCATTACCATACAGAACTTGAACCTAACTGGGTCACACAAATAAGGGTTTGAATCTGGTGATCATCAATTGAACTGATCTAGTTCAATTGATCTGAATGAGATTCAATTAGGTTCAAGAAAATCGTGCTAGCACTCGATTGAACCTAATGTTCTTCTTTTACTATCGTAAATAAGTTGTCCTGATCTGAGCCAAAGGAGTTTGTGCTCAATCAGAGGCCTTCATATGGTCTGACTGGAGGTTGTCCAAGTCAGAAAAGGTTGTCTTATTTTGTAAGACATTACCTGCCATTTTTTGGTCACCTGCCATTTCTCGTTCTTTGACTTTGGTCAAAAGTCTACCTTTGACTGGTCAAATGTTGACCATTGACACTTTGACTTTTGTCCACATGTCACGCACCTATTGGAGGGCTGGTGGGGGCTTGTCCCCCTGTCAGAACCTAGCAAAAAGGAGGGCGCACGCCAAGGGCTTGTCCCCCTGTCAGAACCTAGAAAAAATGAGGGCGCACGCCTCAGAACCTAGCAAAAAGGAGGGCGCACGCCACCCTTAGCGTGCGCCCAAGTTGGAGGCGCCCAGGAGTCCCTGTTGGATAGGGACTCCATCTCTTTTTTGGATTTCAATTAGAGTTCTCCTAAGAACCAACTTTGACTGGTCTTAGGCTTCCTCTAAGGAAAAATCCAGGGGACTCTATTTTCACCAATCAGATTTAGATCTGATTTCACAAAGAGTTGTGATTGGTTGGAAAGGAGAGGAGTTGGATCACAGACAGTCTATAAATAAGACCCTGCGCCCAACTCAAAATATGATTGGAATCACAATTCCCATGCCCCAAGGCTACCTCTTCCCTCTTCCTCCATGCCAAACCCATCTTCTCCCTCTCCTCTCCACGTCCAAAAGAGTTTTGGAGCCTTGGTTGGTGCGAATCCAGATGAGAGAAAGGCGACTGAAAGCTAGAAGGCTGCGCTGCTGCAAAGGACGACTGCTGATCTTCGAAAAGAGTTTTGAAGATCCTCTAGATCAGATCCAGATCTAATTTTTGAAGACATGATAGAGAAGAAGAGGATCTCTAGATCCAACTTGAGTGGATACCGATAGAGGCTAGGCACTTGCGTGGCTTGATCCAGAACCTTCCGCTGCTTACAGGATCATCAATGGGTAATAGGATTACCCACTTCAAGATAAATTAAATTTGATTTAATTTATCTAATTTTTTTTTAATTTTTAAAATAATAATAATCAGATTTGAAATATCTTAGATTTGATCTGGATCAAAGAGAAAAATTTTTGAAATATATCTCTTGATCTGATCAGATCTGAACGAACCTGGTTCAGAAAATCAGAATTTTTCTTCAACTGGTATCAGAGCCAAGGTTCTAAAAGTATTTAGATCTAATTTTAAATTTATTTTAATTAAAAAATAAGTGATTTTAGATGTCACATGAGATGTGATCAGATCTAAAATCAAAAAAAAAATTAAAATTAAATGATTTGGATCTAAGATTAGAAAATATGCATGACTAGTTCTAAAATAGAATAGTTCTATAGAATAGTCTTGCATATTTTTGATTTAATCTGATTAAATTATATTTTAGATCTAATTTATTTACTATTTTTTGATATTATAATATTATAATAACATCTAAAAAATAATAAATAAAAATTATTTAATTTTAAATATCATATGAGATATGATTGATGCATGTCTAGACTAGTTGTAGAATAGTTCTACATAATTATCTAGATTAGAATTTATTTTGATTAGATCAATTTAAATCTAATTTTTTAGATTATTATGAGATAATTTAGATCTAAAAATATGCATGATTCGATACATGAGATGTATGCAAAATATGCCATGATTAGATCTAATTTGTATATGAGATATATGATATAGATCTAAAACTATTTTGTAGTATTGCATGTTCCTGATTAAGGCGTTCCTCTTGGCCGTCCGGTCATAAGAATGAAGAAGGGTTTAAAGGCCCTCTCTTCCATTCGATGGGGTGTTCTTATGATGTGTAGGGGTGCTGCGCGTTCGTCCTTAATCAGAAATTCAAAACTTACTTTCTGCAAAACCCTAGATCCTGAAACCCTAGGATTTATTGTGCATATTTTGTTTATGAACCCTACTTAATTAAAAATTAAGATTATGAAATATTAATTAGATCTAAAATTGAGAATTTCAGATCTAAGACATATTCATAATACTGGGTTCGGGCTTGGGTAGCTCAATTAGGTCTAAGCGGTTGATCAAACCGAATCAAGAGTTGGTTAGATGGGATCAACAATGCTTAAATTGACCAGCCTAATAGGATTAAGTCTGGGTCAAGATCGAGTCACGATCAAGCAAGACCTAATTAGGCTCAGAGGTTAGAGTCTGGATTGTAGGCTAACCCAATTGGTTCTGACTCAATAATTTGGTGTCTAAGGTAAGTTTGGCACATACGATCCGACTGATTTTTAATTGGAAGCTACTCGACCTGAATGCATTCTTGTATGAGTTAATGGCATATTCCTTCCACCGGTCTCACTTACCTGGCCATATCTGTTGACATAGTTCTGATCTAAGGTGGTCAATAATCTGAGCTAACCCATGCCACTAGGTTAGTCATAATTGTTATGACTATGACAAGTCTAGTTTAATGAGACCTGAATCAATTCTTCCTAAGAAAAGATTAAGTCTGAGGTCTTCCACCATTGTAGATGTGCGGGCCCTTTCCGGGGTTGATTGTTCTCGACTGGATACAGTGGCTCAGTTACATCGGGAAGATGCAACCATGTCTATTAGGCATTGGATGCTATGGGCTGGAGGATGAGTTGGGCTCAATATTCCAGATATGGTGAGAGACTCAATTAGGAATCAGTCTATGCAAATGGTGGGTCTGACTTAACTAAGGAGTGGATCAATATTCTGGATATGGTGAGATTCATGAATTAGAGACCAAGTTTGGGTGTACCATGATTAGAGAATCATTGAACAAGAGTTGTTCACTCATTGGCTTATCCATCATCAATAACTGTTAGGTGGGTGATGAGTCAGTTGGTGAGACCGCACCACCCACTAAAAATTATTAATCATGGAGATTTTCGCATCTCTACCGAGGGAGTGTAGGAATTCGAAAAAATAGTGAAAGCTAATTTATTTAAAAATAAAATTTTTAAATAAATTGGTCAAGTCATAATTACAGTATCTAATTAGAATCTTTGACTCTCTATAGGAAAATATCTGCGTCCAACCCATTAGCATGTATCGTGGACACACACATACTGACTGGACCCAATTATAAAGATTGGCTCAGGAACTACAAAATTATTTTGGATTCTAAAAAGTTAACCCATGTTTTGGATCAGGACCCTCCCACCTTACCAGTGCGTCCATCTATTGAATAGAGAGCATCTTTGGAAAAATGGATAGATGAAGATAATAAGGTCAGATATTACATGTCGGGCTTGATGTCTGATGAGCTCTAGCGCCAACATGAAGATATCAAAATTGCTCGCCAAATGTTGGCTCACCTATAGGAGATGTTTGGTGAACAGAGTCACGCAGTCAAATATCAAGTTACGAAATAACTTTTTAAGGCTAAGATGCATGATGGGCAGTCAGTCCAAGATCACTGTTTGACAATGATCAAGGACATGGAAGAGCTTGAGAAGCTCGATGTGAAGTTAGACATGGACCTGCAGAACGATATTATTCTGCAATTCTTGACTGATGCATATGGGCAATTCATCATGAATTACTACATGCATAAACTTCAAAATTCCTTGGCCGAATTAATGAATATGCTGGTTACCGCTGAGCTTTCTATGAAAGGTTCTAAAGGCTTAGTTCTTTCTATGGAATTGACTTCTTCCAAAAGAAAGTCTTATGGAAAAAAATAAAAGTCTGCAAAAAAGCAGAAGGTGGAAGGAACAAAGAAGAAGAAGGCAGAGCTGAAGAAAAAGGCCGATGTTAGAGGAAAGTATTTCCATTGCAACAACGACGGCCATTGGAAGTGGAACTGTCCTACTTACCTGACCATCCTGAAGAACAAGAAGGAAGGTCCTTCTGGAGGTATGCTCGTTATTGAGTCTAACCTTACGATTTCTTCTGCATCCAGTTGGGTGCTTGACTCTGGTTCTAGTGCTTATCTGTGCACTTCCATGCAGGATCTTGAGGATAGCAGAAGGTTGAGGAATGGAGACATGATCCTATGCATCGGTAATGGAGCAAGAGTTGCTGCAGTAGCCGTGGGAACATATCCTCTTCGATTACCATCTGGTTTAGACTTAGTTTTGAAAGATTGTTATTATGTGCCTGCAGCTAGCAGAAATTTGATTTCTGTTTCATGCATAGCACAAGAAGGCTATGTGATTACCTTCTTTAAGGACCATTGTAACATTCTTTATGAAAGAAATAAAATTACAAATGATTTTCTTATTAATGATCTTTATCAGCTACATATTGATGTACCTGTTCTAACTGTCGAGCAAAACGTGAATGCCAAACGACCTAGGGATAGTCCAAATGACAGATATCTATGGCACCTGAGATTAGGTCATAGAGCAGAAGATTGGATCAACAAATTGGAGAAAAATGGACTACTGAGTTCATTGACTTTTGAGTCATATCCAACTTGTGAATCCTGCCTTCAAGGCAAAATGACCAAACTCCCTTTTGTTGGACATGGGGAGAGGGCCACAGATCTTCTTGCCCTAGTACATACTGATGTGTGCGGCCCATTTAATTTGCCGGCTAGAGGCAATTTTGTCTACTTCATTACCTTTATCGATGATCTGTCTAGGTATAGGTATGTGTATCTTATGAGACATAAGTCTGAAGCTTTTGAAAAGTTCAAAGAATTCAGACATGAAGTAGAAAAATAAACTGAAAAACCCATTAAAGTTCTTCGATCAGATTGAGGAGGTGAATACCTTAGTCGGAAATTTCTAGACTATCTCAAGGAAAATGGCATAGTCTCTCAATGGACTCCACCAGGAACACCTCAACTCAACGGGGTTTCAGAACGAAGAAATCGGATCCTATTGGATATGGTTCGATCCATGATGAGCTTCACAGACCTTCCTGATTTTCTTTGGGGACATTCATTGTTAACTTCAATTTATCTACTGAATAGGGTTCCCTCTAAGACCGTTCCTACCACACCGTATGAGATATGGCATGGTAAGAAACCAAGTCTGAGTCATCTTAGAATTTGGGATTGTCTGGCTCATGTCAAAAGACAACAAGCAGACAAGTTAGAGTTTAGGTCCTTCAGAGCTCGATTCATAGGATATCCTAAAGAGTCATTAGGATACTATTTCTACATTCCAAAAGACCATAATGTGATTGTGAGTCGACATACCATCTTTCTTGAAAAATAGTTTATTCAAGATAGCGGCATTGAAAAGAAAATCAAGTTTGATGAGAAAGTCTCATAAGTACAACGAGCTAAGGACCAATTGGAACCAAATCAGGTTGAGCCAATAAGAACACTACCTCCTCCACCTCGTAGATCGGAAAGAGTTTTCCATCTCCTTGAAAGATACTTAGGTATTATTTCAGAGAAAGTAGAGAAAATGTTCCTCATAGGTAATGATGCTCATGGTGATGATCCCAAAACCTACAATGAAGCGATATCAGATATCGACTCCGAGAAATGGCTAGAGGCAATGCAGTCAGAAATTGACTCGATGCACTCAAACCAAGTCTAGATCTTGGTAGATCCATCAGAAGGTATAATACCTATTGGGTGTAAATAGATTTTCAAGAGAAAGATTGGTACAGATGGAAATATGGAGACATTCAAGGCTAGACTAGTGGCAAAAGGTTATAGTCAACACGAAGGCATTGACTATCAGGATACCTTTTCTCCAGTGGCTATGCTAAAATCCATTCGCACATTGCTTGCTGTTGCAGCCTATTTTGATTATGAAATATGGCAAATGGATGTGAAATCGGTATTCTTGAACGGATATCTTGAGGAAGATATCTATATGGAATAGCCGCTAGATTTCACATCCAGTGATACTGATCATAAGGTTTGCAAGCTGCAAAGATCCATATATGGACTTAAGCAAGCATCTCGGAGCTGGAACACTCGTTTCAATGATGTGATCAAAACGTTTGGTTTCATCAAAAATAAAGAGGAACCATGTGTCTTCACAATGATCAGTAGGAGCGCTGTTGTCTTCCTCGTATTGTACGTGGATGACATCCTCCTTATTGAAAATGATATTTCCATGATGACAATGGTCAAATTATGGTTGTCCAAGGAATTCTTCATGAAAGATCTAGGTGAAGCATCCTTTATTTTAGGAATTAAGGTCTATAGAGATAGACTGAATAGGATGCTAGGACTTTCACAGAAGATGTACATAGAGAAAGTACTAAAGAGGTTTAGTATGGAAAACTCTAAGAGGGGATTAATACCCTTCAAACATGGTATTCATCTTTCCAAGAAGATATGCAACAGCACACCTGAGGAAATAGAACGCATGAGCAAGATCCCTTATGCTTCTGCAATAGGGAGCCTCATGTATACCATGCTATGTACACGACCTGATATAGCACATGCTGTGAGTGTCACAAGCAGATATTAGTCAAATTCAGGTGAAGAATACTGGACTTCTGTGAAATGTATCCTTAAATACTTGAGAAGAACTAAGGATATGATGTTGGTCTTTGGTAATGGAGAAATCCAAGTCTAGGGATACACAGACTCGAATTTCATGTCCGATATAGATGATCGAAAGTCGACATCTGGGAGTCTGTTTGTGTGTAATGATGGTGCTGTCAGCTGAAAGAGTTCCAAGCAAACGGTGATAGCAGATTTCACCATGAAAGTAGAATATATCGCTGCATCAGAGGCTGCGAAGGAAGCATTCTGGTATAAGAAGTTTGCTGCAGAAATTGGAGTAATGCCATCAGATGCCATTCCTCTATACTACGACAACAATGGCGCCATAGCCCTTGCTAAGGAGCCAAGATCTCATCAAAAATTCAAGCACATTGAACGACGATACCACCTCATCCGCGATCACCTCGAGAAGGGTTATGTCGAGGTCAAGAGAGTCAACTCCATAGATAATGTGGTAGACCCACTTACAAAGCCATTGGGCCAGCAGAAGATCGAAGCCCACCTTGAGAAGATGGGACTTAGACTTATAGCCAATTGGCTTTAGGACAAGTGAAAGATTGTTAGATATATGTGCCCTAAAAGCCAGAATTGGCTGATACTTGTAATACACTTCTAGGGGTAAAATTATAATTTTAACTAATATCAATAAAATGGATTATTTTCTATCACATATGTGTATTTAGTGCCTGTGATACATCCTTTGAGTTAATGGTAATGATAATTCATATTTTCAAGAGTTGAAAATTTAAGACATGAATAATCATTGTTAACTCATAAAATGCTCTCGACCATAGGATCATCACGAGGATGGTGATTGATCCAGAAGGTTGGTACAATCGCTTCTCTTTAGTAGATGAGTCTTGAATCTATGGTGTGGAGACACTGGAGCGAGAGTATAGGTACTTGTTAGAGAACGAGGGCACTGAGCGTGACCACCTCGAGTAGTCATTAGGAAATCTACCTTCTCATCGATGACTGACTCGATGCTGCAGTAGTATGTCTGGTTCTTTGACTTGAGGTGCATCGACAGTTCACCTTGAGGGTGTTATAGTTTGACTACACCATTACTCGATCTCCTAGCCATATGGAATCCTGAGGTATATGTTGGCTATAGCATGTTCATTGTAGGAACTGGATAGCATCAAGATGGAATCTATCTACCTCGGTGGTAGAGGAGCAGCCCTATGATGATCATGAGAATCAAATCCAGAAATCCATGGCCATGGCAGAGTGAAATAATAGAAAGAGTTTCTATTTAGGTTTTTACATTGGACTTGAATCAAATGATTACATCATATGACAGAGACTAGGGTCTGACGAGTTCACCTTAACCCTAAACTGATCGGGGCTCAAGATAGAAGAACTTAATTACACAAGTAGCTGCACCAAGAGGTTCGCATTCAGCTCTGATGGGTTGCCACCATATACTGCTAGGTGTCACTGGTGGATTTTGGGAACAATTAGAATGATTTAGATGATCAATCATTCTAGCTGTTCGAATCAGAAGAGTTCTGATCCATCGAAAGGAGTTTCGATGATGTCGATGATAGAGATCATGACATATCCCATTACCATACAGAACTGAACCTAACTGGATCACACAAATAAGGATTTGAATATGGTGATCATCAGTTAAACTGATCTAGTTCAATTGATCTGAATGAGATTCAATTAGGTTCAAGGAAATCGTGCTAGCACTTGATTGAACCTAATGTTCTTCTTTTACTATCATAAATAAGTTATCCTGACTAAGCCAAAGGAGTTTGTGCTCAATCAGAGGCCTTCATATGGTCTGACTGGAGGTCGTCCAAGTCAGAAAAGGTTGTCTTATTTTGTAAAATATTACCTACCATTTTTTGGTCATCTGCCATTTCTCGTTCTTTGATTTTGGTCAAAAGTCTACCTTTGACTGGTCAAATATTGACCATTGATACTTTGACTTCTATCCACGTGTCATACACCTATTGGAGAGCTAGTGGAGGCCTGTCCTCCTGCCAGAACCGGGCAAGAAAGAGGGCGCATGCCACCCTTGGCGTGTGCCCAAGCTGGAGGCACCTAGGAGTCCCTATTGGATAGGGACTCCATCTCCTTTTTGGATTTCAATTATAGTTCTCCTAAGAACCAACTTTGACTGGTCTTAGGTACCTTCTAAGGAGGAATCCAGGAGACTCTATTCCCACCAATTAGATTTAGATCTGATTTCACAAAGAGTTGTGATTGATTGGGAAGAAGAGAAGTTGGATCACAGGCAGTCTATAAATAAGATCCTGCACCCAACTCAAAATATGATTGAATCACAATTCTCCATGCCCCAAGGCTGCCTCTTCCCTCTTCCTCCATGCCAAACCCATCTTCTCCCTCTTCTCTCCACGTCCAAAAGAGTTTTGGAGCTTGATTTGTGCGATCCAGACGAGAGAAAGACGACTGAAAGCTAGAAAGGCTGCACTACTGCAAAGGATGACTGCTGATCTTCGAAAAGAGTTTTGAAGATCCTCCAGATCAGATCTAGATCTGATTTTTTTGAAGACGTGATAGAGAAGAAGAGAATCTTCAGATCCAGTCTGAGTGGATACCGGTAGAGGTCAGGCACTTGCGTGGCTTGATCCAGAACCTCCGCTGCTTACAGGATCATCAATGGATAATAGGATTACCCACTTCAAGATAAATTAATCTAATTTAATTTATGTAATTTTATTTTAATTTCTAAAATAATAATAATTAGATTTGAAATATCTTAGATCTGATCTGGATCAAAGAGAAAATTTTTTGAAATATATCTCTTGATCTGATCAGATCTGAACGAACCTGGTTCGGGAAATCAGAATTTTCCTTCAGCTTGATGGGTTCAAGGTTTGACTACACTTTCTTGAGATTTAGACAACTTGAAGATCAAATCTGAGCCCTAGAATCACCTAAGGAAACATGTACAAATCTAGAGGGTGTATTCAAGAGCATGGGGTCAGGGGCGAATGTCTCGAGATGTACGTTGGTTGGGAAAGAAGCTAATGTAATGAGGCATAATAGAATGCAGTTTAGCCATGCGACTTTGAGCAATATTTTGGAAACTCCACAAAAGTCAATTCAAAGTGGATGGGTATTATCTTAAAGAACTTTTCATCTCGAATCCAATGGATCAAGTTTCGTTGTAATCCAAGTTCGTTTGAGTCACAAACTTGGTAGTTTCATTTGACTACGCAGAGTCCTGCGAGAACGGAGATTTTGAGCTTATCCTTATCTTGTGCTTGGAGAGTTGAGTTCGTGAGGAACTTGTAGCCTGAGGTTGTTCCTATATGAAAGGACACTCAAGGGTGGGGTTAGAGATTAGAGAGGGAGAGAAAGAGATCATCTAAGGATCCTCTTGTATCTATGAGAGATCGAGAGACCGGGAGAGCTTCTATTGTAATCTAGTGAGTGGTTATTTAATAAAAGTTTTCTTCTCCTTATTTCTTCTTCTTCTTCGTGGTGTTTCCTAGTGTCGTATTTCATGGTGTTCTTAGTATTGTTGGGCATGGCCTAAGTCATAGAGACTAGATTTCCATGCTAGGGAGGCTGATCGGTTCTCTTCAGTCTCATGGAGAGCAGAGCAAGCCGCACGTTGTTGGGATTAGCTTCGAGATCTCTTCGTACGTGATAATGGGTATAATAGTAATACCGACATACAGTCGGTATAATTTATATTCTTGGCATAGAATGTGCGTAATGGTCTCTTCACAATCATATAACGAGCATTAACTATTCACTTAATGTCGGAATAGGCAGGATCTACGACATCTAACCATTACAAATGGTTACTAATACATTTGTTTATAAAAAGGAGGTAAACTATGTACATTAGTAAGAGAATTCTAAGCTAAGATTCTGCCTAATTCTCTTTTTATTATCCTATTCACCAATCCCCCACTAACTTAAGCATCAGAAGATCTCCATAGAAAATAACTTCGGTCAATGTGAACTTTATTTGTAGGTACTCTTCTCCGATGATAGGTGCGATTCGGGGATTGACCATAATAGATTGGTGCACCAGGTAGGGGAGATGAGAATCAAACAATACTTCATGGCAAAAACATGAGCCCAAAACTCTACTGGCTCCATTAGGCAAACTTCCCGTTGGGAAGATCTCCCTCCTCCACCTCCAATGGCAGAGCCCACTCTTTGCATTTGACCATCATAGCGAATGCCCAATCACACCAGCTTGCTGTGTTAATGCAGCAATGAATGTTTTGACAGAGGCAGTACATGACCTCCAACAATAACAACACCACCACCAACCAATGGTGGAAGAGTCGGTGGCGCATACGGTGCCATCTAGGCACAGTCACCCTGCTCTTCGACGATCATTATCTCCTTCACCAGAATGATGCTTGGTGTGATACTCTCATTGTGTCGAAGCATCACCATCATGGCCCTCACATCGTGCCACCCATCATTTGCGATGGTCTGCCTCTCCTTTCCTTTGACACAGCATTTAGAAGGGAAAGAGATCGTGCCTGCCGTCGACTTCCCCATCTTTAACTTCTTCAAGGAATTCTACCCCAGGCCTGGCAGCAGCAGCGGCTCAATGACCATGAACACAAATTCAAGAAAATTGATCGCTGACTTATCCGATTATGGATGACCAATCGAGGGGGTCCTAGCGACCTCAGTATCCACACTGCCCCTCATTTTCTCGATGAATCATGGATGAACCGATTCCATCTTGGTTCAAGATGCCACAGACTAAACCGTACGATGGCTCCATAGATCTGGTGGATCATTTGGAGAGTTACAAAACTCTCATGATGATCCAAAGGGCCTCTGATGCCCTTCTGTGCAATGACTTTCTGGCAACTATTCGGAAAGCTGCTCGAGCTGATATTCCGAGCTTCGATCGGGGAGCATACACTCCTTTAAGTTGCTGGAAGACTCATTCGCGGCCCACTTTAGCACCAACCGAAGGATGCCACGAACCTCCAACAGTCTATTCTTTATAAAACAAAATGAAGGAGAGACACCGAGAAACTTTATGGCATGTTTCAATGCCACCACGGTCAAAGACCTCAATGAAGACATGCTATTTCGGCCATAAAACAAGATCTGAGGGGATCCCGATTTACTTACTCATTGGATAAGAACCACCCTCGAACCTATGCCAAACTCTTGAAGTGTATGTTTAAACATATTCACATGAACGAAGGCACTTCTGACCAGCACCAAGCAGAAGAAAAAGATCAGAAAAAGAAACAAAAGAAGAGCGGAGCTCCTGCTAAACAAGTCGGCAACCGATCGATAAAAGAGCTTTGCTGCCTCAACGAAGTCTAAGGCTAAATAAGTATGACACAAAATATAACTTCTACACTTCGTTGACTGCTCCTCATGCATAAATTCTGATAGAAATTGAAGGAGCAGAATACCTCAATTCCCCCCACCGATGAAAGCGCTGCCAAGAAGCTACGATCAAAAGAAGTACTGTCAGTTTCATCGTGATCACGATCATAATACCGAATAGTGCATCCAACATAGGGATAAGATCGAGGTCTTGATCTGCCGAGGTTTTCTTAGCAAATATTGGCATAATCTCCTAACTCAAACTCTTGCCGATCGATAATCTCAGTGCCAACCTGAGGAATCGAACAATAATCGACCAATGATGGGAGTCATTAATATGATTTTTGGACGATCGAGGGACTGGGAGGCAACTTCCAAAGAAGAATCAGCCAAGAAGCATCGTGAAGATAATATTATTTTTTTTTTGGATGATGATGAACAAAAAATTCTAACTTCCCATAATGATGCTATCGTTGTGTCGGCAATGAGAGCTAATTATGATGTAAAAAAGATTCTTATAGGTAATAGAAGTTTGACTGATATTTTATTTTACTTGATCTTCTTTCAAATGCGATTACCGACTGATCGACTCAGAAAAATTTCTACACTTTTAGTCAGTTTTACTGGAGACACGATCAACATGGAAGGAGAAATTACTCTTTCCCTTACTATAGGGACCGAACCATGGCAAAGCACCATCCTCGCTACATTCACAGTTGCCCGAGTTTCTTTGTCTTATAATGCTATACTCAGATGACCTGCACTCAATGCACTAAAGTGGTGGTGTCAACTTTTCATCTACTTGTTCGATTCCCAATCCGACAAGAAATTGGTGAAATGCATTGAGATCAACAGCTAGCACAATGCTGCTTTTTGATCTCCATTGAAGGAATAAAACTTGAAGATCCTCTGACAATTGATAAACTCGATCAGAGTGAAAATAAAGAAATGGATGAACCGGTAGAACAACTAGTACCGATTTTCTTATAAGAAGCAGATCCAACAAAGACCATTTCGATCGGATCATGATTGTCCGGCCAAGAACAAAGTCAATTAATATATCTACTAAGGATAAATTTTGACATATTTTCCTGGTCAGCAACCGACATGCTAGGAATTCCTCCAAAAATAATAACTCACTGATTAAATATCGATCCAAAGGTCAAGCTGGTGAGACAAAAGAAAAGGCTCTTTCCTCCAAAAGACAAAAGGCCATTGATGAAGAGGTTGACAAGCTCCTCGCCACCGACTTCATCAGAGAAGCTCACTATCCTGACTGGTTTGTAAATGTCGTGATGGTAAGAAAAGCCAATAAAAAATGATGAATTTTTTGTATCGACTATATTGATTTAAATGAAGCTTGCCTAAAGGATAGCTTTTCTTTATCAAAGATTGATCAGTTGGTTAATGCAACAATGGGACACTGACTATTAACCTTCATGGATGCCTTCGTGGGTTACAATCAAGTCTGAATGGCGCCAGAAGATGAGGAGCATACTGCCTTCGTAATCGACAAAGACATTTACTGCTACAAAATAGTGCCATTTGGTTTAAAAAATGCTGGAGCGACTTATCAACGATTAGTCAACAAGATATTAAAAGATCAAATTGGATGAAATATGAAAGTCTACGTTGATGATATACTAGTAAAAAATATTCAGACCAACGACCATGTCCGAGATTTGAAAAAAGCTTTCAACACACTTCGATGACATTGGATGAAATTAAATCCGACTAAGTGTACTTTCGGTGTAACTACTGAAAAATTTCTTGGGTTTCTTATGTCACAATGAGGAATTGAGGCCAATCCAGAAAAAATTAAGGCCATCATCGATATGAAGCACCCAACTCTAAGAAAGAGATACAATAATTAAATGAAAGAATCACCACACTCAGTCGATTTATCTCGAAGTCGGCTAAAAGGTGCCTACCCTTCTTCAAGACTCTATGATAGATGAAGAACTTTTCATGGTTGGATGAATGTCGATAGTCTTTTGAAGACCTGAAGAAGTACTTGGTGTCTCCACCACTACTTGCAAAACCAAAGGTAGGAGAAAAATTATATCTCTACATGGCTATATCAATGAAAGCGGTTAGTTCAGTCCTTGTCCAAAAGGATGAAGGCCGAATTCAATAACCCATCTACTATACTAGTAAGGTGCTTCACAATGCCAAAATCAGATACTTGAAGGCGGAAAAATTGATCTATACCTTGATCATATCGACTCAACGACTCCAGCCATATTTTCAAGCACATTTGATTATGGTGTTGACAGATTAATCACTAAAGGCAATTTTACACTGACTAGATACCTTCGATCGAATAGCAAAATGGATGATCAAACTTAGCAAATTTGACATCCAATATCATCTACGACCATCAATGAAGGCATAAGTGTTAGCTGACTTTGTCACCGAATGCACCGTATCCAATGACAAACCAGAGCAAGAATCCAATAACAAGTTGAAATAATTGAAGGTTCTGAGACTGAACTTGATTTGGCATGGATACTTCAATTAGTTGGAAATAATTGAAGTTGTAGTTGGATAAGTCCATATCTTTAACAAGGACCAAGATGGACTTGTTTCATGGCTACGCGATCCAGTCCAAAATTACTAGGCTAATCAGATTGAACCTAATTAACTGACGGTATCTAAGGTAAGTTTAGCAATTTAGACCAGTGGTTTTTAATTGGAAGCTACTTGCACTGATTCGATCTTTGACGAGTTAATGGTATATCCCTTCCACCGATCTCACTTACCTGGCCGATATGGTCGATTAGAATTTGATTAGATCATTTGATGATTCAAGCTTACCCATGTCATTAGAAATTAGTTTAATTGATTTCAATCAGTAAGACTAAATTAGGTACCCATGGACCGAAATTGATCCTAGTCCTCTTCAATTGACTTGATGAAGTCAGTGAAAGAATTTGACTTGGTGAAGTCAGTGAGAGTAAATTGGTCCATGTCACTCTCTATCCTAAAGTCACAAGTAACTTAAATTCTTTAAATTATTAGATCATTAAAAATGATAAAGTTATGAGGATAACTGAGTCAAAGCCTCTCATTAAGGTGAATAGTAATAAATCCAATTTTCTAGATGGACATTGGAGGTGCCTTATACTTAGTGTTCATTTGGATATTGAAATTACTATTCATCAAATGATGAATAGATCGCACTCTCTGAACGACGATCAAGTTGGCTAGAGCTTTTTTCGAACCTGATTTTCATTCATTTGATGCACCGAACTTAATTATGTTAATGGTTGGACCTAACCAGACCTTTTTAGTGAAGGCCATAGTCTACTGAATTGGCTTCTGGGGCAAAATCAAATTACTAAAAATTATTTAAAAAAATAATTGACTGTGAACCTACCTATAGATGCACATGGGTTGGCCAGAGCTTTCCTCGACCTGTAGTCTATGTAGATTCCAGTACCCACTAAAGAGTTAGTGTAATTCCTCAAATTGGAGGTAGAGACTACCAATTCGTAAAAATAGTTGAAGGATCTTTAGACTAAAGTCCAAGTCTTTAGGGTTAATTAATTCAAGTACTAATATGATCTTATATTTTTCTTTTAGATAAATATAATGGCTAGCGTTTAGTCGCTCCATTCACTATTGGACAGTGACAAGCATTTGGGGTCTGAATATGAAAAGTCTAGTGTTGACCCTAATAAGGCAGATCTGAACAGGAATGGTCCTCTTGACTTGAATAAGCTGAACAGAAAAATCAATAAGAAGTTGCTAGGCAAGAATGTTATATGATAACATCTTGTAATTTTACTATTTGTGATACATCTACCTCAGTACTGGATACCAAGAGTCTAGTTCATATATGCAATTTATTGCATGGACTTCAAATTAGTAGAAAGTTTGAAAACAGTGAAAGATTCCTGACTGTTGAAGATAGAAGGAATGTTCCAGTCCTAGCATTGAAAACTCTTGAGCTCATTTTCAAAATAAATAATGTCATTTTAAGTGACAATCACTATTGTCCATCTTTTATGATGAACATAATATCTGTTGGAATTTTGGCCCAGGATGGTTATAGTTTATTAATAAAGAAAAAATATTGTGATATCATTATGAATGACATCACAATAATGTAAGGACAATTGAAAAATGATATTTATATTTTATCACAGTCTATCAGTGTAATGTATACATCAAATAAACATCCAAAAATAGATAATATCATCGATGCCTATTTTTGGCACTATCGACTTGGTCATATAAATAAGAACAAGATCAATAGGTTAGTCAAGGGGCATATCCTTGACATCAATGATTGTGAATCATTGTCTACCTGTGAGTTTTGCTTTCTTGATAAAATGACCAAATTATCTTTTATTGGAAAGGATGAATGGGCCATTGATCTTCTGGGTCTAGTGCATTCTGATGTATGTGGACCTATGAGTACATATGTCAGAGATGGATATTACTGCTACATTATATTTACTGATAATCTATCAAAGTATGGGTATGTTTATCATATGAAGAGTAAATCCGATTCGTTTGAAATGTTCAGACAATATCGTAATGAGGTAGAAAAATAACTTGGAAAGAGTATTAAAATTCTTCGATCAGATCGAGCAGGTGAATACATTTTCAATGAGTTTTTGACATATCTAGAAGAGAATGAAATTTTTTCATAGTGGACCCCTCTTGGAACACCATAGAATAATGGTGTATCTGAGAGGAGAAATCGAAATCTATTATACATGGTTTGGTCCATGATGGGATTTGCAAGTCTACCAATTTCTTTTTGGGGTTATGCACTTGAGACTGCTTGTTATGTTTTGAATAATATTCCAAGCAGGTCTATTGCAAAGACTTCATATGAGATATGGATTAGGCATAGGCCGATACTCGTTCACCTTAGGGTTTGGGGATGTCCGACCTATATAAAATATTTGCTGATAGAAAAACTTAGACCTAGGTCCGATAAATGCTTGTTTATAGGGTACCCCAAGAAAATTAGGGGTTATTACTTCTACCTTGCTGAAGAGCAAAAGGTGTTCGTCAGCAATATGCAATCTTTTTAGAAAAAATTTTTTTATGGAAGGAACAGCTACCTCTAATGTTGAGCTTAGTAAAGTTTGATAGATGGAAGAACCAACACATTCTGGTGAGCCTATAGAATTAGATTTGATAAGATCAAATTCAGAGCCCATTTTAGATGCATCTTTGAGAAGATTCGGTAGAGTACCATATCAATCAGATAGATACAATGATTTCTTAGTTCAAGATAATGATCCTGTTGAACTCGATGAGAACGACAAGGATCCGATCACTTATAGGATGCCATTACAGAGGTCGAACTTTGATAAGTCGCTAGAAGTCATGAAGTCCAAAATGAAGTCTATAAAGGTCAACAATGTATGGATACTGGTTGATCCACCCGAAGGGATAAAATTCATTGGGTGTAAGTGGATTTTCAAAAAAAAAAGGAATGCAAATGGAAAGATGGAGACTTATAAAGCCCATCTGGTTGCTAAGGGATATCATTAGCGTTATGGTATTGACTATGATGAGACGTTTTATCCGATGGCAAAGCTCAAGTCTATTCGGATTATGCTTGCGATAGTAGCATACATAGACTATGAGATCTGACAAAAATGGATATGAAGACGGCCTTCCTAAATGTAGAGCTGGATGAAGAGGTGTATATGATACAGTTTGAGAGATTCACATCCACAGATGAATCTAAGGTGTGTAAGCTTCAGAGATCCATTTATGGATTGAAGTAGGCATCTCGAAATTGGAACATGCATTTTGATAAAGTGATTAGAACATATGGCTTCATTAAGAATAGAGAGAAACCCTATATATACAAATGGGCTAATGATTCTGTAGTTATATTTCTTGTACTGTATGTGGATGATATTCTCTTAATCGAAAATGATATCCCTACACTATAGAGAATAAATGTTTGGCTGTTGTCTCAATTCTTCATGAAGGACTTGGAAGAAGCTTCCTACGTCATAGGGATGAAGATCTATAGAGATAGATTTAAAAGGTTGCTTGGATTATCCCAGTCTACGTATATCGATACCATGTTGAAGTGGTTCAGCATGATGAATTTCAAGAAGGGCTATCTCTCAATAGGCCATGAAAGTTCTCTCTCAAAAAGGAATTGTTGACAACTCCTCAAAAGAGAGTGTATGAGTAGAATATCATATGCTTCAGTTATGGATTCTATTACGTACGCCATGATGTGTACGAGATCGGATGTGGCATACTCACTAGGAGTAGTGAGTAGATACCAGTCTGATCTGGATGAGAATCACTAAAAGGTTGTAAAGACAATTCTAAAGTATTTGAGAAATACTAAGAATCAGTGGCTTATCTATGGAGATTCTGATTTGAAATGTTTACCCTGAATAGTGGAGCACTCTGCCAGAAGAGTTGCAAGCAGCACACTATGGCCAATTCTGTGAGCAAGGCAGAGTATGCCACGATATTTGATGCTGCGAAGGAAGTTGTGTGACTATGGAAGTTCATCGATGAGCTGGAAGTGGCATCCTTCTTGGATGGTCTAGTTTTGCTTTACTATGATAGCACTGGAGCCATAGTTCAAGCGAAGAAGCCGAAGGTACATCAGCACACCAAGCACATTCTACATCGCTACCATCTTGTACTAGAGATCGTGAAATGAGGTGATATCGATCTTCAAAAAATCGAAGGGAAGGAGAACTTGGTTGACCCATTTACTAAAGCCCTCAGAATCAAAGAGTTCGACAATCATAAATGGAAGATGGGTATACGATACTATTCTAAATAGCTTTAGTCTAAGTGGGAGTTGTTGGATATTGTATACTAAAGCCAATCATCTAGATTGTAGACGGTTGAGATGAATGTAATTTATACTTAAATTATAAATGAATAAAATTATTATTCTAGCTTTTCATCACTCTTATGCATCTTTCTATAATGAACTCTTCTATGATGAAGTCCTTAGGACTATTTAGACTCGATAAAGGAGGATTTATTGTTTAGTCCTTAAACCTGATCGAGACTAAATGATACATTGTTATCTAGGACGATAAAGTTATCGAGTGTAGATTGTTGCATGCCATATAAGTTCATTGTCCTCTTAACCAAGGAGTATTAGAGATACTAGTATAGCATGCAGATAAAATATAGGGGTACATTTCACTGATCGTGATCTAACTATGAAGATCTCTGTTGCCAAAAGTTGCTCATGAAGGATATGGGTATAGGTGTCCCTTAGACCTGAGATCACTACAGTGACTTGCAAGCAACTCACTATGCTTTGGTATCAGACTATCTGAATTTCTAATTCAGTGACGAAAGGCTACTGGGTGTAGTCAAGTACTTGTTTAGTTGATGCGTGAGTCAAGATGGGATTGACCCCTCTAAGTGTTGAAGCAAGTGCATCACTGTATTTCAATTTAGCAAAACCTCAGCTGGGGTAGTCCATGTGATGGACACTAAAATTTTGAAATATAATATGGATAAATTTTAGGATTGATAGTTAAACCTTGATCATCCTTTGAGCATTAAGATCAAAGGGATGAATTATATGGTAACCTTATGTCATAGGTTCATGGATGTTGCGATGCGACTATTCGACCTATCCGAACGTTGGATACCATTGCTAGAGATCACATCGATTGGTACAGAAATTGATTTCTGTGCTACTGACTTAGGATTCAAATCTATGGGGTTACATACAATAGGAGTTTCTACTTGATCTGATGGCTGATCAAGAGTCTTAATGGTCTGAAACTCTGTGGTTAAGAGTCCCACTGGATTGGGACTCTGTGATCAAGAGTTCTACTAGACTAGGACTCTGAGTCTTTATCTAGGACTTTATGATCAAGAGTCTCCTTGGTCTGAAACTCTATGATCACAAGTTCCATTTGTTTGGAATACTGGGATCAAGAATACCACTAGTTTAGGACTCTTCGATCAAGAGTTTCATATTGATGGGACTCTGTTATCCAAATACCTATTGGATTAGACTCTGATTTTATTAGAGGATTAATTAGCAATTTGATTGCTAATTAGCTCAATTTGATTGAGCGATGAGGATTCGATCAAATCTGATTGAATTGGATTCAATTAGATTTGATCCGATTAGATTATGAGATGACCTAGATTGGAAGATTTTAATTCAATTGGATCAAAATGCTATGAAAGATTGGACCCTGATTTGATTAGGACCTAGATCTAACTAATTTTTATTTTGATTAGAATTTAGTTGGTTTGGATTAAGCCTAATTTGATTAGGTTTGACCTAGTCTAATTAAGTTTGGATAAATTGGTTTGGTTGAAATCAATTTGAATAAGTCAAATTAGATTTGAATTTTAAACACCCATCTTCCCGTGCCACCTTGTCTTTGACCCTCGCCCTCTCTCATGCAATTTTGGTTTTGCATGTGATTTCTCATGGCCAGATAAGAGTGTGCGCCTCCCTTTTTGCTCACATTGATCTTGTCCAAGTGTTGGATCAAATTGATTTGTAGTTGAATTTTGAATTCAACTTGAATTGGTTGGTTTGGTTGAAACCTCTCAACTCCCTTTCATCCTTATCTCCATGCCCCTAGCCCTTTGTCGCACTCCTAGGTGTAGGTGCATAGAAGGAGAGTCCTTCTGCACATTAAACATCTGGTTTGTGCATTGAGAAAGGATAAAGGGTGATTTGAATTTGAATTCGAACGATTGGTTAAAACAAGATCAACCAATGCACCTTATCCTTTCCATGCATTTTCCCCTCTGAATCATGCACATTAAAATGCATTTTTCTTTTGTGCGTGCATGGAGAAGAGTGAGGCTACGTGAGAAGGGAAGTCCTTCTGGGGTGAGACTTCTAGAGGGGTGGGGTGCTGGGTTTTAGGTGAAAGAAAATTCAAAAGAAAGAAAGCCTTTTTGCGCCTACCTTTTTTTATGCCATTCTTCCTTCTTATCTCATTGGTCACCCATTCAAAAGAGATTTGGGAGTGGGTGTATGGCAGATAGGAGAGTCTTTCTCTCATGAAAATTTGTTTCATAGGAAAATCCCAAAGAGAGAGGGCGTGAGAGTGTTTTCGGGCATTAGGGTTTTTAGGTGTGTGAAATCTTATAGGGTTTGGACCCTAGGTTCGGGTGGAGAGATTGAGCACTGTGAGTGCCTGTTCACCATCAGATTTGCTACACCACCTTGACATCCTCCATACACTATCTTCTAGCCTTCTAAAGAATCTGAGAGATTGGAAAAAGATCATCGATTAGATCGATGAAGATCAACCATCGAAGGCTTTGATGAGGAGCTAACATTTCGATGGAGCTGGTCGGGATTAGGAGCTCCATTTGGACCATCTGTAGAGGTCAGACGACTATGTGATTGCATCATGATGCGAGAAGGCTTCTTTCTATGATTTTAGATTGTAGAGATTGTCTACTCGCACTCAGATATTGTGTTCTGAATATAAATCGATCAGCAAATATAATTTATCGATCGAGTGCATTTTAATTTTTTATTACATATATGCCTGTCTAGATCCTAGTGTAGGATTTTTGATATGATCAATACATGCATAGAATTAATATTAGATTAATATTGCTTCCACTATAATTTAAATTTGAAAAAGTTTGGAAATGCATGCTTCAAACCCTGCATAATTTTCATCAACTATGAATCCTAGGAACTTTTCTGAGGTCACTCCGAAGGCACATTTAGTTGAATTCAACTTCATCTTATATTTTCAAAGACTATTGAAGATCTCTTCTAGGTTGGCAATATGATTTATTGAAGATCGACTCTTAACAAGCATGTCATTCACATAGACCTCCATATTACAGTGGATCTGCTCTTTGAAGATTTTATTCATTAGGCGCTGATAAGTTGCACCTACATTTTTTAGTCCAAATGGCATGACCCTATAACAATAAAGACTACGGTTAGTAATAAGTATTTTTTTCTCATCTTCTAGCACCATCTAGATTTGGTTGTAGCTGGAGAAAATATCTATGAAGGTGAGGAGCTTGTGGCCCAAAGTTGCATCTACCAATTGATCAATTTTGGATAGGAGGTAGCTATCCTTTGGGTAGATGTCGTTCAAGTTTGTGAAATCTATGCACATCCTCTACTTGTCATTTGTCTTTTTGACAAGGACCACATTGGTGATCCAATTTGGGTAAGAGACCTTTCGGATGAACTTGGCTTTGAAAAGTTTGTCAACCTCATCTGCAATGATCTTCTACTACTCTGGTGCAAAGCTGTGCTTCTTTTATTTCATTGGTCGATGTTTGAGATCTATGGCCAGACGATATTCCATCATTTCATCATCAATTCTGGACATTTATGGGGACCCAAGCAAAAACATCTGTATTTTTTTGTAGAAAGGCGACAAGCTATTTTTAGACTTTTTCATGTAAAGTGGAGTCAATCTGAATAGTATGGTCTTCATTTCCATCATTCAAAGAGACTGCAATAAGGTCTTCCGTAGGCTCCCCCCATTCTTTAGTTAAATCATCATGGGCATCCAACCTATCCACCAGACAAGGATCTGGCTGCTCCTCTCCTTGTAGAGCGATTGTGTAGCAGTATCGCATTAGAGCTTGATCTCTTCTAACTTCTCTGACTTCATGGTTCGTTGGAAACTTCATCTTCAAATAATAAGTCAAAATCATTGTCTGAAGTACATTTAGACTAGATCAGCCAAGGATCGTATTATAGGTGGAAGGGGCATTTACTATTAGAAATTCAACTTATGCCTTGGATTGCCATGGGTATCGCCTTACCGCAATCAATAATGTAATTATTTTCTCAATCGGTACAACATCACCGATCAAGCCGACTAGTGGGGAGTTTATACGTCCCAAACGATCATTGAGTATAGATATTTTAAAGAAAACATTATAAAATAAAACATCAGTAGAGCTTCTATTATCAATCAAAATATGGTGAATATTATATTCAGCAATATTTAAAGTGACTACAACCACGTTATTATGCAAAAATTAAACTTCTTGTGCATCTTCTTCAGTAAAAATAATGAATTTTTCAATCATTTGTCTCTTCGCTGGCTCTAGCTATGACAATGCTCTTGGCCGATCTTCTCTTCTTTTGGGCTGACATCATAGAAATTGATCCAGCCGATCCCATCCGATGAGCTCCTCGATCTCATCTTGGAGCTGGATATATTCTTCAGTATCATGACCATGGTCATGATGGTAGAGGCAGTACTTATTGAGATTGCACTTGCTTGGGTGAGACCGCATCTTCTCTAATCTCGATAGTTGTTCCTTGATTTTTATCAGCACTTGTATTTTTGGAGCATTGAGGGGAGAGTAGTTGCTAAACCTTCTGGGGAAGAGTTTTGTCGTGCCCTCTGGTTAGGGCTTCTTGGTCATGAGCTCGAGGTAGAGTTCGGGCTCGTCTATGCTCAGGAGGATTTTTGGTGCACGGTCGAGCTTCACTCAGCTTCTCTATAGCTGTGGGCTTGCTGAATTCACTCGCCTGCCACTTTCCTACGGCCTCATCATCCTTCATCTTGAAGGCCTCCTCCATTCGGGCATAACCATCAGTCCAAGCCAGCAAGTCTATAAAGTCTTGGGGTACTTCTTTTTTAGGAAGAAAAGGAGATCATTCTTTTGGAGGCCATCCTTCAGCATGACCATGGCAACAGACTGGTCCAAATTATGGACCTCTAGTATAGTAGCATTAAAGCGGCTGGAATAAGTTTGGATAGACTCTCCTTCCTTCTACTTGATGTTGATGAGAGAGTTTGAGCCTCATCTTGGGTGTCGGTTGCTAATAAAATGAGCTATAAACTGATGGCTCATCTGATAAAAAAAGTAAATGATACCTAATTTGAGGTTCGAATACTAGTTTCTTACTGCTTTCTTTAGAGTAGTGGGGAAAGCTTGGCATAAAATGACGTTCGGTGTGCCATGGAGCAGCATCATTATCTTAAAAGCTTCGAGGTGGTCGACTGGATCTGAGGTCCCATCGTAACTCTCAAACTGAGGAAGTTTGAAGTTCAGTGGGATGGGTTCCTATATGATCAAAGAAAAAAATGGAGGATCAGTGCAGATGTCATCGTTGTAGGTAGGGATAATGTGGTGGAGCTCCTCGATCCATCGATTTATTTTATGAAGTTTTTGATCGAGAATGTCATCTTGATTATGAATCTCAAAGGGCTATTGATAGAACGGAGGTAGGGACCTTCCAGGGGTGGAGTCATGGTCAGAACAGGGGCTCTCTACTCTCTGCTTTTCTTTTTCTAGAGTCACTGGATGAGTTGCCCAGGTGGGCCTTTCCTACATTGGATCTCGATACTCCGACGAGGATCTTTTTGATTGGACTGGTGTCGGAGGCTGCTGCATGGCCTGCATTACTTCAGTAAGTCCCTTAACCTACTGTAATAGCAGGTTGAACTGCTCTATATCCACCATAGCTACCGATGCAGGTTAAGGCATTGGTGATGAGGTCAGAGCAGGCTGATCTAGGTAAGATCTGATGGTAGAGATGGTGGATCTCTGGGTTGAAGCTTTTTTGGATGACATCTTGCAACAAGGAGAGAACAGAAGAAAATAGAATGAAAGTGAAGAACAAGATGAACTCGACTAGATACTCCTTTAAGAATAAAGGCTGAGTCCCTTCTTCTAGCGTCAATCTGTTGGTGCAGAAAATGGTGTTGACGTCGGAGTTCGTTGGAGCTAAGAGAGACGAGATCGCCGACGAGACCTGCAAGATGAAGTCTTGATTGGAGTTGGCTCCAGTAGGAGCCTCCGATGATCAAGTTAGCTCGCTGACCAACAAGTATAGAGTACACAGGAGTTAAGAGTAGAAAGGAGAGCTTAGAGAGAAGAAGCGTATTTGGAGGATCTCTAATATAGGCGAAGCTCGTAACAGAATGATGATGATAGCTGTAACCATTTGCTAGTAGGCCGTTCGGGCCACATGGAGTTTGTTTTGGAGAGTGGTCATCCTTTATCATGACTTGTTAGTTGGATGAGAGGTCAGAGACGTCTGTGCTTAATGGTAGGGAGTTTATGTTGAAAGTGTCGAACTAGAAGTCGGACCGGCTGATCTTGAAGGTCGGCCAAGTATAGGTGTAGACATTCAGACTGAGGAGTAGTAAAGGAATAATAGGCTCTCTAATGAGGATTGCTATCCAATTTTCCTCAAAGGAGTTCAGTCAGGACACTAGGAATCCGAGATTGACTGAGAACGGAGATGGGTGAGTACTGTGATTCAGAGCTTCTTGATGGTGTTGTCTTAACTATTTTCGGAAGTTCAGCTACCTTCAAAGTCATCTGCAAGCTGGTTATTATCCTTGGTTGAAGGTTGAAAAGGATGATAGATTCATTGATTAGGACCACGGTCAAGCTTTTTGGAGGGGAGTTTGGACTTATGCTGGTGGCGAGGTCCTTTTGCTGACTCTAGTTTGCACACCCAAAGTTCTTGATGTAGGAGTGCCAAGGTCTGCCATTTATAGTTGGGTATAGAAGTTTGACTAAAGAGGAGTTCTACTAGTCCAAGATCTTTGGCAGAATCTATCAACTATAATGGAGGAATTTGGCCTAAAGAAAACTCAGTCGAAGAGAAGTTCGACTATCTTCAAGATCGGTCGGTTTGGACTATGTAGGGATTCGATACTTGGAAGTCCTGCTGTCTATCGAAAGGTGACTATTTTCACTGTTCAAGTTTGTTTGAACAAAGTTCATGGTGCCTTCGGGGTTCTGCAGTTAACTGAAAGAGCTGATAATTATAGTTGAGAAGGTTGTCCAGCACACATAATTTGGAGGTTGACCTTCTTAAAATGGATTGGTGTAGGAACATAGCCTAGTTGAAGTTCGATCATGGTTGTCACAGTTCCAGATAGAATCAGACCAAAATCAAATGCCTTACTGAACTTCGGCAAGAGATATTTTATCCCTAATAAGAAGGATGATTAGGATAGTAATTATCTTCAGAATCTCTTTTAACAGAAGTAAGAATTTCTTATTTTTGATAATTATTAAGGTAATTGTCCCAGCATCCTCTCAATTGACCTAAGAAATCTGAAGTTATCATCATGACAATCCGCTTCTCAGAATTTTCGTGGACTTTATAGGCATTAGAATTCATCATCATTTGTTGACACATAACTATAATTTAATATTCTAAAAGTCCATCAATATTCCATTTGACCAAGCTTCTGCTGTTGAATTGGACAGCGATTATAGTGTAAGGATTTTTCTCAATATGCAAATCCGCATGCGTAGGTCTAGGATAATAGTTTTTAATCCTAGAGCCTTGTACTATTGGTTTAGAGATCTTGTTAATCTCATCTATATCCTTAGGGTTTTCTAGGGTGTTATTAACTATTTCAACAGAATCTTCAGATTTTATCATATTTTCTTATCAGATTTTTGTGATGAATAGCCTTCTTCATCCTTGGAGAATGATGATTCTCCATAGGACTTAGATTCATCAGAAAGCTCTTTAGACAAATGGTTTATTGTATCCTTGAGTTTAATGGAGGTTAATTTATTAGTGAGCTGGTTCATATATTCCTTAGATAAGGATGTTTCTATTTTTACATTAGTGTTCAACTTATGGGAGTGGTCCAGCTCATGGGAATTTAATATAGGTAGAACCTCTAGAATAATAGTCTTCATGGAGTCTAAGGAAAATGCCTTAATATTTTGTGATATATTTTTTTTGTTTTGTCTGGGGCAATTTCCCAATTACAGCTTCATTAGGGTCTTTTGATGATTCTTCTAACTCTGATGAATCTTCTGACTCCTCTATCTGTATTCCTATACTATTATAGGTGATTTTAATAAAGCATTGTTGATCCTCCACCTGATTTACGTGATCGACCTTAATGGTTTCTTCTATTTTATCAGTAGTCACTTTGACTTCCAATCTTGGGCTGTCTATTTCTTCTTTAACCTTGATTGGTTTAAGCTTCTCAGCAAAAGTTCCATCAATCTTTTAGGATTTGAAAAGCATTTTTAGTTATATATTCTTATATTTCAAGTTCTACTTTTTTAAGTCCCTTATAATAATATTTATTAAACAAATCAAAGAAAGGAATATGTCTTCCTTCTACCATCATTTGGCTGATCCAGATTTTCCAAATAAAATATCTTTCAATTTTATCATAGATATTAAAGAACCATTCCCTTTTTTCCTAATTTCCTAAGGAGTCAAAGTCTTTACATAATAGTTCTTTATTTAACTGGAACTCAACAACTTTTATATTTGCTTCTAGAGGTCTGTCTATATTCTAAGCAAATTTTTTAATTTTTATTTTTAGATTACCAACGAAATCATAACTTAAATCTAAGTTACATATTATCTCATAAAAAAAGCACTATTTTCTATTTCTTCTGAACTCATATATTTATTTTTTGTGGACATTGTCATGATATGTTGAATGTCCTCAATGTTCTCAGTCCTAGTAGAGTTTCTTTATGAGAAACTTGATGATACTAGCCATGGGTAAGATGCAGTTCAATCCAAAAGAATCTCGATACCCCAAGAAAATTCTTCAAATGCCTTCTATGGCTTAACACGGGTGTAAGAATGGGGCCAAGCCATTGACATCTCAAACAAGTCTAGATACCACCTCTTCCCCCACAAAAAAGGCTGAACCTGGCTCTGATACCATCTATTGGCTGGGAGACCAATACCAAGGCTTTGCTAGTGGACAAAACTCTAATATCAATCAAAGATAGGGTCAGTATCTCATCCACTTAGATACCGATCTCGTTCAGAGAGCTAGAGATATACGTTTACGCTCACTTAAATCATATAGTTGATAGCTCACGTCCAGGATTACTCAGAATAATGTCCAAATTTTTAAATTTTTTAATAAGTAAAGCAAACATAGAGAAAGATAACTATCTAATTAAGAACATATAGGACATAAACTGAAAACAAAGAAACAAACAAAGTTAGTTATAACAATAAGAAAAAACAAAGAAGATAAGATTAAAAAAGGGATAAGCAAGAAAGGATAAAGATAAAAAGAAAGAAAGAGATAAGGTTAGATAAGAAGAGATAATATTAAATAAATATAGCATTAAACAAGTGAGCTAAGTTGGATTTCAAGATAGTTCATGCATGATTGGGGGGTTTTCCTTTCATGCTACAATAACAGCTACAGTACAGCTATAGTGAAGCTACAATATTGCTAAAGTAACAACCTCAGCTTTTTATCGTGGCTGCTACAATGACTGTTAAAGTAGGTTTTCTACAATAACTATCACAATACTGATGTTGATCCATGTTTTAGATTGATGGAATCTAGGGTTTTGGATTTTTAGTATGCAGAATGCATGGATGATGCATAAAAGAAAAGAGCAGAAGGAAAAGAACATAAATGGAAAATACTTCATAGAAATGAAACAAACTTACATAGTCTCTTTATAAGAGATTGATATATTACAGCATACTAACACACTGCTAAGTACACGAGGCACACTGGTAATGTAATACAAACTAGTACACTAGCACTCTTTCATACTTATGTATAAGGTGGTAGTGAAGATGGAGGATGGAGTGGAAGGTTGAAGACAGAGTGGAAGATGGAATGGAAGGTGGAAGATAGGATATGAGAGTAGAAGAGAATAAACTTAAGGTCTTTTTCTTCTTCAGCTATACTCTCACTTATCCTTTGGTGTGGCCGATGTGTAGGCGATATTGTGGTTGTAGTCGATATTGTAGCCTATCTTATGATTAGTTTGTAGCCAATCAGTAGTCGATGCCTTGAATAGAAGCTCTACCTCCCCTTTTTATAGATGAGAGGGGGCTAGCAGACTTCATTTGCTTTGAAATCCATGGATTTCAAAAGAAGTGAAGTCCATGGATTTCAAATGGTTTGGAATCCATGGATTTCAAATAGCTTGGAGTCCGGGTTCCTATCTTAGATTTTGGTTCCTTATAGATGTCATATCTTCTTTTGTAGAATCTTACTGTATACGTCCCATCTAACTACCATAGATATCTTTTTTTGTTTTGGAAAGAATCTTTTTTGTAGATGTCTTTTGTTTTCTTTTGCTTTTGTCCGAGACATCTTTTGCTTGGTGGAACATCTTGCTGGTTTAGTATCTTAGGCATCAAAACCTTGCCTTTTTAGCTTGATTTTGTAGTTGGTTGGTCTTCATAAATTTTTGATCATTACTCCCTTTTTAAGAATAAGATCTACCTGGCAAGAAAAGTTTTTCTACTATTGGTTTGGTAGAGGATTAGTAAAAATATTTTTTCTTTTCTTTTTTTTTTTATATGTTGAAGATTTGCTTTCTTTGAATTTCAGAATGATAAATTCTTAGGTCTTCATTTCTCAGAGATTCTATGTTTGTGCCTTCTCTTTCTTTGGGAGATTCTCTTGTAAATGCTGAGGATATAGAAGGTCCTGGTTGATTTTGTCTCTTGCTTTCTCCAGAATAATTGGGTTTTTCATATATCAGTTGAAACATTGGTGAAGCTTTTTCCATTGCTCTGGTGAGGGCTTCATAATTTTCTCTAAGGATTTCATAATTTTCTTGAAGACTCATTTTGGGATCTACCATGAAATATACCAAGTTTTTGTAGGGAACCGAAGCCTTTTCTAACTTATATCCTTGTATAATAGACTTTTCGTCAAATACATTCCACTTCTTGACATAGATTTTTCTTTTAAAAAATAGTAGAAATTGGTCTATTTTATCTCAAATTCTCATCTAATTATCCATGACAGACCAATTTCATTGCAAAACCTTATAAGATTTAATTCATCAATATTGGGATATCTCTTTAATGACTCCATTTCATTGCAGAGAAAGTGGGGAATATTTCCAAATTTTTGCCACCATTTTTGATAAAACCATATGGGGAAAGATGGGCTGCGATATCTGAAATTGATGAACTAGAAATGCTTAAATTCAAGATTTTTTATGTAGAGGATATTAGTCCATGCATCCTAATAATCCCAATAGTTGAATTCCTCACTTCTTTGATTTCCTAATTTCACGATTTTAGTGATCCTAGGATTACGTTGGGGATCCCAGTCTTCTAGTGAATATACCTGCAAAATAAATATCTTCAAGAAGGAGTATTCTCCATGTCCATGATAATTTTGCTGAATATTTATACTTTTAGTTTGCAAGAGAATCTATTTATAATAGGTTTGAGCTTTTATTCCTATTTTAGGAATATGGAATTCTCTTTTTGGAAAATATTTTGATAGTTCTTTGGAGTCAAAGTTTAGGTCATGTATTTCTAAGGAAAAGAGGATCTCTTCCATTTTATAAATATATGAACATCTAGGTTCTTTAGAATGAGTTGGGAATAAAGTCTGAAAGATTTTTGGAGTTTAAAAATTGGTCATTTTCTTTGAATGATCGATCCTCCAGGAGTCGTATCCCTATTAAAAAAAAAAGAAACAAAGTCAAATAATTTCTTAGAAGAGTTAATTCATATAGCTTTGTTGCCATATGAATTTTAGCTTAAGGAGTTGTTTCTTAGGCTCTTTGAGGGATTTCTTTCAAGCCTAGATGTAGACCTGGATGTCCTTGTATAAGAAGAACTTCTCTATAATTTAGGACTTGTTTGGTTCATGGAAAATGGAGGGAGGAAGAGACAGTTCCTAGAAAGTGAAGAGGAAGCCTCTTGTTTGGTTGGAGTTTTAAGAGAAGAGAGAAGAAAAAGGCTTTTTTCATGGAGAGTCAATTTTTACATTTCATGAAAAGTGGAAACCCATGGAGGAGGTGGGTTTTGATACTTTTCATGGGATGAAAAGTGGTGGTACTTTTTCTTTTCCAAAATATCCTTTTAAGATCTATGGCTAAGATTTTATAAAATATTATGGATGGCTAGGATAAAATACTAAATAATGATAATATAATATAATAATATTATTATCCTAATATTTATATAATATTAATATTAATATTATAATATTTATTATAGTTTAATATTTATACTATTATAATATTTTTATTAATATTTATATAGTATTTATATTAATATAATAAATTATTATAATCTAATATTATATTATAATATATTAATATTATATTTATATTAATATAAATATAATTTTATTATGTATATAAAGTTTAGGAGCAACATATATGGTCTCATATCTATTAAGAGTATAATGGATATTTTACATAATTTTCTCAGAAAAATGGATGTTTAACCAAACATAAGCTACTTTTCAATAAATCACATTCCATGGTCAACCAAATATACCAAAAGCCGATTCCCAGGAAGTAACTTCTAAGGAACCGACTTCCTGATAAGTTACTTCTTGGGAAGAAAAATTCTTCTAATGAACCAAATGAGTCCTTAAAGGACATTGACAATATATACCAAGAATATTCTATAAGCATTTTTTAGGAGATATGCAATACTGAAGAAAGACAAGAACCTTCTATAGATATGAAAAAACTTATTATTCGATCATGAAACATTATAGTATATGAGAAACTACTTAGTAGAAAAGTTAATTTTTTATTTTATCTATTGATTTATTATGTCTATTCTTATTTATTATTCTAGGTATCATAACTCTAATCTTTTTTGGTTTAACCCTAGGACTTTCAAAAGACAATTTATTCTCATCAACTTATTTTAGCTGATTGAGGAAAGATTCTTCTAGCTCAGAACAAAATTTTAACATTACTTTATTGTCATTTATATGAGCAGTTATTCCATTATGAGTGATAGTAAAAGGTTTAATCAAAGTTAAAAAAGGGTTTCCTAATATAACTCCTTGTCTCAGATTTTTAACCATCAGAAGCGAGGGTGAAATATAGGTTTTTCCTATACAAACTTAAACTTCAGGGATTTTAAGACTAACCCTAAGATTTCCGCCATTGGCAATCTAGATTTTGTGTCTATTTCTCATAGTATCTAGATGGAACTAATCTTTCTCTGATACAATTTATATCAGCACCGGAGTCTATAAGAGCTGTATGTCAAACTTATAATCTTCTTTTAATTTAAATAGGATTTTATCAAACCATTTTTGTTTAATATATCTTTCCATAGATCCTATAAAATCTTTTGAAGTGTTTTCTTCATTTTCAATCATAAGGATTTTTCCTCTTGATTGATCTAAAGGTTCTAAGATCTGTTGTAAATCTTAACCTTGTTCCATCCCAATAGAACTATCTTCCAAATATTAAGCTCTTTATTTTAAAGAGACCATTTTATATTTAATTAGGACTTATTCCCTAAGCAAATCCTCAAGATTAACTTTTTTACCTTTTTGCTTGGTATCTCTAAGCCTTCGAAATACCTCATCAAGATTATAAAATTCTTTAGATTTTTGAAGAGTTGGTTTAATCTCTTATCCTTTGATTAAGGCAAAGAACTTTGGAAGTTGGACTTCTCGTTCCTCTAGGCTTAGAGAATCGATCATATCCAAAATAAATTGTTCTTCATTAGATAACACTAGAATTTTGTCCGAACTTGAATTAGTATGATCATACGAACAATATTCATCACTATCATTTAATTCTTCCTCTAAGTCTAGGTTTGACTACTAATAAGTTCATTAAGTTTTTCTCTAATCTCCTCCAAGCTTTCTTCTTCAGATATCTCTTAGATTTTTCTTTTGATATCGTTAGAATAACATTTGCTTGCAAAATGTCCCTCTTTATCACATTTGTAACAAATAGGAGGTTCAGATTTTGTTAATTTTTTAGATATTCATTTACCCTTATTAGGTTTAGGATCAGATCTTCCAGATGTCATCCTCGTTTTAGGATTTTTTTGAGATTTTCTTTCAAATATTTTTTCTTATCTTCTTTATTTCTTATCTTCTTTAGATAGTTTTCGTCTCTTCTGATAAGATTTTTTAAGTTGAAATCCAAACTACGGACAAAAATCACCTAGTTCTTTCTTTCCAAGTAATCTCTATTTCTTCAATTGATTTCTAATTTTTAGATCATTGCAGAGTTCAAATCCCATTAGTTAGATTTTTTTGGAATATTTTTTTATATTTAATTGATTATAATTTATAGTACCATCACCTTCTTGTCTTAAGCGGGTTCTTACCTTTTCTACAAATTAGGGTGGTATTCCTGATATATATTTCTCTTTCCAAAACTTCTGGTTTGGGTCTGAAAATTGGTAAAGCTTAGAAAGAAAGGTATCCTTATACCATCTAAATTTAGACATTATTTTACATCTGAGATTTATAAGTTGTTCCCTAACCTTTTCATAGATATCAATATAATCACCTATAAAGTGATTTGTGATATTTAAGACTAGGATCATTAAAGCATCAGAAGGATGATTAGGATAGTAATTACCTTTAGAATCTCTTTTAATAGAATTAAGAATTTCTTATTTTTGATAATTATTAAGGTAATTGTCCCACCATCCTCTCAATTGACTTGAGAAACCTGAAGTGATCATGAGGATAATCTACTTCTCAAAATTTTCATAGACTTTACGGGCATTAGAATACATCATCATTTGGTGACATATAACTATAATTTGATATTTTAAAAATATGTCAATATTCCATTCAACCAGGCTTCTACCATCGAATTGGACAGAGGTTGTAGTGTCAGGGGTTTCCTCAAACTGCAAATCCACATAAATAGTTCTAGGATAATAGTTTTTAATCCTTGAGGCTTGTACTATTGGTTTAGAGATCTTGTTAATCTTGTCTATATCCTTATAATTTTTTGGGATATTATTAAATATTTCATCAAAATCTTCATTTTTTATCGATATTTTTTTATCAGATTTTTCTGATGGATGGTCTTCTTCATCCATGGAGAATGGTGGTTCTTCATAGGACTCAGATTCATCAGAGAGCTCTTCGAACAAATGGTTTATTGTATCCTTGAGCTTTAAAGAGATTATTTGATCTTTGAACAAATGGTGTGGCCGATGTGTAGGCAATATTGTGGTTGTAGTCGGTGTTGTAGCCTATCTTATGATCAGTTTGTAGCCGATCAATAGCCGATGCCTTGAATGGAAGCTCTCCATCCCCTTTTATAGATGAGAAAGGGCTAGCAGACTTCATTTGGTTTGAAATCCATGGATTTCAAAAGATGTGAAGTCCGTGGATTGCACGTGGTTTGGAATCCATGAATTTCAAATAGCTTAGAGTTTGGAGTCCTGTCTTGGACTTTGGCTCCTTATAGATGTCTTGTCTACTTTTGTGAAATCTTATTGTAGACGGCCCATCTGACTACTATAGATATCTTTTCTTATTTTGGGAAGAATCTTTTTTGTAGATGTCTTTTGTCTTTTTTGCTTTTGTCTAATGCATCTTTTGCTTTATGGCACATCTTGCTAGTTTGATATCTTTGTTATCAAAATCTTGCCTTCTTAACTTGATTTTATGGCTGGTGGGTCTTTAGAAATTTTTTATCATTACTCCTTTGTCAAGAGTAAGATCTATCTGCAAGAAAAAGTTTTCTACCATTGGTTTGGTAGAGGGTTAGTAAGAATATATATATATATATATATATTATAGCAAATTTTTAGATGCAGAAGATTTGGTGCAAGGATGTAGCTCGATCATTATGATTCTCTCTTGATCTCCTTTGAGATAATTTTTTATATGTAATATAGTTTCTCAAGATGTTTCCTAAGCTTCTTCTTCATCTATTTCTTCAAAGAGTTTAGTAGTAACCTAGATTCTTCCATCTATCCAGCACTTTTGCATCTTCTTATACTGGGCTTAGTTGTAGACTTCTAAGTTGCATTTTTCTTGGTATTCTTCAAAATTGAAATCTTTGGAAAATTCTTCTTTATCCCTATCCATTATTGGAAGATGGTCTTCTTCTTCAAAAATACTTACTTCATAGATCTAGAAGGGATGGATTACTTTTGCTACTTTTCTTATTTCAATTCCACTAAAAATTTGTACTTTTAATAGATCACAGTATCTCCTTCTTGCTTCATATAGGACATGACAGACTACTATTGGGAATATTTGTAGACTTGCAAAGGGATCTATAGAAATTGTTTAGACCAACCCTTTGTATAAAGCTTGTACTTCATCCTTCTTGGTGTAGTTGTTAATTAGAGGGAGATATAACTTAGGATAATTCCAGCCATCAATGAGAAACATTTGTAGCTCTTCAAGAAGCTCTTTGGTTTCATCAGGTTGAATTGCTCTTTGAAGGATATTTTTAAGAAGTTCAGGAGATAAAAGCTCTTGACCTTCTTCCAATAATCAAGCCTTTTTAACTTAACCATTGTTGGTTTTCTATCAACCCATAAAGATCATATAGAGTGATGAGATCTGGAGTAATCTCTATTGATTTTTCTCCAATTGATTTGACCTTTTCTTTAATTAGATTTAATGTCTTTTCTTCTTCTAAGATATATTCTGCCAAGGTAGTCATTGCTCTTCTGAATTCCTTCTTTTGATTTAGTACATGAGTTTGCCATATCCCATTGATTAGGGAATAGCTTTTGAGAGAAAGTCTAGGATTAAAAAAAGAGGGAGTAGGATGGGTTTCATCTTGTCCAATATCGGAGGCAGGATGGGTTTCATCCCTTTTCTTAATTGGCAGCCTCCTAGAGTGAGTTTCCTTGTAGTTTGTTTTCCTGCAAAAAATCATGAGATAAGAAGTCAGGAAGAGAATTATTTTCACCTTTTATATATTCAATATCAAAATCAAAGACTGCAAGTATAGCTTGCCATCTAGTGAAAATTTGTTTAGAAACCAAATTTTTTACATCCTTTTGTTAAACATCATTTGCTGCCTTACGATCTATTCTTAGGAGGAATTGCTGGTTTAGCATGTCTTCCTAGAATTTTGAAATTACCTTTACTATAGCAAGAACTTCTTTTTTAATGGTAGAGTAATTTTTTTGTGCATCATTCCATGCTCCTAAAGTAAATCTTACCAATTGTTTTTTTACCTTCTTCCTTTTGTTTAAGTATTCCTCCGTATCCTTGGTCAAATGCATCTGTTTCCACAATTTTGAAGGCTTCATGGCTAACAATATTAAGACATGGAAGACATTTTATCTTATCTTTAATTTTCTTTATTGCTTGAGTATGATTTTCATTCCAACCTAGAGGATTCTTTTTTAGATGTTCTATTAGAATTTTTTGGTCTTTTGCCAGATCTTGATAAAAGTTGGACACATAATTAAGACAACCTAAGAACCTTTGTAGTTATTTTTTATCCTTAATTTCATCTAAAAATTTATTAGCAAATTCTATAACTCTATTTATTGGAGAGATTTGATCATAATTTATTTTGAATCCTAGAAATTGAATATCTACTTGAAATAATATTATCTTCTTTTAGATATTACCAACCAATTCTTTATTATTGTCTTATAGAAAATTTATAAATGTCTCCAGTGTTGATCTATATTTTTGGAAAATATAAGGACATCATTTATGTATACAATAATAAAATGAGTATATGGAAGAAATATTTCATTTATAATTTTTTAAAACTCAGATGGTGCATTTTCTAGTCCAAAAGGCATAACATTCCACTCATAATGGCCAAATGGGGTGGTAAAAGTAGTTTTATATCGATCTTTTTCCTTAATCTGAATTTGCCAGAACCTTGATTTCATATCAAATTTAGAGTAGATTTTGGATCCTTGAATTCTTTTTATGAGATCTAGTTTATTTGGAATGGGATGTCTTATAGTTGATAACCAGCCTAGGAACCCCTCACTCTTTCTCCACCGCATTTTCAATATAAAAAGCTGCACAGCTCCAAGGTGAGGAGCTTTTTCTTAAGTAAGAATTGGATTTCTTCTTTATAAATTTCCAAAAGTCTTTTGTTCATCTAAATAGGACTAGCCTTAGTAGGAATGTTTTCTTCATTAAATTCAGGGACACAAGGAAGGCTTACCTCATATGTTTTTTTCTATGCCAGAAGGCAGAAGGAAGCTCAGAACAAATATTTTGTTTGAATTTGTTTCCCAAAGCTAGTACCTTTTCCTTGAATTTAGGATTAGATAATGTTTTATCTATCCTTGAGTTTTTAATTTCATAAGATAATTCATTTAAAAAATTTTCTTTATACTCAATAGCTTGTTTTAGCTGATTGAGAAAAGATTCTTCAGATTTAGAACAGTATTTGAACATTACCTTTTTACCATTTATTTGAGTAGTTGTTCCTTCATTATTAACAGTAAAAGGCATAATTAGAGATAAAAAGGGGTTTCCTTATATAACTCATAGTCTAATATTTTGGACCATCAAAAATGATGTTTGAAGGCATGTTTTTTCTATGCAAATACAAGCCTTAGGAATTTTATAATTAACTTTGAGATTTCCTCCATTAGCAGCATGGATTGTGTGTTGATTTTTCAAAGTATCTGGATGGAGTTAGTCCTTCTCTAATACAATTTACATTGCACCAAAGTCTATAAGTGTTTTATATTTGAACTTATAACCTCTTTTTAATTTAAATAGAATTTCACAGAATCATTTTTGTTTAATATATCTTTTCATAGATCCTATGAAATCTTTTGAAGTTTTTTTTTCTTTTTCAATTATAAGGATTTTTCCTTTTGATTGATCTAAAGGTTCTAAGATTTATTGTAAATCTTGACCTTGTTCCATCCTAATAAAACTATCTTCCAAATATTGAACTTTCTATTTTAAAGAGACAATTTTAGATCTTATTAGGGCTTGTTCTGTAAGCAAATTCTCAAAATTAGCCTTTTTGCCTTTCTGCTTGATATCTCTAAGTCTTCGAAATATCTCATCAAGATTATAAAATTCTTCAAATTTTTGAAGAGTTAGTTTAATCCCTTATCCTTTGATTAAGGTAAAGAACTTCGGAAGTTGGACTTCTCTTTCCTCTGGGCTTAGAGAATCGATATATCCATAATAAATTGTTCTTCATTAGATAATACTAGAATTTTATCTGAACTTGAAATAGTATGATCATTTTCACAACACAAACAATATTCATCAGTATCATCTAATTCTTCCTCTGAGTTCAAGTTTTGACTACTAATAAGATCATTGAGTTTTTCTCTGATCTGTTTCAAGCTTTCTTCTTCAAACATTTCTCGGATTTTTCTTCTGATATCCTTAGAATAATATTTGCTTGCAAAATATCCCTCTTTATTACATTTGTAACAAACATGAGGTTCAAATTTTGTTAATCTTTCGGATTTTCTTTTACCCTTGTTAGGTTTAGGATCATATATCTTCCAAATGTCATCTTTGTTTTAAGATTCTTCTAAGTTTTTCTTCCAAAATATTTTTTCTTATCTTCTTTAGACAGATTTCATCTCTTTTGATAAGATTTTTCTGGTTGAAATCTAAACTGCTGATAGAAATCACCTAGTTCTTTCTTTCCAGGCAATCTCTGTTTCTTCAATTGATCTCTAATTTTCAGAAAATTGCAAAGTTCATATCCCACTAGTTGAATTTTTTGGGATATTTTTTTTCATATTTAATTGAGTATAATTTATAGCACCATCACCTTCTTGCCTTAAGCGGGTTCTTATCTTTTCAGTAAATAAGGGTGGTAATCCTAAGATATATTTTTCTTTCCAAAACTCATGGTTTGGGTCTAGAAGTTGGTAAAGCTTAGAAAGGAAGGTATCCTTATATCATCTAAATTCAGACATTGTTTTACATCTGTGATTTATCAGTTGTTCCCTAACCTTTTCATAGATATCAACATAATCACCTATAAAGTAATATATGATATTTAACACTAGGGTCATTAAAGCATCAGAAGGATGATTAGGATAGTAATAACCTTCAAAATCTCTTTTAACAGAATTAGGAATTTCTTATTTTTGATAATCATTAAGATAATTATCCCACCATCCTCTCAATTGACCTAAGAAACCTAAAGTGATCATCATGACAATCTATTTCTCAAAATTTTCATGGATTTTACAGGAATTAGAATGCATCATCATTTGATGACACATAACCATAATTTGATATTCTAAAAGTCTATCAATATTCCATTTGACCAAGCTTCTACCATCGAATTGGATAGCGGTTGTAGTGTCAGGGATTTTCTCAAACTATAAATCCGCATAAGTAGGTCTAGGATAATAGTTTCTAATCCTAGATGATTGTACTATTGGTTTAGAGATCTTGTTAATCTCATTTATATCCTCAAGATTTTCTAGGATATTATTAACTATTTCATCAGAATCTTCAGATTTTATCGATATTTTTTTATTAGATTTTTCTGATGAATAGCCTTCTTCATCCTTGAAGAATGATGGTTCTCCATAGGACTCAGCATCATCAGAAAGCTCTTCGGACAAATGGTTTATTATATCCTTGAGCTTAAAGGAGCTCATTTTGTTAGTGATCTGGTTCATACATTCCTCAGAAAAAGATGTTTCAACTTTTACATTAGAGTTCAACTCATGGGAATGGTCTAGCTCATGGGAATTTAATATGGGTAGAACCTCTAGAATAATAGTCTTCATTGAGCCTAAGGAAAATGCCTCAATATTTTGTGATATTTTATTTTGTTCTGTCTGGGGTAATTTCTCGATTACAGCTTTATCAGGGTGTTCTAATGATTCTTCTAACTCTAATGAATCTTCTGACTCCTTTATCTATATTCCTATACTATTATAGGTGGTTTTGGTAAAGCATTGTTGATCCTCCACTTGATTTATATGATCTACCTTAATGGTTTCTTCCATTTTATTAGTAGTCACTTTGACTTCCAATCCAAGGCTGTCTATTTCTTCTTTAACCTTGATTGGTTTAAGCTTCTCAGCAAAAGTTCCATCAATCTTCCAAGAATTAAAAAGCATTTTAATTATATATTCTTGTATTTCAGGTTCTACTTTTTCAAGTCCCTTATAATAATATTTATTAAACTAATCAAAGAAAGGAATATATCTTTCTTCAACCCTCATTTGGTTGATCCAGATTTTTCTAATAAAATATCTTTCAATTTTATCATAGGTGTTAAAGAACCACTATGTTTTTTCCTTATTTTCTAAGAAGTCAAAGTCTTTAAATAATAGTTCTTTATTTAACTGGAACTTAGCAACTTTTATATCTACTTCTAGATTTCTATCTATATTAAAAGCAAGTTTTTTAATTTTTATTTTTAGATTACCAAGAAAATCATAACTTAAATCTAAGTTATCTATTATCTCATAATATAAAGGATTATTTTTCATTTTTTCTAAACTCATATATTTATCTTTTATGGATATTGTCCTAATACAATGAATGTCCTCAATATTCACTATCCTAATAGAGCTTCTTTGTGAGAAACTTGATGATACTATCCCTAGGTAAAATGTAGTTCCATTCAAAAGGATCCCAATATCCCAAGAAAACTCTTTAAATGCCTTCTACAGCTTAACACGGCTGTAAGAATAGGGCCAAGCCACTGACGTCTCAAACAAGGCTAGATACCACCTCTTCCCCCACAAAAAAGGCTGAACTTGGCTCTGATACCATTTGCTAGTTGGGAGACCGATACCAAGGCTTTGTTAGTGGACAAAGCTCTAATATCAATCAGAGATAGGATCAGTATCTCATCCACTTAGATACCGATCTCGTCAAGAGAGCTAGAGATATACGTTTATGCCCACTTAAATTATATACCCGATAGCTCACACCCAACGTAACTCAGCATAATGTCCAAATTTTTTAATTTATTAATAAGTAAAGCAAACACATAAGAACATAACTACCTAATTAAGAACATATAGGATATGAAATAGAAACAAAGAAACAAACAAAGTTAGTTATAACAATAAGAAAAAACAAAGAAGATAAGATTAGAAAAGGGATAAGAAAGAAAGGATAAAGATAAAAAGACAAAGAGATAAGGTTAGATAAGAAGAGATAACATTAAATAAAGATAGCATTAAATAAGTAAGCTAAGTTGGATTTCAAGATAGCTCATGCACGATTGGAGGGTTTTCCTTTTGTGCTATAGTAACTGTTGCAGTATAGCTATAGTGAAGCTATAGTATTGCTACAATAACAATCTCAGCTTTTTACCGTGGCTGCTATAATGACTGTTAAAGTAGGTTTTCTATAATAACGATCACAGTACTGAATGCTGATCTATGTTTCAGATCGATGAAATTCGAAATTTCAGATTTTTAGTATGCATAATGCAAGGATAATGCATAAAATAGAATAGCAGAATCAAAAAAAAAAAAATATAAAATATTTTATAGAAATGAAACAAACTTACATAGTCTCTTTACAAGAGATTGATATATTACAGCACACTAGCACACCGGTAAGTATACGAGCAAACTAGCACACTGGTAAAGTAGTACAAACTGGCATGTTAGCACTCTCTCAAACTTATGTACAAGGTGGTAGTGAAGATGGAAGATGGAGTGGAAGGTGGAAGATGGAATGGAAGGTGGAAGATAGGATATAAGAGTAGAAGAGAATAGACTTAAGGTCTTATTCTTCCTCGGCTATACTCTTACTAAGCATGTGGTGTGGCTAATGTATAGGTGATGATGTTGTAGTTGATCTTATGATCGGTTTGTAGCTGATTAGTAGCTGATATCTTGAATGGAAGCTCTCCCTCCCTTTTTATAGATGAGAAGGGGCTTGCGGATTTAATTTGGTTTGAAGTCCTTGGATTTCAAATGAAGTGAAATCCATGGATTTCAAATGGTTTGGAATCTATGGATTTCAAATAGCTTGGAGTCCGAGGTCCTATCTTGGATTTTGGTTCCTTGTAGATGTCTTGTCTACTTTTGCAGAATCTGATTGTAGGTATTCCATCTAACTACTGTAGACATCTTTTCTTATTTTGGAAAGAATCTTTTTTGTAGATGTCTTTTGTCTTCTTTTGCTTTTGTCTAAGGCATCTTTTGCTTTATAGAACATCTTGCTTGTTTAGTGTCTTTAGCATCAAAATCTTACCTTCTTAGCTTGATTTTGTGGTTGGTTGGTCTTCATAAATTTTTGATTATTACTCCCTTTTTAAGAGTAAGATCTACCTATAAAGAAAAGTTTTTCTACCATTGGTTTGGTAGAGGTTTAGTAAGAAAAATATTTTTTTCACTTCTTTTTCTCTCTCTTCTTTTTTTTTTGGGTGTCAAAGATAAGCTTTCTTTGAGTTTTTGAGTGATTTATTTTAAAATCTTTTGGATTGGTTATGATGAAAATCTTGATTTTTCTGCCTTCTTCTCCCATTTGATTTTCTAGATCTAGACATGCTTCAATTCCCTTTTGAAATAATGCTTCTTCTCTTATCTTCTGAGAATAGTTTTCGAGATTGAGAATATCTTTCTATTGGTGCAAAATTTGGTCGACGCTGGATTGAGCTGGAGTTGAGGAAGAAGAGGTCGCTACTGGTGACTTACAAAATAAAGTTTCGCCCGGAGTTGGTGGTGGTAGCTCCGATAGGATCCTTCGATGATCAAGTCAGCTCTTCTGGCCAACAGAAATGGAGTGCTCAGAAAAGAGTTTCGTAGAGTTTTAGGAAGAAGAAAAGAGCTTAGATAAAATATATCTGGAGGATTTCTTTTATAGATGGAGTCCTGGAGCTGACTGATAGTGACAGCCGTAGCTATCTGATAGCTGACCGCTCGGGGTCGCATGAGAGGAGTGCCACCTACAGCAGATTGATAGTGACAATCATAGCTGTCAGGTAGTTGGCCATTCTGGATCGAGTGAGAGGGGTACCGCCTGCAGTAGACTGATAGTGACAGCCATAGCTGTTCGGTACTGAGCCGCTTGGAGTCATGTGGAGGGATGAAGAGCTTTGACATATGTCCATTATAGAGGAGTTTGAATTTTTAAAGAAAATATGGCTAGAGAAGATCATCCGGAAGGAATGCTACTTGAAATCTAAAAGTAATCCACTGGAGGAATCTGAATGGAGTTCGACTGATGGAGAAGTCTAGAAGAAGTTTGACTGGTGGAGAAATTTGATTAAAGATGTTTGACTAGTGGAGAAGTTCGACTGAAGAAGAAGTCTGAAAGGAGTTTGGCTCTTGGAGGAATCCAATTGAAGAAAAAGTCTGGAAGGAGTTCGCCTTCTGAAGGAATTCGATTGGAGGAGAAGTCTGAAAGGAGTTCAGCTCATGTAGGCATCTGTCTAAAGGAGAAGCTCGGAAGAAGTTTGGCTCCTAGAAGAGTCCGACTGAAGGAGAGGCCCGAAAGGAGTTCAGCTCCTGTAGGCATCCGACTGAAGAAGAGATCCAGAAGAAGTTTGGCTCTTGGAGGAATCCATCTGAAGAAAAAGTTTGGAAGAAGTTTGGCTTTCGAAGGAATCCATCTGAAGAAGAAGTCTAGAAGGAGTTCGGCTCTTGGAGGAATCCGACTGAAAGAGAAATTCGAAAGGAGTTTGACTCCTGGAGGAATCCATTTGAAGGAGAAGTTTGGAAGGAGTTTGGCTCCTAGAGAAATCCATCTGAAGAAGAAGTTTGGAAGGAGTTCGGCTCCTATAGGCATCTATCTGATGGAGAGGTTCGAAAGGAGTTCAGCTCCTGTAGGCATCCGATTGAAGATGAGATTTGAAAGGAGTTCGACTCCTAGAGGAGTCTGACTGAAGGAGAAGTCTGAGAGGAGTTCGACTCATGTAGGCATCCGACTGAAGAAGAGATTCGGAAGGAGTTTGACTCCTGTAGGCATCCAGCTGAAGTAGAGGTCCGAAAGGAGTTCGACTGAAGAAGAAGTCCAGAAGGAGTTTGGCTTCTATAGGCATCCAACTGAAAGAGAGGTCCGGAAGGAGTTCGGCTCCTATAGGCATCCGTCTGAAGGAGAAGTCCAGAAGGAATTTGGCTTCAGTAGGCATCCGACTGAAGGCAAAGTTTGGAAGGAGTTCGGCTCCTAAAGGAGTTCGACTAAAGGAGAGGTCTAGAAGGAGTTTGGCTCCTATAGGCATCTGACTAAAGGAGAGGTCCGAAAGGAGTTTAGCTCCTTTAGGCATTCGTTTGAAGAAAAAGTTTGAAAGGAGTTTGGCTCCTGAAGGAGTCCGACTGAAGGAGAGGTTCGGAAGGAGTTCGGCTCCTGTATGCATCTGACTGAAGGAGAAGACCAGAAGGAGTTGGCTACTGTAGGCATTCGTCTGAAGGAGAACTTCGAAAAGAGTTTGACTCTTGGAGGAGTCTGATTGAAGGAGAGGTCCGAAAGGATTTCGACTCCTATAGGCATCCGACTGAAGGAAAGGTCTGAAAGGAGTTTGGCTCTTGGAGGAGTCCAGCTGCTGAAGAAGTTTGACTAGGGCTCATCCACTGAAGGAGTTTAGTCGTTGAAGGAGTTTGGCTAGGGATCAATCATTGAAGGAGTTCGGCTAGGGCTCGACTGCTAAAGGAGTTTGGCTGGGATTCGACCGCTGGAGGAGTTTGGCTGAGGTTCGATCGCTAGAGGAGAATTCTCGATCGAAGGTTTCTCGTGATTACCAATTGCATTAGGCTAAGCATCAGGCTGGACTTTGATGGGAGTGTGATTTATCCCCGATAATAGTCCCCCCACTCTCGAGTTTGAAATTCGAAGGAAGAGAGTACAAAAAAGGCGACTACCGAAGTCCTTTTTCGAGCTCTACACCCATTCAGGTTGAAGCTTGAAGGAGATCTTATCTCCAATCGAGGCTGAAGGAGATCTTATCTCCTGTTGAAGTTGGCGTTGAAGCTCAAAGGAGATCTTATCTCCAGTCGAGGTTGAATGAGATCTTATCTTCTTTTGAGGTTGGCGTTGAAGCTTGGGGTGTGAGCTCAAAAGTGACACTCCCAAGTCTTGGAAATATGAGAAGACAGATCATGGAAAGACAAGAGCGAGCTAGAAGAAGAATTAGTCTCAATAGTAAAGTCTAAAAATTGGGCTGACTCACTCTGAGACTGAGTTGGCTCAGTTGGGAACTAGGTCAGCTCAGTCTAGGGCTGAGTCGACTAGGTTTCAAAAAAAACTTCAGATAGAGAGCAGTATTTTTGGACTGTTGGTATGGTACACAATTGGATCAGCTCAATCTGGGATTGAGCCGATTCCGTCGTAGGTTAGTCAGCTCAGTTTGAAATTGGGCTGGTTCAGTTTTCATGGGTTATTATTTTGTGTACGTGGGTTGTTTAGATTTGGAGAGTTTTTCTATGAGTTTGGGCTTGACCCTTTGTAAAGTATATATACTAAAAATAAATCAAAGTTGTAAGAGTGCTGAAATATACTGAATAAAAGCTCTTTTCTCCCAAAAATCTTTTCTTCTCTTCTTCTTTATTTCTTGATTTATTTGATCGTGCTTCCATAGAGATCTCTAAGAAGTACTTTCTTGATTGCTTGGCTAATCATCGGTGGCCACGCCAATCCATGTGGGAAGAGCGTATATTCCCAACATTTGGTATTAGAGCGGTGTTGCATGGAAGAAAGGAAGATGTCTAAGATTTACTACATCCAGGATCTATTGCACTAGGTTTTATCCTAAAACTTCTAGTTTCTTCGTGGTTGTCTCTAGATTGAGGTGAAGATTGTTTACACGGAGGAATGGCGATACAGAAGTTTGGAAAGAGGATCTAGGGCTAGTTAGATCTTTTGTGAAGGATAGTTTTACTGGTGTGTGATCGTGAAGGGTGTTAGGGATCTGTTCTTGACTTGTTTGAAGTCATGGGATCAAGTAGATTCAAGGTGGATTTTGAGAAGTTCGACGGCAAGGAAAACTTTACCCTATGGCAGCAAAGAGTAAAGAATTTATTGGTTCAGCAGAGGATCTACAAGATCTTGACAAAAAAAAGGCCGAAAAAGATCAGTGCTGAGGATTGGGAAGAGCTGGAGGAAATTATTTTAGCACAATCCGGATGTGCTTGGCCGATCAGGTTTTGCCCGAGGTTTGCATAGAGACTACGGCAAAGGGGCTCTGGGAGAGACTGGAGAACACATACATGGGGAAGAACATGACGAACAAGCTATGGTTAAAGAAATAACTATATAGTCTGAGGATGTCCGAAGGTGGAGATCTTGTTGCACATATCCAAAGGTTCAATCAGGTGTGTTATGAGATGATAAGTTTGGATGTGAAGATCGATGAGGAGGATTGGGCATTGCTACTATTATGTTCTCTCCCAGGTTCATATGATGGTCTCATAACAACTCTAGTTTATGGAAAGGAGATTCTAAACTATGAAGAGGTTGTTGGTATGCTCAGATCAAATGAGAAAAGGGAGAAGATTTGTAAGGGAGACCCTAAGTCTGAGATCTTGGCTGTGAACAAAAGATAGGGAATATCAAAGAAGAAGATAAGTGGAAAATCCAAGGATAGGTCAAAGTCTCGCGATCAAAGGAAGATGATATTGAAATGTTATAAATGTCATCAGCCTAGACACCTAAGGAGAGATTTTTTTCTTTTGAGATCAGAAAAAAGGAAGGCCAGCAAGAAAGATGATACAGCTTCTGTAAGCAGTGGAGAAGATCTGCTAGTTGTATTAGATGGATCCATAGAGTGCGATACTATATGGATATTAGATTCATCATGCTCGCACCACTATACTTCTCATCGGGAGTGGTTTGCTATCTACTAGAAGATCGATGGTAGAAGTGTCAGTCTTGGAGATGATCATCCATGCAAAGTAGCTAGAATTGGCTCTATCAGGATGAGAATGTACGATGGGATCATTCGTACATTATCAAATATCAGGTATGTACTGGAGTTGAAAAAGAATTTAATTTTTTTGGGCTACTTGGAGGAGCAGGGTTATGCTTTTAGTAGCCAGGCTGGGAGTGGATATCTGAAAATTTCTAAAGAAGCTTTGGTGGTGATGAGAGGTAGAAGACTGAGCAACAATCTTTACAGAATAAAAGGCTCAGTGGTAAATGATAGTGCAGAGGTGCTAGTAGTAGCACAGGAGGAGCAGATTTTATATTGACTGTGGTACTATCAGATGGGTCATATGAGTGACCGTGGGCTCAGAGAACTAAGCAGAAGAGGTATGATCCCAGCCCTGAAGAAGGAGGGCACAGATCTTTGTGAGCCGTGTATTTTTGGCAAATAGCATAGGGTGAAGTTTGCAAGAAGTGCCAAGTGCAATGAGGGAGTGCTGGATTTAGTGCACTCGGATGTGTGGGGATTAGCTCCTATATCAGCTAGAGGTGGGGTAAAATACTTTATTACTTTCATTGATGATTTCTTAAGGAAGGTGTGGGTTTTTTTTATCAGAGAAAAATCAGAGATGTTTGCCCGGTTCAGAGCTTGGAGAGCTGAAGTAGAAAAGGAGTCAGGGAGATAGGTAAAGTGTCTGAGGTCGGACAATAGAGGAGAGTATACTAGCCTAAAGTTCAGAAGATTCTGTGAGAAAAATGACATTAAACACCATTACACGGTGAGGATAACTCCCCAGCAGAATGGTGTCGTGGAGAGGATGAACCGAACATTGACCGAGAAGGCATGGAGTTTGAGGTTGCAGACATCACTCCCAAAATCCTTTTGGGGTGACGCTCTAACTTTTTTTTATTTTCTTGTGAATAGGTCCCCTCATTATAAGCTGAATGGAGGCATTCCAAAAGAGGTCTGGAGTGGAAAGAATGTGGAGCTTGGCCATCTAAAAGTCTTTGGTTGTACAGCCTATGCACATGTGGAGGCAATCGAGAGGAGTAAATTGGATCCAAAATCTCAAAAGATGACATTCATAGGGTATCCACAAGGAGTAAAGGGGTACCTGCTGTGGGACTCTCAGGCACAAAAGTCAGTGATTAGCAGGGATGTTATCTTTAATGAGAAGAACATCTTGAGGAGGTTTGGGATAGATGAAATTGAAAAAACAAAGGTGAACATCGATGGCCAGTCAGAGAATGATGGCATGCAGGTTATATCCACTTACAGGAGTGTTCTTGTTAAGATGGTGCTAGGCAGAAAAGTATTGTCTCAGATTGAAAATCAGCATGGAGGGCCGGCAATTCGAACAAATGTGTAGGAGCAGCCATAGACATTAGGCAGAGATGTGCCAGTTGGAGTAGCTTTGCACAAGCCTCAGTGTACTATTAGGAGACCAGTCAGATATGGCATTGATGAGATTATCTCCTATGCACTCATCACTGCTAATGGAGATCCAGAGAATTATGTAGAGGCCATGGAGAGTGAGGATCATGATTCATGGATGCAGGCCATGATGGAGGAGATGGAATCACTTGAGAAGAATCAGACATGGCAGTTGGTGGATCTTTCAGAGGATGCTCGATCTATTGGCTCAAAGTGAGTGTTCATAAAGAAAGAAGCACCTTTAGAACAAGGTGGAGTCAGATTCAAAGCAAGGCTAGTAGCAAAGGAATACTCACAAAGGAAAGAGATTAACTACACAAAAATTTTCTCTCCTATGATGCATCATACATCTATTTGAGTTTTGCTGTTACTAGTGGCACAGCATAACATGAAATTGGAATAGATGGATGTGAAGTTAGCCTTCCTTTATGGAACTTTGGAGGAAAAAATCTATATGAAACAGTCAGATGGTTTCATGGAGATGGGATAGGAAGAAAAGATGTGTTTACTCAGAAAGTCTTTGTATGGCTTGAAATAATCCCCTCGTCAGTGGTATCAAAGGTTTGATAGCTTTGTCTTGAGCTTGGGTTTCAGCAGATGTGAATATGATTGTTGTATCTACGTCAAAAATGTAGATGAGATGGATGCCCTATACCTATTATTGTATGTAGATGATATGCTCATAGCCAGTAGAAGCATGGATGCTATAAAAAAGTTGAAAAGGATATTATCATCTAAATTTAAGATGAAAGATTTGGGTCTAGCTGAGAAAATCCTTGGAATAAAGATTTGCAGAGATAGGTGTAAAGGAGTGCTCCATTTGTCATAAGAAAAGTATGTCCAGAAGATTTTGGAGAGGTTTGGGATGGAGAAGGCCAAACCTGTAGAGACGCCATTGTCGAGTCATATGTCTCTCTCCAAGTTACAGTGCCCTCAGTCAGAAGAGGAGAGAGAGTACATGAAATAAGTTTCTTATGCAAATGCTGTAGGCATTGTGATGTACACTATGGTATGTTGTAGATCAGATATAGCATATGTTGTGAGCACGGTTAGTAGATACATGGCTAACCCTGGGAAGGAACACTGGAAAGCATTGAAATAGATATTAAGATATCTGCATGGAACAAGAGATTATGGTTTGGTGTTTGGTGGACAGTCAGAAGGATTTAAAGAACAATCTATGGAGATGTGTGAAGGTTCAGGTCCTCTGAAAAAGTTTGTTGATGTAAATTATGCTGGTGATCTTGATATAAGAAGGTCTACTACTGGATACCTCTTTTACATATATGGTGGATTAGTGTCTTGGAGATCAACCCTTCAGCCAATCATGGTCTTATCTACCATAGAGGTTGAGTATATTGGGATAACGGAGGCTACAAAGGAAGCCCTTTGGCTTAGGAGGCTGATTGATGAGTTGGGGGTGGAGCAGAGCAAGATTACACTATTCAGTGATAGTCAGAGTGCTTTGTTGTTGGCATAGAACACAGTCTATCATGCACACACAAAGCATATAGACATGAGGTACCACAGGATCAGAGAACTGATGGAGGAAGGTGAAGTGGAACTGATAAAGGTCCATACCAAGAAAAATCAATTTGCTGCACTCATGAAGGTACTCTCTAGAGACAGCTTTCAAAGATGTGTGGCACGAATGGATTTGTTGAGAAGAGATGAGTTCACAAGGACTTGGAAGCACCAAGGTGGAGAATGTGAGCTCAGAAGTGGCACTCCCAAGTTTTAAAAAGATGAGAAGACTGGTCATGGGAAGATGAGAGCAAGCCAGAAGAAGAATCAGCCTCAATAGTAAAGTTCAGAAACTGGGTTGGATCACTCTGAGACTGAGCTAGCTCAGTTGAAAACTAGGTCAGCTCAGTCCAGGACTAGGTTGGCTAGGTCTCAAAGAAAAATCCAGATAGAGAGCAGCATTTTTAGATTATTGACATGGTACACAACTGGGTCGGCTCAGTCTGGGCTCAGTCCTAGACTGAGCTGACCCAATCGTAGGTTAGTCAGCTCAATTTTTGCGGATTATTATTTTATGTATGTGGGTTGTTTGGGTTTGAAAAGTTTTTCTATGAGTTTGGGCTAGATCCTTTGTAAAGTATATATACTGAAAATAGGTCAAGGTTGTAAGAATGCTGAAATATACTGAATAAAAGTTTTTTTCTCTCGAAAATCTCTTCTTCTATTCTTCTCTATTTCTTGATTTATTTGATCATCCTTCCACAGAGATCTCTAAGAAGTACTTTCTTGATTGCTTGGCTAATCACTAGCAGCCATGCCGATCCATGTGGAAAGAGCATGTATTTCCAACACGAGGGAGATCTTATCTTCAATCGAGGTTGAAAGAAATCTTATCTTTTATTAATATTGAAGTTGAAGCTTGCGGGAGATCTTATCTCTAGCCAAGGCTGAAGGAGATCTTATCTTCTGTTGAAGTTGACATTGAAGTTGAAGCTCGAGAAAGATCTTGTCTCCAGCCAAGGTTGATGTTGAAGCTCGGGGGAGATTTTGTCTCCAGCCGAGGTTGAAGTTGAAGCTTGGGATAGATCTTATCTCCAGCCAAGATTGAAGGAGATCTTATCTCTTGTTGAGGTTGAAGTTGAAGCTCGGGGAGATCTTGTCTCTAGCCGAGGTTGAAGTTGAAGCTCAGGAGAGATCTTATTTTCAGCCGAGGTTGAAGGAGATCTTTTCTCCTATTGATATTGAGGTTGAAGCTCGGAGGAGATCTTATCTTCAGTTGAGGTTGAAGGAGATCTTATCTCCTATTGAAGTTGACATTGAAGTTGAAGCTCGGGAGAGATCTTGTCTCCAGCCAAGGTTGAAGGAGATCTTATCTCCTATTGAAGTTGATGTTGAAGTTGAAGCTCGGAGGAGATCTTGTCTCTAGCCGAGGTTGACGTTGAAGCTCGGGGGAGATCTTATCTCTAGTCGAGGTTGAAGTTGAAGCTCGGGGGAGATCTTATCTCCAGTCGAGGTTGAAGGAGATCTTATCTCCTGTTGACGTTGAGGTTGAAGCTCGGGGAAGATCTTATCTCTAGTCGAGGTTGAAGGAGATCTTATTTTCTATTGAAGTTGACGTTGAAGTTGAAGCTCGGGGAAGATCTTGTCTTCAGTTTGAGGTTGAAGGAGATCTTATCTCTTGTTGAAGTTGACATTGAAGTTAAAGCTCGGGAGAGATTTATCTCCAATCAAGATTGAGGATGAAGTTGAAGCTCAGGGAAGATCTTATCTCCAACTAAGGTTGAAGGAGATCTTATCTCCTGTTGATGTTGAGGTTGAAGCTCGGGAAAAGATCTTATCTCCAATCGAGGTTGAAGAAGATCTTATCTTCTGTTGAAGTTGATGTTGAAGTTGAAGCTCGGCAAAGATCTTATCTCCAGCCAAGGTTGAAGGAGATCTTATCTCCTATTGACATTGAGGTTGAAGCTCGTGGGAGATCTTATCTCCAATCGAGGTTGAAGGAGATTTTATCTCCTATTAAAGTTGACGTTGAAGTTGAAGCTCGGGGGAGATCTTGTCTTCAGCTGAGGTTGATATTGAAGCTCGGAGGAGATCTTGTCTCTAGCTGAGGTTGAAGGAGATCTTAACTCCTATTGAAGTTGAAGCTCGAGGGAGATCTTGTCTCTAGCCGAGGTTGAAGTTGAAGCTCGGAAGAGACCTTATCTCCAACTGAGGTTGAAGGAGATCTTATCTCCTATTGAGGTTGAAGTTGAAGCTCAAGAAAGATCTTGTCTCTAGCCGAGGTTGAAGTTGAATCTCGAAAAAGATTTTTGATGCGTGCTAATTTATAGCTATGGCAAGTGCACCAGTCAATCAAGTAATAAAGTGAATGAGTAGAGTATCGTCCCTAGAGGATTGGAAAACAAGTACTGAAAAGCTCTTTCCTATGCTTTATTTAGAAGATCGATTTATGAGAATAAGAAATTAAAGAAAATAAAAAAAATAATTAAAAGTTTTTAATTAAATAGAGAGAGTGTAAATTATTAGGGTTTTAAATTCAAGAGCAATGGATTACTAAGGCAATCGGTTCACCAACTCAGTCAATACAATATTCAGATTTTTAGATTAATTTTATTTCATATGATGGTGGAGTCTCCTAATTTATTCACTATCCTTTGATCCAGGCATAGCAAATCTATTAATATTTATTAATTATCCTTTGGTCCAGGTGTAATTTAAATAAATATTAATGCATTAGGTTTTGTGAAACCCTCTAATTAAAATACGCTGCATCCAAAGCGCACTAAAATTCCCACATACATATGAATTCTAATTTGATTCATAATACAAGGTATATAATCAAGAAGCATTAACATAGATGTACTTGGTCCGTAACATCTATGTTCATCAGATCAATTAGAAGATGGCCAGTAATCTAAAAGCATTAAGATCAGATTTATATACTCCTCATGAATAAAATTTAAAAATAAGTCATTACTGAATATTGCATCAAAGAGTGGCTACACCTTAGCCTTAGTAAAAGAAAATTTAGTTCATAATAACAAGTTCAAAAATAGCAAATAAAATAAAAAGCATAGAGAAATTAGACTGTTTGATTACTGAAATTGATTGTCTGCTGCTCTTGATGTGGAGACCTTGGTGAAGAAGAAGAGGCTCCTTGATCGATGTCTTGATTATCGAAAAAAAATCAAATTTTTTTTTTGATTTTCTCATAAATCACTTTTTTTATCTCTCTCCTCTCTCTTTCTCTCTCTCTTTTTTTCTCCCTCTCTCTCTTTCTCCCCATCTCTCTCTGTCTCTCTTTGATTTTTCTTTTTTTTTCACGACAACACTGGTTTTTTATAGAATAAGAGTTTGATTTCCCCCAAAATTCATCAAAAATTAGGTTTTAGACTCCCAAAATAACTCAAATTAGGATCTGGATAATTCTGACCGTCAGATGTTGATCAAATGGTCTAAAAATCACTCAAAAATCCCTTAAAATAACTCAGATCAAGTCGAATTTAATATCAGCCATTGGATCAACCGTTAGATCGAATCTGGGCCATCCGATCGCATTGAAAGAAGCCTTTAGATCTTTAGTTTTACGTCGGAATGAATCTCAGCCGTTGGATCTTGATCGGGAGCTATGGATGCCATCCATCAGCGCCTTCTTTTCGGCCGTCCGATCAAGCTTCAGTGAAAACCGCCCGTTGGATCAGCCAGAATTCCCAAATTACCATCCGTGGACCATGCACGAGCCTGATGTTGCGTAGACCACCACGTTCTTCAACCAATCAGAGCGTACCTCTTGCTGTGAAATTTCCAAAATATCCTTCAGATGGTCCATCGTGCACCACGAAAAATGTTGACGTCAGCATTGCATCGACGGTTTTTTTTTTTTTTTTTTTGAAATTCGATTCTAGGCTCGTTTGAAGTCCATTTTGCCTGAAATTTTTTTCATCTGAACTAGAAAAATAAGATCTTCATATTGGTGGTCTTCTTTCATGCATAAGATTAATAAAAGTATCAATTTCTAGTAAAATAAATTAATTTATTTTATAATTTAATACTTTTATTGGTATATTTTTATCACTTATCAATTTTATCTTCCACTGAGGTAGAAGGAGATCTTATCTCCTGTTGACATTGAGGTTGAAGCTCGGAGGAGATCTTATCTCCAGCCGAGGTTGAATGAGATCTTATCTCCTATTGAAGTTGACGTTGAAGTTGAAGCTCGGAGGAGATATTATCTCTAGTCGAGTTTGAAGGAGATCTTATCTTCTGTTGAAGTTGACGTTAATGTTGAAGCTCGAGAAAGATCTCATCTCCAGTCGAGGTTGATGTTGAAGCTCGAGGGAGATCTTATCTCCAGTCGAGGTTGAAGAAGATCTTATCTCCTATTGACGTTGAGGTTGAAGCTCGGGGGAGATCTTATCTCAACTGAGGTTGAAGGAGATCTTATCTCTTATTGAAATTGACATTGAAGTTGTAGCTCGGGAGAGATCTTATCTCCAGCCGAAGGTTGATGTTGAAGCTCGAGGGAGATCTTATCTCCAGTCGAGGTTGAAGGATATCTTATCTCCTGTTGAAGTTGACATTGAAGTTGAAGCTCGGAGAGATCTTTATCTCCAGTCGAGCTTGACGTTGAAGCTCAGAGGATATCTTATCTCCAGTCGAGATTGAGGTTGAAGCTCGTGGGAGATCTTATCTTCAGTCGAGGTTGAAGGAGATCTTATCTCCTATTGACATTGAGGTTGAAGCTTGGGAGAGATCTTATCTCCAATCGAAGTTGAAGGGGATCTTATCTCCTATTGAAGTTGATGTTGAAGTTGAAACTTGAGGAAGATCTTATCTCCAACCGAGATTGAGGAATCTTATCTCCTATTGAAGTTGACGTTAAAGTTGAAGCTCGAGGGAGATCTTGTTTACAACCAAGGTTGATGTTGAAGCTCGAGGGAGATCTTGTCTCTAGCTGAGGTTGAAGGAGATCTTATTTCCTATTGATGTTGAGGTTGAAGCTCGGGGAGATCTTATCTCCAATCGAGATTGATGGAGATCTTATCTCTTGTTGAAGTTGACGTTGAGGTTGAAGCTCGGAAGGATCTTATCTTCAGTCGAGGTCGAAAGAGATCTTATGTCCTGTTGAAGTTGACGTTGAAGTTGAAGCTCGGAGAAGATCTTATCTCCAGCCGAGGTTGATGTTGGAGTTGAAGCTCGAGGAAGATTTTATCTCCACCGAGGTTGAAGAAGATCTTATCTCTTATTGACGTTGAGGTTGAAGCTTGAGGAGATCTTATCTCCAGTCGAGGTTGAAGGAGATCTTATCTCCTGTTGAAGTTGACATTGAAGTTGAAGCTCGAGAGAGATCTTATCTCCAGTTGAGGTTGAAGGAGATCTTATCTCCTGTTGACATTGAGGTTGAAGCTCAGAAGAGATCTTATCTCCAGCCGAGGTTGAAGGAGATCTATCTCCTATTGAAGTTGATGTTGAAGTTGAAGCTTGGAGAGATCTTGTCTCCAAACTGAGGTTGACGTTGAAGCTCGAGGGAGATTTTGTCTCTAATCGAGGTTGAAGTTGAAGCTCAGAGGAGATCTTATCTTAGCTGAGTTGAAGGAGATCTTATCTTCTATTGATGTTGATGTTGAAGTGAAGCTCGAGGGAGATCTTATCTCCAGCCGAGGTTGAAGTTGAAGGTCGGAGGAGATCTTGTCTCCAGCCGAGGTTGAAGATGAAGGTCGGAGGAATCTATCTCCAGTCGAGATTGAAGGAGATCTTATCTCCTATTGTGGTTCGAGTTGAAGCTCGGGGAGATCTTGCCTCCAGCCGAGGTGTGAAGTTGAAGCTCGGAGGAGATCTTACCTCCAGTCGAGATTGAAGAAGATCTTGTCCTCCATCGACATTTTGGTTGAGGCTCAGGAAAGTTCTTAATCTCCAACCGAGGTTGTAGGAGATCTTATCTTCTGTTGAAGTTGACGTTGAAGCTCGGAGGAGATACTCACGCTGAGTGAAGGAGATTATGTCTGTTGAAGTTGACGTTAACGCGGGAGATCTTACAGTCTTGACAGATGAGAACGATCTCTATTTCATCTCATCTATGATAATGTCGCTTTCGCAATGTTGTGTACATGGTGTTCTCCTATTTTTAATGGATTGTAGAGGCACAGAGAGAGCCGTTGTCGGGCCTCTCCCCTCATCCCGTTTAAAATGAATAAGGCCTTCGACTTTGCTCATATATAAAATGAGGTTTTCCTCCTATTCCTAATGGGCTTTAGGACACTAAGCGCTATGTCAGGGTCTCATTATTGTCAAAATGAATGAAGCTTTCGACTTGTGCTTATGTTAGGATTAGGTTCTCTCCTAATTGTGAGGCGTGAGCCACATAAGAGCCAGTGTGAGCCTCCCACTCGTCTAAAATGAACGAGGCCTTCGACTTTGGCTATTAGACATTAGGTATGTAGCTTCCTCATTCCTAATGGGTGTAGGAGTGCATAAGGATCATTTGTCAGGGCCTCTCTCCTCATCTCATTTAAAATGAACGAGACCTTCGACTTTGTTCATGTTAGGATGAGGTTCTCCTCCTATTTCTAACGGGATGTAGAGGCACATAAGGGCCGTTGTCAGGGCCTCTCTCCTCATCTTGTCTAAAATGAACAAGACCTTTGATTTGCTTATGTTAGGACGAGATTCTCCTCCTATTTCTAACATGGCCACTATTGATTGCTTCTTCCTATCATCACATAGTTTTTGCACTGTGAAATAATAATGTTGAAATGGAGGAGTTTTATTGAAGAAAAATTATCGACAGTACATTCTCAGATTCTCTGAGTTTCAAGATCATGGGAGCATTATTTCTCTGAGCTCCTTTAGGCTATAAGTTCCAGGCCAGACGACCTCCTCTATTTCATACGAGCCTTTCTAGTTTGGGGCAAGCTTTTCTTAGCTCTGTGGTTGAAAAATGATGGCTCGCCGAAGTACTAAGTCTCCCTAGAGATAGCATTGATGATGCCGGGAGGCAGCCGATCTCCTTATTGTTCCTTCCTCATTGGTGGTTCTAGCTGTGGTAGCATCCTTAGCTTGCTTCAGGTTGGCATCTATGGAGCATTGAGGGGGGCATAGTTGTGAAACCTTCTAGGGGGAACTTCTTTGCGCCCTTCCATCGAAGCTTCTTTGACAATGAGCTCGAGGTGTTCGAGCTCGCTTGCACTCGGAGGGAGTTCGTGAGTGCGGTCGAACTTCATTCGACCCTCCATCAGTGGTGGGTCTATACCGCTCTCCTGTGGCTTTCTCATCCATTAACTTGAAGGCTTCTTCTGCTCGAGCATATTCCTCAGCACGAGCTAGCAGATCGGCAAAGTCCCTGAGGTACTTCTTCTCCAGAGAGAATAGCAAATAATTCTTTTGAAGGCCTCCCTTGAGTGTGGCCATTACAATAGACTGATCCAAGTTTTGGACCTTCAACGTAGTAGCGTTAAATCGGATGACATAAGTTTGGATAGATTCTGCCTCCTTCTGTTTGATATTCATCAAAAAATTTGAACCTCAATGCGGACGTCTGCTGCTGACAAAATGAGCCACAAACTGATGGCTCATCTGGTCAAAGGAGAAGATTGTATTCAGCTTCAATGTTGAGTACCAATTTCTTGCTGCTTCCTTTAAGGTAGATGGAAAGGCTCGACATAAGATGGCATCTGATGTACCATAGAGCAACATCATGGTCTGAAAGACCTTCAGATGATTGATCGAATCAGAGGTTTCATCGTAGCTTTCAAATTGAGGAAGCTTGAAGTTCGGTGGAACGGTAAGCCTTTCGGCGAAAAAAAAGGACGGTAGTAGATCTTATCGAAAAGATTGGGTGCGCGGTCATAAGGTTTTAAATATGCGACTGCTAGTGTTATTTTATGAGAACAGAGGTGCAGGAGCTGTCACGATTCCCATTCAGAGTAATCTGATCTATTGACCAGGATTTAGTTGAACGGTGCAAGGCTCCCCCAAGATCGAGTCATGGTCCGAGCAAGGGTCCCACCTCTGCTTCCTCTTTCAGAGGTTACCGATCGGCTAGTCCAAGTGCTCTTCCTTGGGATCGATTTCTGACATCCTGATGGTGGGTTTTCTGATAGAATCACTGTTGAGGGCTGCTGCATGGCCTGCACCATCTCGATGAGGCCCTGAACCCATTGCATCAGCAGGTTAAACTGCTCTGGATCTACCATGATTATCGATGGAGGAGGAGGATGAAGCACCGATGCTGGAGCCAAAACGGGCAGATCTGATAGTAGAAGTGGTAGATCTCTTAGTAGTTGCCTTCTTTAGAGGCATTTCTTGGGATTGAGGAAGAGGATGGAGATGGACCTTAGAGAAGAAGCTCCATAGGATCGACTGAGCACTCCTTTAAGAATAAGGGTACCTCTAAAATAGAGGCCCTCCTTTTAGCACCAATCCTATTGGTGTAGAATCTGATCGATGTCGGATCGAGCTGGAGTTGAGGAAGAAGAGGTTACCATCAGTGACATATAAAATAAAGTTCTACCCAGAGTCAGTGGTGGTGGCTCTGACAGGATCCTCTGATGATTAAGTCAGCTCTTCTGGCCAACAGAAATGGAGTACTCAAGAAAGAGTTTTGTAGAGTTTTGGGAAGGAGAAGAGAGCTTAAAGAAAATATATCTGGAGGGTTCCTTTTGTAGATGGAGTTTCAGAGCAGACTGATAGTGACAGCCATAGCTGTCTAGTAGCTGGCTGCTTAGGGCTGTGTGAGAGGGGCGTCGGTTGTAGTAGACTGATAGTGATAGCCATAGCTGTCAGATAACTGGCCGCTCGAGGTCATATGAGATGGGTGCTGCCTACAGTAGACTGATAGTGACAGCCATAGCTGTCCAGTACTGAGCCGCTCACGGTCACATGGAGGGGTGAAGAGCTTTGACGTATGTCCATTTCAGAGAAGTTTGGACTCCTAAAGAGAATACGGCTAGAGGGGCAATCAATCGACCGAGGATCGCTACATTGTAATCAGTTATCTGGCTGTGAAATATCACAGAAGAGAGACGAGAGTATCGGTCTATGGAGAGATATGAGAGCGCCGGCTAAGCTATATGTGGAAAGGTAGTGTGAGACGTAGGAGAGATGAAGTTTAACTGGATGTATATGAGTGTACTGAATTCTTCTGCTAAGGAGCAACGGAGATTCAACAACAGATTCTCATGAATCTATTCAGAATCGAGCTCGATAGAGCAAGTGCGCGAGCGTGTGGAGAATCCGATCAGCGAAGTTAGCAGAG
>QRFJ01000981.1:342105-460121 GCA_006176705.1 Cocos nucifera | reverse complement strand
TTGTCCTGACTGAGCCAAAGGAGTTTGTGCTCAATCAAAAGTCTTCATATGGTCTAACTGGAGGTTGTCAAGTTAGAGAAGTTGTCTTATTTTATAAGACATGACTGCCATTTTTGGTCACTTGCCATTTTTGGTCCTTTGACTTTTGGTCAAAAGTTGACCTTTGACTGGTCAAATGTTGACCATAGACACTTTGACTTTTGTCCATGTGTCATGCACCTATTGGAGAACTGGTGGGGGCCTGTCCCTCTGCCAGAACCTGGCAAGGAGGAGGGCGCATGCCACCCTAGGCGTGCGCCCAAGTTGGAGGCGCCTTGGAGTCCTTGTTGGACAAGGACTCCACCTCCCTTTTGGATTCCAATCAGAGTTCTACTAAGAATCCAGTTTGACTGGTCTTAGGTGCCCTCTAAGAAGGAATCTAGGGGACTCTATTCCAACCAATCAGATTTAGATCTGATTTCACAAAGGGTTGTGATTGGTTGAGAATAAGAGGAGTTGGATCACAAGAGGTCTATAAATAAGACCCTGCGCCCAACCCAAAAAAGTATAGAGATTTCCCACGCCCCAAAGGCTGCTTCTCTCCTCTTCCTCCATGCCTAAACTTCTCCTCCTTCTCCTCTCCATGTCCAAAAGAGTTTTGGATTTTTTATTGGTGCGTTCCAGATCAAAAGAAAGGCGATCAAAAGAAGAAGGCTGCACTGCTGCAAAGGACGACTGCTGATCTTCAAAAGGAGTTTTGAAGATCCTCCAGATTAGATCCAAATCTGATTTTTGGAGACGTGATAGAGAAGAAGAGGATCTCTAGATCCAACCTGAGTGGATACCAGTAGAGGCCAGGCGCTTGCGTGGCTAGATCCAGAACCTTCCGCTGCAACTAGGATCATCTACAGGGTAATAGGATTACCCAAATCAGGTAAATTAAATTTGATTTAATTTATCTTATTTTATTTTATTTATTAAAATAATAAGAATCAGATCTGAAATATATCAAGATCTGATTGGGATCAAGAAAATTTTTTTTGAAATATATCTCTTGATCTGATTAGATCTGGACGAACCTGGATCGAGAAATCAGGATTTCCCTTCACCTTTGATTGGTCAAATATTGACCATTGACACTTTGACTTTTGACCACATGTCATGCACCTATTGGAGAGCTGGTGGGGGCCTATCATCCTTCCAAAACATAGCAAGGAAGAGGGTGCATGCCACCCTAGGCATGTGCCCAAGTTGGAGGCGCCTAGGAGTCCTTGTTGGACAAGGACTCCATCTCCTTTTTGGATTCCAATTAGAGTTCTCCTAAGAATCAACTTTGATGGGTCTTAGGCACCCTCTAAGGAGGAATCCAGGGGACTCTATTCCCATCAATCAGATTTAGATCTGATTTCACAAAGAGTTGTGATTGGTTGGGAAGAAGAGGAGTTGGATCACACTTAGTCTATAAATAAGACCCTACGCCCAACTCAGATAAAAGTTTGAGAAACCCCACGCCCCAAGGCTGCCTCTTCCTTCTTCCTCCACGCCAAACTCACCTTCTCCCTCTCCTGTCCATGTCCAATAGGAGTTTTGGATTTTTGGTTGGTGCGATTCAGATCAAAGAAAGATGATTGAAAGCTAGAAGGCTGCACTGCTGCGAAGAACGACTGCTGATCTTCAAAAGGAGTTTTGAAGATTTTTCAGATTAGATCTAGATCTAAATTTTAGAGGCATGATAGAGAAGAAGAGGATCTCTAGATCCAGCCTGAGTGAATACTGATAGAGGCTAGGCACTTGCATGGCTGATCCAAAACCTTCCGCTGCAGATAGGATCATCAATGGGTAATAGGATTACCCAAATCAGATAAATTAAATTTGATTTAATTTATCCTTATTTTATTTTATTTATTAAAATAATAAGAATTAGATCTAAAAGATCCTAAATCTTGATACAGATCAAAGAGAAAAATTTTTGAAATATATCTCTTGATCTGATCAGATCTGAACGAACCTGGACCGGGAAATCAGGATTTTCCTTCAACTGGTATCAGAGCCAAGGTTCTAAATTATTTAGATCTGATTTTAAATTTATTTTAATTAAAAAATAAGTGATTTTAGATGTCACATGAGATGTGATCAGATCTAAAATCAGAAAAAATTAAAATTAAATGATTTGGATCTAAGATTAGGAAATATGCATGACTAGTTCTAAAATAGAATAGTTCTATAGAATAGTCTTGCATGTTTTTGATTTAATCTGATTAAATCATATTTTAGATCCTTTTATTTACTATTTTTTGATATTATAAGTGTTATAATAACATCTAAAAAATAGCAAATAAAATTATTTAATTTTAACATCATATGAGATATGATTGATGCATGTCTAGACTAGTTGTAGAATAGTTCTACATAATTATCTAGATTAGAATTTATTTTGATTAGATCAATTTAAATCTAATTTTTTAGATTATTATGAGATAATTTAGATCTGAAAATATGCATGATTCGATACATGAGATGTATGCAAAATATGCCATATTTAGATCTAATTTGTATATGAGATATATGATATAGATCTAAAACTATTTTGTAGTATTGCATGTTCCTGATTAAGGCGTTCCTCTTGGCCGTCCGGTCATAAGAACGAAGAAGGATTTAAAGGCCCTCTCTTCCTATTCGATGGGGTGTTCTTATAATGTGTAGGGGTGTTGCGTGTTCGTCCTTAATCAAATTAAGATCTGATTGAATCGAGTAATATAATTGATCGAATTGATGTGGCACTGCTTGGTGCAATAGGATTTATTTAAACCCTGTCTGTGCCTAAGATTTCATGATTATGCCAACCACCATGCTGCAAGGCTGCCCCTCCTATCTTCCATGTCTCCCTATAGTCCTCTCTCTCCCCTCTCCATGCCCAAGAGGTTGGGCGAATCTAGGAAGGAAGATCCAAGTGCTGGCATAGCGATCAGGAAGACAATCAACAAGTTCGTGAGATGAGTGTGCTGCCTTCATTGATTGTTTTGAAGGCTCCATGAATCAGATCTAGAACTAACTTTTACAAATTAGATTTAGAAGAAGATTGCATCCAGATCCTACCGAGTGGACTCTGGTAGAGGCCAAGCATTTGCATGGCTAGATCCGAAACCCCAGACTTTAGTAGATCATCGACAAGGTAAAAGTAGTTTACCCTAAAGATAACAATTGTTGTTCATATTTTAGTTTATATTAATTTTTAATATTAGATCTAAAAACTCTTAAATTGGATTAAAATTTGTTAGAAAAATATTTAAAATATTCTTTTAGATCTAATCAGATCTGAACGATCTTGTGGCGGAAAATATGGATTTTCCTTCAACTAGTATTAGAGCTGCGTCAGCAGTTCTTCAGATCTATTTTAGATCTAATTGTAATTTTATTTTTGATCTAATATTAAAGAATTTTAGTTATCACATCATATGTAATTAGATCTAAAATTAAAAAATAAAAAATTTTTAGATTCATATCAATTATTTATGAGATACATGTCTAGATTAAGTATAGAATTATTCTATGTGTAGTCTAGTGTATTTTACTTATTGATATGATTAAATATAATTTTTAGATCTATTTATTTTTATTTTATTAATATTATAAATATTATAATTAGATATAAAAAATAGAAAATTAAATATTTAAATATTTATATGAGATATGATCGATGCATGCCTAGACTAGTTGTAGAATAGTTCTATGAATTATCTAGAATAAGTTTTATTTGATGTGATCAATTTAAAATTTTATTTTTTAGATATTATATATTATATATCAGATCTGAAAGCATACATTTTTGATTTAATGATTGATATATGAGATGTATACAGAACATGCATGATTAAATCTATGATTTTATATGAGATATATGTTGTAGATCTTATTATTTTATAGTGTAATAATTATTTCTGATTAAGGCATTCCCCTTGGCCGTCTGGTCATAAGAGTAAGAAGGATTTAAAAGTCCTCTTTTTCATTCGATGGCGTGCTCTTATGGTGTATAGGGGTGCTGTGCGTTTGTCCTTAATTAGAAATTAAAAACTTACTTTTCTGCAAAACCCTAGATCCTAAAATCCTAAAATTTTGGCATATTTTTTTTGTTCCAAAGCTAATTATCAGTCTATTGATGGTTGAGCAATATTGTTATTATAATTAATTTATTAATTAATAAAATATTTTTTTTGATATTTTGCATTATAAGTTTTCATCTTCTAACAAACTTCATTATTATAATGAAGTCCTTAGAACTATTTGGGTTCGATAAAGAGAAGATTTATTGATTAATCCTTAAAATTACTCAAGACTAAATGATAGGCTATTAATTAGGATGATAGCATCTATCGAGCATAGGTCATTGTGTGTCATATAGATTGGTTATCCTCTTAATCAAGGAGTGTAAAGATACTGGTATAGTATATAGGTGAGATGTAAGGGTATATCATCATTGAATATGACCAACTCTAGAATATTCTGCTATCAAAAATATCTCTAATGGGATATAGGTATAAGTGTTTCTTAGATCTGAGATCACCTCAGTAGCTTGCAAGCAACTCACCGTGCTTTCATACCAGACTAACTAAATTTCTAATTCAGTAATGAAAGATTTTTAGGCATAATTAAGTACTTACAAAGTCAGTGTGCGATTAAGATGGGATTGACCACTCCAAGAGTTGGAGAAGAATGTATCATTATATTTCAATATAGCAAAACCTTGGCTAGAATAATCCATGAGATGGAATTGATATTTTGAAATACAATATGGATAGTCTGTTCAGAGTTGACAGTTGAACTTTGAGGTATCCTACGAGCATTTTGGTCAAGGGAATGAATTATATGAAAACTATATCCACATGGGTTCTAAGGATGTTGTTCTATACATTCGACCTATCTGACCATCGGGTACCATTGCTAGATGGTCACTTCAATTGGTACAAAAATTTATTTCTATGCTATCGACTTAGGTTTGGACCTATGGGGTCACACACATTAGAGTTCACGATCTGATCGGATGGTTGATCAATGATTAAGAATTATTCTAAGGTTAAACAATCAATACAATTGATGTTTAACCTAGTGTAAGTGTTATAGAAGGATCGATTAGTAATTCGATTATTAATTTACTTAATTTGATTAAGCCAAAAGGCTGAGATTAAGTCTAATTAAATATGATTTAGATTTGATTTGGACTTGATTAGATCAAGTCCAATTAGTTTATTAGATAAGCCAAGTATAAGAAAGAACTAGTCCTAGTTCAACAAGGACTTGGTGTTGGAAAATGTATCCTAAAGCCAATTATCTAGGTTGTAGATGGTTGAGCTAAATATAATTACACTTGAATTATTAACAAATAAAATTATTATTTTGATATTTTCATCATTTTGTGTATCTTTCTATAATGAATTCTTCTATAATGAAGTTCTTAGGAATATTTAGACTCGATAAAGTAGAATTTATCATTTAGTCCTTAAACTTAATCACGACCAATTGATATATTGTTACCAAGGATGACAACATAATTGAGTGTGGATCATGGCGTGCCATATTTGTTGGTTGTCCTCTTAACCAAGGAGTAGGAAGATACTGGTATGGCATGCAGAAGAAGTGTAGGGGTACATTTCACTGATCGTGATCCAACTGCATAGCTCTCTACTGTCAAGAGTTGCTCGCAAAGGATATAGGTATATGTATCCCTTAGACCTGAGATTACGATGGTGACTTACAAGCAACTCATTTTACTTAGGTACCGAACTATCTGAATTTCTAATTCAGTGATGGAACGCTACTTGGTGCAGTCAAGTACTTATGAAGTTGGTGTGTGAGTCAAGATGAGATTAACCCCTCTAAGTATTGGAGCAAGTACATCACTATATTTCAATTTAGCAAACCCTCGATCGAGGTGGTCCATTTGATAGACACTAAATTTTGAAATATAATGTACATGATTTTTTAGAGATGATAGTTAAATGTTAGGTCATCTTTTAAGCATTGAGATCAAGGGGATGAATTATATGGTAACCATATGCCACAGGTCTATCGTTGTTGTATTGCGACTTTTTGACCTATCCGAACATCATGTATCATTACTAGATGGTCACATCGATTAGTATAGAAAATTAGTTTTTATGCTACCAGCTTAGGATTCGAACCTATGGTGTCACACACAATAGGACTTTCTACCTAATCTGATGGTTGATCAAGAGTTCCATTGGTCAAGGACTCTATGATCAAAAGTCCCATTGGACTGGAACTCTATGATCAGGAGTCCCACTAGTCTGAAACTCTATAACCTAGAGTCCCACTAGAGTAGGACTCTGAGTCCTGCTTGTCTAAAACTCACTGATCAAGAGTCTCACTAGTCTGGGACTCTAAGATCATGAGTTTCATTCGTTTGAGACACAGGATGTTGGAAATTATGTCCTAAAGCTAATAATCAGCCTTTTGACGCTTGAGATATTATAATTGATTTATTAATTAGTAAAAAATATTTTGATATCTTTTTTTATCATAAATTTAAATCTTCTAATGAACTCCATTATTGTGATAAAGTCCTTAGGACTATTTAGTTTCGATAAAGAGAGAATTTATCGATTAGTCCTTAAATTTGTTCATGACCAAATGATAGGGTGTTAATTAGAATGACAGCATCTATTGAGCATAAATCGCTATATGCCATATAGGTTGGTTGTCCTCTTAACCAAGGAGTGTCGAGATACTGGTATGGCATATAGATGAGATGTATAGGTACATCGTCATTGAACATGACCAACTTCAGAATATTCTGCTATCGAGAATGTCTCTAATGGGATATAGGTATAAGTATCCTTTAGACCTAAGATCACCTCAGTGACTTACAAGCAACTCACTACGCTTTGGTACCAGACTAACTAAATTTCTAATTCAATAATGGAAGGCTTCTGGGCATAGTCAAGTACTTGCAAAGTCAGAGTATGATCAAGATGGAATTGATCACTCCAAGAGTTGGAGAAGAATGTATCATTGTATTTCAATATAGCAAAATCTTGGCCAGGATAATTCATCAGATGGATTTGATATTTTGAAATACAATATGGACAACTTGATCAGAGTTGATAGTTGAACTCTAAGATGTCCTATGAGCATTATGGTCAAGGGAATGAATTATATGAAAACTATATCCGTATGGGTTCTAAGGATGCTGTTCTACACATTTCGACCTATCCGATCGTCAGGTATCATTGCTAGATGGTCATTTTGATTGGTATAAAAATTTATTTCTATGCTACTAACTTAGGTCTGGACCTATGAGGTTACACACATGAGAGTTCATATTTCGATTGGATGGTTGATCAGCGATTTTGAATCATTTTAGGATTAAACGATCAATACAGTTGATGTTTGACCTAGTGCAAATGTTGCCGAAAGATCGATTAGCAATGCTAATTAGCTTAATTTGATTAAGTCAGAGGGCTGAGATTAAGTCTAATTAAATATAATTTAATTATTTTTGATTTGGGCTTGATTGGATCAAGTCTAACTGACTTATTGGATAAGCTAAGTGCAAGGAAGAACTAATCCTAATCTAACTAGGACTCAGATCAACCCAATTTTTTAATTTGATTAAAAAATTAAATCATAATTAAATATAATTTAATTTAATTTAATTAAATCTTTAAATAGGTTAAGGCCTTATTTAATTAGATTGGTTTAATCTTAATTTTATTTGATTAAAAGATCTTGTTTGATCAAGTCAAAATAGGAGTCCTAGTGTGACTAGGACTCCCTATCACTTGCACCACTTAATCCTCATGCCCCATGCCCATTTTGTTTTATTTCTTATGTGAAAATTCTCCACACTCATGTCTTCTCATGCCCTCTTTCTCTCCTCCTTTTCTCATAAGGCAATTTGTTGGAGGACCAAGTCAAAAGGGGAGTTAGTTTTGCTTAGGATTCTATGAGATGGAATCCTTATTGACCAAAACACCTTCCATTGAGTGCCGACCCCTCTTTTAATTGATTCTTCTCTTATTCCATGAAAATAACCATCTTTTTTGTGCACCCTCCCTTGCTGGTTCATGCCAATATTTGTGAAGGAGGCACCCAAGATTTGGGCACCCCAACAACTTTCCATATTTGGTCCTTCCTTCTCTAGATTTTTGACCTAACTTGGACTCTATAGATCTCTTTATTTAAAAAGAATTTTTGAATGAATTTTTTGTGGATTGTAGATAATTAGGATGTCTCTTTTTTGTAAAAAAATTAGAGAAAAATTCATCTATTTCATGGAGATATTAAAAACAAAAATCAAGATGTCTAGAAAAAGAATAGAGAAGAAGAAGAGGGTCTTCTTCTAGAATTTTTGTTCTAGATCTCTTCCTCTCTTTTTGTGAGCTTTTGAGAGGTTTCTTCACATCACAAATCTTCCTACTTTCTTTTAGTAATTTGGAGTATCCATGTTTCAAAGAAGAAAGCATTGGATCAACTATCGAGGAGAGATCAGCATAGTGCTAGCATACTGTGCTGATTTTCTGCATCAGGATCTTTGATCATATTTGTGGACTCGTGTGGATGACTCCTAGAGGTTGGACATATGTGCAGTTTGTGACTTCATCCTTAAGCTCGGATCAGTAAGTTAGAATGTCTAACTTGCTCAGATAATAGATGTAATCTATAAGCTTCATATCTGCATTTGATGTAGTGTAGATCTAGATTGAATCAATATTTTTCTTTCTTATTTAATTTTAATTTTTAATTTAATATCATATCTTGATCATGTAATAGATTTAAGATCTAGATATTTATATATTTATTTAAAAAAATAATTAATTTATTTAAGTATTTCACTGTAAGATCTTGAAAAAGTTTCAAGATCTACCTGTAAAACTCTAGATTTGGTTTCTTCAATTGGTATCAGAGCCAGATTCTTATTGCATGATTTTTATGTATATTTAGATTATTTTTTAGATTAAATCTAATTTATAATCTAATTATTAAATCTAAAATTAAAAAAAAATAGATCTCATGAACTGCCATAAGGTTGTCCTGCTGTAAGGTTTACCCCTTATAGTGAAAAGGTTGTCCTAGTTCATGATGATCTGACTCTAATCATAAATTTATTAGATTTGATCTAATTTTATTTATGACTTAATAGATTTAAAATAATTTTAGATCTAAAAATAAAATATTTTAGATTACACGAACTGCCATAAGGTTGTCCTGCTGTAAGGTTTATCCCTTATAGTGAATTAGTTATCCTAGTATGTGCTGAACTAAAATATTGATCATAAAATTTTAGATTAGATCTAAGAGATTTTATGATCTGATTAAAATTATTTTAATATAATTTTAATTATCATAAATATGCTAGATTTTCTCTAGGAAGATTTATGATTGATTATTATTGAAACTATTTCAATTACACGAACCTATTTAGATTTGATCTAAAGTAGTTTTATATTTATTTTACTTGCATATTGATTATGAATCAAACATGCAACTTGATTGATAGAACCATGTTGTAAAAATATTTTATAAATATAAAAATTATTTTTAAAAAGCCAAATCCTAACCCTCAGTCCAAAACTTAATTAAGAATTAAGAAGTTGTTTGATTAGGTTCTAGGATTATAAATTAAAGATCCTATGACATGAATCATAACACATTGGATTAATGGATTAGTAAGGATTAGGTCCATTAATTGGATTAGACCTAAGGTTAGATTAAAGAATGGACTTAATTAGAGAATTGACTAAGTCTAATCAATTGTTGTCTTAAATTAGGTCAAGGATTTTCTAGATCAGTTACAATAGTTATAGTTGGTCAAGTCCATATCTTTAACAAGACCCAAGATGGACTTGATTTTTGGCTATGTGATCTAGCACGAACTTTTATGATGATCTGGTTAAGACTAATTAAACTAGTTGGTGTCTAAGATAAACCAGACCAATGGTTTTTAATTGGCAACCCACTTACCTAGCCATTTCTGATTGTGTCTAAGGCAAGCCAGGCAGACCCTTCCACTGATTGAACTTATCTGGCCTCTTGGTGAGATTATATTTTGATCGGATTACTTGACTATTCGAGCTAACCCATGTCAGCTAGGTAAATCAGTGTGACTGATTTAGGTGCTCCTAAATCAGTCTATTAGTGGTCTCCCTTAAGCTGACTTGGTGAAGCCAGTGGGATGATCATGACAAGTTGGTTAATCTGACCTACTCACCCCTATAAATAAATCATCTAAAATTATTAGGTCTCTAAAATGAAATAGTTATATGGTAACTGGATCATAGCCTCTCATTAAAGTGGATGATAATGGGTCCATCAGTTGGATAATCATTGGAGGTCCAAAGGCCTGGTGCTTATCGGTTGATGGAATTATCATTCATTATATGATCTCTTTGATACATCTTTCTAAATGGTAGTCAGGTGGGCCAACCAAAGTTAGGCCTAATCATTGATTGGTTAGATAGGCTAAGTATGATCATGTTAATGGTTGGACCTAACTAGACCCTTTTTTGAGAAGGCCAAAGCCAATTAATATGGAGCTGGGGCAAAATTTAATTACTAAAAATTATCTGAAGAAATAATTGGTTATGAACCTATCCTTAGATGTACATGGACTGGCCAACCAAAGTTGAGCTCGTGTGTAGTCTATGTGGATTCTAGTATCTACTAAAAAATTAGGATAATTTCTCAAATTGGAGGTAGAGGCTTCTGATTTGAATAAAATAGTGGGAGATCCTTTTGATTAAAGTCCAAATCTCTAGGTTTAATGAGTCAATTACTAATTAGGTTATGATTTTTCTTTATGTATATATGGCCACATCCCTATCGCGCTGATCATTGCTGGATAATGATAAGTTGGTGGGATCCAACTTCGATAGCTGGTACTGAAAGTTGAAGATTATCCTAGAGTATGAATGCATCCTACATGTGATAATGGATGATGCACCTGAGGAGCCGGCTGCAAATACATGTGAAACTGTCAAAGACACTTATCAGAAGTGGCTCAATGATCGAACCATGGTGCGCTGCATTAAGCTGGCTGTGATGAGCGATGAGTTCAGTCATAGATTTGAGATTGCTCAGCCAAAGAATATGCTTCAAGTGTTGGAGAATTCCTTTGGCATACTCGATGACGTGGAGAGGCACAAGACTAGTTATGCCATCTTCAATGCAAGAATGTGTGATGGTGCCTCTATCACTGATCATGTATTATACATGATTGAGTTAGTAGAGCACTTGAGCAAGCTTGGCTTTTCCTTGCACAAACAACTTGGGAAAGATGCAATACTGAACTCACTGCCTAGGTCTTTTCTCCCATTTCTTACATATTATTGAATGTCAAAGCCTGAAGTGGACTACCATGGGTTACTGGGGTTACTTTTGAACTTTGAGAAGGATCACTAGCTCCATAAAGAGTCAGTAAACTTAGTGGAAGGTTCGTCTTTTGGTTCTCAATCCTTTAGGAAAGAAAAGAAGAATAAGAAGAAGAAAACAAAGAAGATGCAAGTTCAGGCTGGGACATCAGTGCAGGGCCAGACCAGGAAGATTAAGTTCGATAAGAGTCAAGCTGAATGCTTCTTTTGTAAGAAGCAGGGGCACTAAAAGAGGAACTATCCTTAGTACATTGCCTTCATTGATCCAAACAGGCAGAGAAAGAAGCAAGCTATTGCTAGGCAAGGTATTTATAAGATAACTCCTTGCAATTTCTCTATTTATGATATTACTAACTGGGTATTAGATACCAGTAGCTCTTACCATATTTGCAATTCATTACAGGGGTTGTAGATCAGTAGAAGATTCGAGCAAGGTGAGAGATTCTTAAACGTTGGAGATGGAAGATCAGTTTCAGTTCTAGCTTTAGGAATTTTGAAACTTATATTTGAATCTCATACCATTGTTCTTAGTGATTATCTTTTCTATCCTAGTTTCTTTTTAAATATCATTTATGTAGGCCTTTTGGCCATGAATAATTATAAAATTTTAATAAATAAACGAGTTTGTAATGTCATTATGAATGGTGTTACTGCTTTTTATGGATAATTGAACAATGGCGTATATATGTTATCACAATCTATTAATGTAGTCTATTCTACTATCAAGCACACTTGATTAGATAGTGTATCAGATATCTACTTATGGTACTATAGGTTAGGTCATATAAACAAGAACAGGATAAATAGGTTGACTCAAGAGGGAATCCTTGAAGTCAATGATTGTAAATCACTTCCAACCTATGAGTTCTATCTTCTTGGTAAAATGACCAAGTCACCTTTTACTGAAAAAGATGAGAAAGCCAATGAACTCTTAGATCTAGTACATACTGATGTATGTGGATCGATGAGCATAAGTGCTAGAGGTGGATATTTCTACTTCATCACTTTCACAGATGATCTATCCAGATATGGATATGTCTATCTGATGAAACATAAGTCAGATTTTTTTAAAATATTCAAACGATTGCGAAGTGAAGTAGAAAAATAAACTAAAAAGAGTATTAAAACTCTTCGATCTAACCGAGGAGAAGAATACGTTTCTAGTGAGTTTCTCACATATCTAGAAGAGAATGAAATTCTCTCCCAATGGTCTCCTCCTAGAACACCATAGCATAATAGTGTGTCTGAAAGGAGAAATCAAACTATGATAGATATGGTCCGATCCATGATGGAATTTGCCAACTTGCCGATATCCTTCTAGGGATATCCACTCAAATTGGCTTGTTATCTATTAAATAGGGTTTCAAGTAAGTCTATAATTAAAATCCCATATGAGATATGGATAGGGTGTAAGCCAGCAATTTTACATCTTAGGATTTAGGGGTTCCCAATTTATGTCAAACGATTAGTTACAGACAAACTTAGACCTAGGTCTAACAAGTGTACATTTATAGGATACCCAAAAGAGACTAAAGGATACTATTTCTACCATGTTGATGAACAAAAGATGTTTGTCAGCCTTTGGGCAACCATTTTGGAAAAGAAATTCTTTGGTGAAGGAACTGTTGCCTTTAAGATTGAACTTGTTGAAGTTCAACAGATAGAAAGTCTGACACAGAATGTTGAACCTAAGTTGGATTTGATCAGATCAGATTCGAAGCCTAGTGAACCCGCACCATTAAGATGATCCGGTAGAGTACCATGCCGTCCGGACAGATACTATAGATTCTTGGTCTAGGATGGTGATCCCATCGAACTCGATGAGAACGATGAGGATCCGATCACTTATATGGATGCGATGCAGAAACTCGACTCTAAGAAATGGCTAGAAACCATGAGATCCAAAATGGATTCCATAAAGGTCAATGATATATGGACATTAGTTGACCCACTTGAAGGGGTTAAACCCGTTGGGTGTAAATGGATTTCAAAAGGAAGAGGGGCGCAGACAAAAAGATGGAGACATATAAAGCCTGTCTAGTTACCAAGGGGTATCATCAATGTTATGATATTGAGTATGACGAGATGTTCTCTCTTATGGCAATGCTTAAGTTCATTCGGATCATGCTTACCATTGCTGTCCATCTAGACTATGAGATCTGGCAAATGGATATGAAGACAGCTTTCCTAAATGGAGAGCTGACCGAAGAGGTATATATGATACAACCTGAAGAATTCACATCCATAGATGAGTCCAAGATTTGCAAGCTTCAGAGATCCATTTATGGATTGAAGCAGGCATCTCAGAGTTGGAACATGCATTTTGATAAAGTGATCAAAACGTATGGCATCGTTAAGAATGGAGAAGAATCCTGCATTTACCAATGGACAAATGGACTAACAGTGATATTCCTTATTTTGTACGTAGACGATATTCTCTATCGAGAATGACATTCCAGCACTACATGAAATAAAAGTTTGGTTGTCATCATAGTTCTCCATGAAGGACTTGGGTGAAGCATCCTACATCCTAGGGATGAAGATCTATAGGGATAGATCTAAAAGAATGCTTGGTATATCCTAGTCCATGTATATAGAAACTATGCTGAAGAGGTTCAGCATAGAGAATTTCAAAAAGGGCTTTCTCCTGATAGGCCAAGAAATTTCTCTCTCTAAGAAGGATTGTCCGACAACTCCTAAAGAGAGAGAGCGTATGAGTAGAATTCCATATGCTTCGATAGTGGAATCTATTATGTATGCAATGATATGTAAAATACCAAACGTGGCATACTCACTAGGAGTAGTGAGTAGATATCAGTCTGATCCTAGAGAAAATCACTAAAATATGGTTAAAACCATCCTTAAGTATTTGAGAAATTCTAAGGACCAATGGTTGGTTTATGGTGAGCTAGATCTAAACCTTGTGGGGTTTATAGACTCCAGCTTTTAATCTGACCATGATGATAGTAAAAATATGTTGGGATATATATACTAAAAATATGTCATCCCACCAATCAGATTTAGATCTGATTGCATGAAGAGCCATGAGTGGCTGGAATGATGTGGCACTGCATGGCACAGTAGGGTCTACATAAACCCTATCTGTGACTAGGATTAACATCCTCTACCTTTTGCCCATGCCATAAGGCTTCTCTCCCTCCCTCTCCAAGCCATCTTTAGATCTTCTCTCTCCTCTTCACACCCAAGAAGCTTTGGGCTCGAGTTTGGTGTGATCCAAGCAAGAGAAAGGCGATAAGAAAGAAGAAGGCAGCACTGCTGCAAGAGACAACATCTGATCTTCAAAAGGTGTTTTGAAGACCTTCAAGATTAGATCTAGATTTGATCTTTAGAGTATAGATTGAGAAGGAGAAGATCTCTAGATCCTGCTTAAGTGGATATCAATAGAGGTCAGGCACTAGCGTGGCTACATCTAGAACCTCAAGCAAACATCGGGATCATTACAGGGTAATAGGATTACCCATAACAAGGTACAATTAAATTAGATTTAATTTAATTTATTTTTATTTTTATTTTATCATATTGATAAAATTAGATCTGAAGAGTCTTAGATCTAATTTGGATCTAAGAAAATTTTTTTTGAAATATCCCTCTTGATCAAATCAGATCTGAACGAATCTGATCTAAAAAATAGGGTTTTCCCTTTAGGGAGTAAGAGAACTATTATTGGGGATAAACCCCGCTCCTGCCAAACTTTGGATCGATGCTTGGTTGAGAAGGATTCTCGATCATGGAAGAGCTTCAACCATGGCTTTGCTTGTCCCTAGATTGACCGACCTTTAGTATGCCTGTCGATCGAACCTCACCGAGGGAATAGGATTTTTCCTTCAAGAAGTAGGGGGACTATTGTTGGGGATAAACCCCGCTCCTGCCGAACTTTGGACCGATGCTTGGTCGAGAAGGATTTTCGATCATGGAAGAGCTTCAACCATAGCTTCGCTTGTCCCTAGGTTGACCAACCTTTAGTATGCCTGTTGATCTTTAGGACTGCTTGGACGAACTTCCTCTAGACTTCTCCAGACGAACTTCCTACGAACTCCTCCAGATGGACTTCTCCACCCGATGAACTTCCTTCGGACTTCTCTTCTAAACAAACTTCCTACGAACTCCTTCTCCAGATGGACTTCTCCACCAAACGAACTCCCTTCGGACTTCTCCACTAGATAAACTTTCTCCGAACTTCTCCTTCAGTCAAATTTTTTTCGGACTTCTCCACCAGACAAACTTCCTCCAGACTTCTCCTTCAGTCAAACTTCCTCCGAACTTCTCCATCAGATAAAATTCTCCTTCAGTCGAACTTTCTCTAGACTTCTTCTCTAGATGGACTTCACCTTCAATCGAACTTCCTCTGCACTTCTTCTCCAGACAGACTTCTCCTTCAACCGAATTCCCTCCAGACTTCTCGTTCAAATGAATTCCATCCCCAGACGGATTTCTCTATCAGTCGAACTTCCTTCGAATTTCTTTCAATCATCTGAAGGGCTTCTCCCAATCGAACCTTTCAAGCTACTGATAGTGGTTCAGTCCAAACTTCAATAATTAAATCTCAACCACCTACATGTCATAATAATGGATGTATCGTGACAACTGACACTACCCTCTATAACAAACTGCATGTTGCCTGAACGGCCCACTACTCAATAGTTGCAACTATCACCATCAGTTTATTATAGACTCCATCTATGAAAGTGACCCTCCAGATATGTTTTCTCTAAGGCTCTCTCCTCCGTGTCGAAACTATGCTACTTTCTCTACTGAGCATTCCATTTTTGTTGGCCGAAAGAGCGACTTGACCATCGAAGGATCTTGCCAGATCCACCTCTCCTCCAATTTGGACTTCTTTTGCAGGTCCTAACAGTGACTTCAGCTTCTCCAGCTTTAAATAGTTTCAGCATCAACTAGATTCCGCACCAACACTATTAGATATGGTCCGATCCATGATGAGTTTCACGAACATTTTTGAGTTTCATTGGGAACATAGTCTGATGACCACTATATATTTACTGAATATGATTCCCTCTAAGATCATTCCTATCATACTGTATGAGATATAACATGATAAGAAACCAAGTCTGAGTCATCTCAGAATTTGGGATTGTTTGGCCTATGTCAAGAGACAACAGGCAGATAAATTAGAGTCTAGATCCTTTAGAGCTTAGTTTATTGGATATCCTAAAGAGTTATTAGGATATTATTTCTATCTTTTGGAAGATCATAATATGATTGTGAGTCGACACGCCATCATCCTTGAAAAATAGTTTATTCTAGATTGTGGTATTAGAATATAGATTAGATTTGAAGAGAAAGTCTCCGATGAGAAATAAGCTAAGAAACCTATGAAACCCAATTAGATTGAGTCAATACAAATACTACCTACTCCACCTCATAGATCAAGTATAATTTTTCATCCTTCTGAAAGGTACTTAGGTACTATATCAAAAGATGAAGAAAAAATGTTCCTCACAGAAATGGGGTTCATGGTGATGATCTCGAAAGCTATGATAAGATGATTCAGATATCGACTCCAAGAAATGGTTAGAGGCAATGAGGTCAGAGATTGACTCAATGCATTTAAATCATGTCTGGACCTTGGTAGATCCATCTGAAGGTATAGTACCTATTGGATGTAAATGGATCTTCAAGAGAAAAATTAGCACCGATGGAAATGTAGAGACATTCAAAGCAAGGCTCATAGTGAAAGGGTATAGTCAGCATGAAGTCATTGTCTATCAGAATACTTTTTTGTCAGTAGCCTTGCTCAAATCCATTCGCACATTGCTTGCTATTGCAGCCTATTTTGATTAAGAAATATGGTAGATAGATGTGAAAATGAGATTCTTAAATGAATATCTTGAGGAAGATATCTATATGGAATAGCCGCTAGATTTCACATTCAGTGATGATGATCATAAGATATATGAAGAAAAATTCTATTTTCCGGCATGGGATCGTTCAGATTTGATTAGTTTGAAGAAATATTTTAAAAAAAAAATTCTTAGATCATAGTTAGATCTGAGACATCTCGGATCTAATCCTTTAAGATCTAATATTAAGATCAAAAATAAAATAAAATTAAATTAAATTTCATACCTCATATATGGATAATCAAATTATCTTGTGATGATTCTGGCCTCTACTGGTGTCCATTTGGACAGGATCTGAAGGTCTTCTCCTTTTGAATCTACTCTTCAAAAATCAGATCTGAATCTGATCTTGAAGTTCTTCAAAACTCTTTTGAAGAGGCAGCGGTCATCTCTTTCAGCAGTGCTATCTTCTTCCTAATCTGGGTGCCATTCTTCCTCGGATCGCACTTGAACCTATGCCCAACTCTTTGGGCATGGAGAGGAGAGAGAGGTGAAGGAACCAGATCTAGGGTTTCATAGGTAGATCTTGAAACTTTTTCAAGATCTTATAGTGAAAGACTTAAATAAATCTAAAATTTATTTAAATAATCATATAAATATCTAGATCTCAGATCTATTATATGATCAAGGCATGATATTAAATCAAAAATTAAAATTAAATAAGAAAGAAAAAAGATTGATCAAATTAACCTAGATCTATACTACATCAAATGCAGGTATGAAGTTTATAGATCAGATCTATTACCTGAGCAAGTTTAAAAATTTTTACTTGCTGATCTAGGCTTGAGGATAAAGTCATAAGCCGCACATACATCCGATCTCTAAGAGTCATCCACATGAGCCTACAATCTCTGATCTGAAGTCCGATGCAGAAAATTAGCACAGCATGCTAGTATTGTGCTGATCCTTCTTCGACGATCGATCCGATGCTCTCTTCTTTAAAATTTAGACTCCTCAAAATATGAAAAGGAAGATGAGAGTTTGATGATATGAGACTCTCTCAAAAAAACTCAAAAGGAAAGGAGGAGAGATTGAGAATAAAACCCTAGAAGAATATCCTCTCCTTCTTCTCTTTTTCTCACCTAGACATCTAGTTTGGTACCTATAGAACCCCCATGCCCAAGGACCCTCTTCCTCTGATTTTTGCACACCCCAAACCTCTCCCAAAGCTCTATATTTCATGAAAATATCAAAATAAAATTCATCCAATAAATAAGGAAAAAGAAGAGTCCAAGTTAGGTCAAATTCCTAGATTAGGAATATCCAAACATGGAAAGTTGTTGGGGCGCCCAACACTTGGGCGCCTCTTCCATAATTTTTGGCATGGACCAGTAAGGGAGGGTGCAAAAAAAAAAATATTATTTTCATCAAATACAAGAAGAATTAATTAAAAGAGGGGGTGGCACTCAAGGGAAGGTGTTTTGGTCAACAAGGATTCTATCTCATAGATTCCTAAGCAAAACTAATTCCTCCTTTGACTTGGTTTTCCATCTAACTTCCATATATGACTTGGAGAGAGAGGGGGGGCATGGAAATCATGAAGAAAGAGATTTTCCATGAGAAATAATTAAAAAATAGGTATGGGGGTCGTTGGGACCAAGGTGGTGCAAGGAGATACGGAGTCCTAGTCATATAGGACTCTTGTTTTGACTTGGTCAAACAAGATCTTTTAACCAAATAAAATCAAGATTGAACCAACCCAATTAAATAAGGCCCTAACCCATTTAAGGACTTAATTAAATTAAATTAAATTTTAATTTATTTTCTAATCGAATTAGAAAATTAGGTTAATCCGAGTCCTAGTTAGACTAGGACTAGCTCTTCCTTGCACTTGGCTTATCCAACAAACTAATTTAACTAAATCCAATCAAGTCCAAACAAAATTTAATTAAATTATATTTAATTAGACTTAATCTTAGTGTATTGGCTTAATCAAATTATGCTAATTAGCAATCCAATTGCTAATCGATCCTCCTGCAACACTTGCATTAGGTTAAATACCAATCATATTGATTGTTTAACCCTAGAATGATTCTTAATCGTTGATCTGATCAGATTGTAAGCTCTAATATGTGTGACCTCATAGATCCGAACCTAAGTCAGTAGCATAAAAATAAATTTTTATACCAATCAAAGTAACCATCTAGTAATGATACCCGACGGTCGGATAGGTCGAAGGTGCAGAACACCATCCTTAGAATCCATGTGGATATAATTTTCATATAATTCATTCCCTTGACCATAATTCTCATAGGACACATCAGAGTTCAACTATCAACTCTGATCAAATTGTCCACATTATATTTCAAAATACCAAATCCATCTAATGGATTACCTTGGCCAAGGTTTTGCTATATTGAAATACAGTGATACATTTTTCTCCAACTCTTGGAGTGGTCAATTCCATCTTGATCACACTCTGACCTTGCAAGTACTTGACTATGCCCAAAAGTCTTCCATTGCTGAATTAGAAATTCAATTAGTCTAGTACCAAAGCACAGTGAGTTGCTTGTAAGTCACTGAGGTGATCTCAGGTTTAAGAGATACTTATACCTATATCCCATCAGAGACATTCTCAACAGTAGAATGTCCTAGAGTTAGTCATGTTCAATGATGATGTATCTATACATCTAAACTGTATGCCATACTAGTGTCTCCACACTCCTTGGTTAAGAGGACAATCAACCTATATGGCATATAGCGATCTATGCTCGATAGATGCTCTCGTCCTAATTAACAGTCTTTCATTTCATCGTGAATAAATTTAAGAACTAATCGATTATCCTCTCTTTATCGAAACTAAATAGTCTTAAGGACTTCATCACAATAATGGACTTCATTAGAAGATGTAAATTTATGATGAAAAAAGGTGCCAAAATATTTTTTATTAATTAATAAATTAATTATAATATCTCAACCATCAACAGGCTAATGATCGATTTTGGATCATAATTTTCAACAACTCTCACTTATCCTAAAGTCACTCGGCACGGTATCTAATACCCATCTTCGACTTATGGTTTTCGAACTCCTTGATTGCGAGGGCTTTAGTGAAGGGGTCGGCTAGGTTCTTCTTTCCATCAATCTTCTGATGATCGACGTCATCACGATCCATGATCTCATGGATTAGATGAAAGTGGCACAGAATGTGCTTTGTCTGCTGGTGTGCCTTCGATTTCTTTACTTGTGCTATGGTGCCAGTGCTGTCACAGTAGAATAGGACTGAACCATCAATGGAGAGTGCTACTCCAAGCTCGGTGATGAACTTTCTCAGCCACATAGCTTTTTTTGCTGTATCTGATGCTGTCATGTACTCTGCTTCGCAAACAGAGTCAGCCACTGTATGCTGCTTGGAACTTTTCAATAGATGGCTCCACCATTTAAAGTAAAGACATATCCTGACACGCTTCTACTATCATCATGATCAGATTTAAAGCTGGAGTCTGTAAACCCCATAAGTTTTAGATCTAATTCACCATAAACCAATCATTGGTCCTTAGTATTTCTCAAATACTTAAGGATGGTTTTAACCACCTTCCAGTGATTTTCTCTAGGACTAAACTGGTATCTACTCACTACTCTTAGTAAGTATGCCACGTCTGGTGTCGTACATATCATGGCATACATGATAAATCCCACTACTAAAGCATACGAGACTCTACTCATTGCTCTCTCTTCAGGAGTTATCGGACAATCCTTCTTGGAGAGAGAAATTCCATGGTCTATCAGTAGATAGCCTTTCTTGAAATTCTCCACGCTGAACCTCTTTACCATAGTTTCTATGCACGTGGACTAGGATATACCAAGCATCCTTATAGATCTATCCCTATAGATCTTCATCCCTAGTATGTAGGATGCTTCACCCAAGTCCTTCATGAAGAACTATGATGACAATCAGACTTTTATTCCTTGTAGTGCAGGGATGTCAGTCTCAATTAAAAGAATGTCATCCACATACAAGACAAAGAATACAACTGTTGGACCATTTTTCCATTTATAAATGCAAGACTCTTCTCCGTTCTTAACGAAGCCATACATTTTGATCACTTTATCAAAATGTATGTTCCAACTCTAAGATGCTTGCTTCAATCCATAAATGGATCTTTGAAGCCTGCACACCTTGGACTCATCTATGGATGTGAATCCCTCAGGTTGTATCATATACACCTCTTTGTTCAGCTCTCCATTTAGAAAAGCTGTCTTTACATCCATCTGCCAGACCTCATAGTCCAAATGGATAGCTATTGCAAGCATTATCTGAATGGATTTAAGCATTGCCACTGGAGAGAATATCTCATCATAGTTAATACCATAACATTGATGATACCCCTTGGCAATTAGATGAAGTTTATTGATCTCCATCTTTTCATCTGTGCCTCTTTTCCTTTTGAATATCCATTTACACCCAATGGGTTTAATCCCTTTAGGTGGATCAACTAATGTCCATACATCATTGACCTTCATGGAATCTATTTCGAATCTCATTGCTTCTAGCCATTTCTCAGAGTCGGATCTTAAGAGAAAACCTAGTTTTCCGAATTAGATTCATTTAGATCTAATTAGATCAAGAGAGATATTTCAAAAAATTTTCTCTTGAATCTAGATTAGATCTGAGACTTTCCAAATTTGATATTATCGATCTAATAAAATAAAATAAAATAAAATAAAAAATAAATTAAATCTAATATAATTTATCTTGTTGAGGGTAATCTGATTATCCTATAATGATCCTGACGTCTACCTAAGGTTCTAGATCTAGCCACGCAAGTGCCTAGCCTCTATCGGTATCAACTTGGGTAGAATCTTGAGATCTTTTCATTCCTTATCATCTTTTCAAAAATTAGATTTAGATCTGATTTTGAAGATCTTCAAAACTTCTTTTGAAGATATGAGTTGTCTCTTGCAGCAGTGCTGCCTTCTTTTTTTTTCTGTCATCTTTCTCTTGCTTGGATCGCATCAAACTGAAGCCCAAAAATTTTTGGGCATGGGTAGGAGAGAGAGGACCTGAAGATGGCATGGAGGAGGGAGAGGGGCAGCCTTGTGGTGTGGGCAATGGATCATGCTTCCAAGATCTTGGCGCAGATAGGATTTTATAGACCCTATTGCGCTGTGCAGTGCCACATCATCCCAGCCAATCACGATCTTTTATGCAATCAGATCTAAATTTGATTGATGAGATGACATCATCTGATCCAATCAGATGAGAGCCTCTCTGAATCATCCTTAGATGGTGCCAAGACTGGTCAAAGATAAGTCTTTGGCGCCACCTAGGTAGAAATCCTGAAGCAAACTGGAGTCCCATCTATATAAGACTCCAAGCATCACATCCATTGGTGCATACCTCCCTAGGCATGCACCCCTTATCTAACTACCTTTTAGCAGGTGGACTTATCTAAAAATTCTCTCCGATGATGGCTTGACACATGGGTAGATGTCTAAGTGTCAAAGGACAACGTTTGACCAAATGTCCGAAACAGGATTTAATGGGTGATGAAAAATGGCAGGTGTTGTCTTAAATTCATCTCATAAATTAAGACAACTCTTTTCTGACCTGGACAACTTTCAGTCAGACCAAGTAAAGGTACCTCAGTGAGTCCAAATATATTTGGATCAGTCGAGACAACTTTTAATGATAATTAAAGAAGAACATTAGGCTCAATCGTGTGCTAGCATGATTTTCTTAAACCTAATTGAATCTAATTCAAATCAATTAAACTGGATTAGTTTAATTGATGATATCCAAATCGAAACCCTTGTTTGTGTGACCTAGTTAGGTTGAATTTTGTATGGTAATGAGATATGTCACAATCTCTATCATGGACATCATCAAAATACCTTTTGATGGATCAAAACTTTTTTTATTCGAACAACTAGTATGATTGATCATCTAAATCATTCCAATTATTCTTAAAATCCACCAGTGACACCTAGCAGCATATGGTGGCAATCCATCAAAACTAAAAATGAACCTTTCAATGTAGTTACCTATGTGATTAATTTCTTCTATCTTAAGATCCGATGGGATTAGGGTTAAGATAATCTCATCAAATCTAAATATCTATCATATGATTAATCATTCGATTCAAGTCCAATGTGAAAACCTTAATAGTAACTCTTTCTATTATTTCACTCTACCATGGCCATGGGCTTATGGACTTGATTCTCATGATCATCATAGGGCTACTTCTCATCTACCGAGATAGATAGATTTCCTATTGGTGCAATCCAATTCCTACAATGAACATGCTATAGCCAACATACACCTCAGGTTTTTGAATGGCTAGGAGATCGAGTTATGGTGTAGTCAAACTATAACACCCTCAAGATGAACTATCGATGCATCTCAGATTAAAAAATCAGACACACAACTATAGCTTCAAGCAAGTCATTAACGAGAAGATAGACTTCCTATTGACTGCTCGAGGTGGTCATGCTTAGTGCCCTCGTTCTCTAACGAGAACCTATACTCTTGCTCTGGTATCTCTACATCATAGACTTAAGACTTATCTACTATGATGAAGTGATTGTACACTAATCTTTCGGATCAATCACCATCCTCATGATGATCCTACGGCTAGGAGCATTTTATGAGTTAATAATAAAAATTTATGTCTTAAATTTTCAACTCTTAAAAATAAGAACTATCATTGCCATTAACTCAAGGGATGTATCACAGACACTCAATACACATTGTGATAGAAAATAACCCATTTTATTATTTATAGTCAAAATTACACTTTTGCCCTTAGAAGTGTATAACAAGTGTCAGCCAATTCTGGCTTTTAGGGCACACATATCTAACAAACTCTTACTTGACCAAAATCTAATTGGCTATAAATCTACGTCCCATCTTCCCAAGGTGGGTTTCAATCTTCTACTGGCCCAACAGCTTTATAAGTGGCTCTACCGCATTGTCTATGGAGTCGACTCTCTTGACCTCAACGTATCTTTTCTTAAGGTAATCGCGGATGAGGTGGTATCGCTGCTCGATGTGTTTGGATTTCTAGTGAGACCTTGGCTCCTTAGCAAGGGCTATGGTGCCATTATTAACGCAGTATAGAAGAGTGGCATTTGATGGCACCACTTTGATCTTTGTGGTAAACTTCTTGTATCAAAATGTCTCTTTCGCAGCTTTTGACATAACGATGTATTCTGCTTCCATAGTGGAATATGCTATTACTATCTGTTTAAAACTCTTCCAACTGACAGCACCATCATTACACACAAATAGATTCTTAGATGTTGATTTTTGATCATCTACATCGGACTTAAAATTCGAGTCAATATACCCTTGGACTTTGAGTTCTCCATTACCAAAAATCAAAAACATATTCTTAGTTTTTCTTAAGTACTTAAGGATACATTTCACAGAAGTCTAGTATTCTTCTCCTGAATTTGACTGATATCTGCTTGTGACACTCACAACATGGGCTATATCAGGTCGTGTACATAACATGGCATACATGAGGCTCCCTATTGCAGAATCATAAGGGATCTTGCTCATTCGTTCAATCTCTTCTGGTGTATTGGGACACATTTTCTTAGAGAGATGAATGCTATGTCTGAAGGGTACCAAATCCCTCTTGGAGTTTTTCATGCTAAACCTCTTTAGTACTTCCTCGATGTACATCTTCGGTGAAAGACCTAGCACCCTATTCGATCTATCTCTATAGACTTTAATTTCTAGAATGAAGGATGCTTCTTCTAGGTCTTTCATAGAGAATTCTTTAGATAACCATATTTTAACTATGGTCAACATGGAAATATCATTCCCAATAAGGAGGATATCATCCACGTACAGTACCAGAAAGACAATAGCGCTCCCACTGACCTTTCTGAAAATACATGGTTTCTATTTATTTTTGATGAAATCAAATAATTTGATCACATCGTTAAATGAGTATTCCAACTCTGAGATGCTTGCTTAAGTCCATATATGGACTTTTGCAGCTTGCATACTTTGTGATTAGTATCATTGGATGTGAAACCCAATAACTGTTCCATGTGGATATCTTCCTCAAGATATCCATTTAAGAATGCCATTTTTACATCTATTTACCATATTTCATAATTGAAATAGGCTGCAACAGCAAGTAATGTGCGAATAGATTTAAGCATGGCTACTGGTGAAAAGGTATCCTGATAGTTAGTGCCTTTGCACTGACTATAATCTTCTGCCATTAATCTAGCTTTGAATGTCTCTACATTCCCATCTACACCAATATTTCTCTTGTAGATCAATTTACACCCAATAGGTATTATACCTTCTGGTGGATCTACCAAGGTCCAGACTTGGTTTGAGTGCATCGAATTAATTTCTAAGTTCATTGCCTCTAACCATTTCTCAGAGTCGATATCTGATATCACCTCATTATAGATTTTGGGATCATCACCATGAATCCCATTACCTATGAGAAATATTTTCTCTACTTCCTCTGAAATAGTACCAAGTACCTCTTAGGAGGATGGAAAATTGTTTCAAATCTTCGAGGTGGAGGAGGTAGTGATTGTATTGGCTCAACCTGATTTGGTTCCAAAGGGTCCTTAGCTCTTTGCTCTTGAGAGACTTTCTCCTCTAGCTTGATCTACTTTCCAATGCCACCATCTTGAATAAACTATTTTTCAAGAAAGATGGCATGTCGACTCATAATCACATTATGATCTTCTGGAATGTAGAAATAATATCCTAATGACTCTTTAGGATATACTATGAATCGAGCTCTAAAGGACCTATAGTCTAATTTGTCTGCTTGTTGTCTTTTAACATGAGCCAAACAACCCTAAATTCTGAGATGACTTAGACTTGGTTTCTTACCATGCCATATCTCATACGGTGTGGTAGGAACGATTTTAGAAGGAACCCTATTCAATAAATATATAGCAGTTAATAAACTATCCCCAAAGAAAATTAAGGAGGTCTGTAAAGCTCATCATAGATCGAACCATATCTAATAGGATCCGATTTCTCTGTTCTATAATTCCATTGAGTTGAGGTATTTCAGAAGGAGTCCATTGAGAGACTATGCCATTCTGCTTGAGATAGTCTAGAAATTCTTGACTAAGGTATTCACCTCCTCGATCTGATCGAAGAATCTTAATGGATTTTTCAGTTTGCTTTTCTACTTAATTCTATACTCTTTAAACTTTTTAAAGACTTCAGACTTATATCTCATAAGATACACATACCCATACCGAGATAAATCATCGGTGAAGGTTATGTAGTAGACAAAATTACCTCTAGCTGGCACATCAAATGGGCCGCACACATCAGTATGTACTAGGATAAGTAAATTCGTGGCCCCTTTCCCATGTCCCATAAAAGGAAGTTTAGTCATTTTTCCATGAAGACATGATGTACAAATTGGATTAACTGAAAAGTCAATGGACTCAATTATCTGATTTTCTTTAATTTGTTAATCCAATCTTTTGCTATATGACCTAGTCTAAGATGCCAAAGATACCTATCATTTGGACTATCCCTGGGTCATTTTGATTTTATGGCATTCACATTTTGCTCAATGTTAAAAATAGATACATCAATATGTAACTGGTAAAGATCGTTAATAAAGAAACCACTTGCAATTTTATTTCTTTCATAAAGAATGTTACAATGGTCCTTAAGAAAACTAATTACATAGCCTTCTTGTGCTAAACATGAAATAGAAATCAAATTCCTACTTGCTGCAGGCACATAATAACAATCCCTAAGTACTAAATCTAAACCAAATGGTAGTCGAAGAGGATAGATTTCCATGGCCACAACAGTAGCTCTTGTTCCATTTCTGATGCATAGGATCATCTCACCATCCCTCAGCCTCTTGCTATCCTCAAGAATCTGCATGGAAGTGCCCAAATGAGCACTAGAACCAAAGTCAAGCATCCAACTAGATGTAGAAAAAATCGTAAGGTTAGATTCAATAATAAGCATACCTCTAGAAGGACCTGCCTCCTTCTTATTCTTTAGGGTGGCCAGGTATGTAGGGTAGTTCTGCTTTCAGTGGCCATCAGTGTTGCAATGAAAATATTTTTTCTTTTCAGCAACCTTCTTCTTTGGCTCTGCCTTCTTTTTCTTTCCTCCTTCCACCTTCTACTTTTTCACAGACTTCTTCTTTCCAAAAGACTTTCTCTCAAAAGAAATCCATTCCATAGCAAATCTAAGCCTTTAGAACCTTTCATTGAAAGCTTAGCAGTAACCAGCATGTTCATAAGCTCAGCCAGGGTATTTTGAAGTTTATGCATATGGTAGTTCATGATGAACTATCCATATGCATCAGTCATGGATTGCAGAATTATATCATTCTACAGATCTAGGTCCAACTTCACTCCGAGCTTCTCAAGCTCTTCCAAGTCCTTGATCATCATCAAATAATGATCTTAGATCGACTGTCCATCATGCATAGCCTTGAATAGTCATTTAGTGATCTAATATTTGGCTCCGTGACTCTGTTCACCAAACATCTCTTATCGGTGAGCCAACATTTAATGGACAGTCTTCATATCTTCATGTTGGCACTGAAGCTCATCAGACATCGAGCCCAACATGTAGTATCTGGCCTTGTTATCTTCATCCATCCACTTGTCAAGAGATGCTCTCTATTCAGCGAATGGACGAGCTGGTAAGATGGGGGGATCCTGATCTAATATATGAGTTAACTTCTTAGAACCCAAAATGATTTTGATGTTTTGGAGCCAATTCTTGTAATTAGATCCGATCAGTCTATGAAAGTCCAGGATACGTGCTAGTGGGTTAGATGCAGATTTTTTACTTTTTTCATGGAGAGTCAAAGTTTCTAGTTAGATATTATAATTAAGACTTAACTAATTTATTTAGGAGTTTAATTTTTAAACAAATTAGCCTCCATTATTTTCTCAAATCCCTACACTTCCTCTGTAGAGATGTGAAAATCTCCATAATTATAGATTTCTGATGGATGGCGTAGTCCCACCAACTGATTCATCACCTCACCTAATAGTTATTGGTGATGAATTAGCCAATGAGTGGATAACTCTTGTGCAATGATTCTCTAATCATGGTGCACCCAAACATAGTCTCTAATTTATGAATCTCATCCTGCTCGAAATATTGATTCATTCCTTAGTTAAGTCAGACCCACCATTTGCATAGATTGAATTCTTAATTTAGTCCCTCATCATATCCAAGATATTGAGTCCAATTTATCCTCCAGCCCATAGCATCGAATGTCTAATAGACATGGTTGCATCTTTCCGATGCAACCAAACCACTATGACTAGCTGAGACCAATCAACCCCAGGAAGGGCCCGCATATCTACAATGGTGGAAGACCTTAGACTTAATCTTTTCTTAGAAAGATTTACTTTAGGTCTCTTTAAACTTGACTTACAATAGCCATAACAATTATGACTAACCTAGTGGCATGGGTTAGCTCAAATTGTTAACCACCTTAGATCAGGACTGGATCGATAAATATGGCTAGGTAAGTGAGACCAATGGAAGAGATATACGATTAACTCGACAAGAATGCATTCGAGTCGAGTAGCTTCCAATTAAAAATCAGTCAATCATATCTGCCAGACTTACCTTAGACACCAAATTATTGAGCCAAAACCAATCAGGTTAGCCTGCAATCCCAACTTTAACCACTGAGCCTAATTAGGTCTTGGCTTGATCGATCACTCATGTGATTCGATCCTGACCCAGACTTAATCCTATTAGGCTGGTCAATTTAAGCACTCTTGATCCCATCTAATCAATTCTTGATTTGGTTTGATCAACCGCTAGACCTAATTGAACTACCCAAGCTCGAACCTAATTTTATGAATATGTCTTAAATCTAAAAATTTTTAATTTTTTAGATTTAATATATTTCATAATCTTAATTCTTAATTAAGTTTAGGGTTTACAAATAAAATATGTAAATAAAATCCTGAGATTTTAGGATCTAGGGTTTTATAGAAAATAAGTTTTAGGTTTCTGATTAAGAACGAATGCGCAGCACCCCTACACATCATAAGAACACCCCATCAAATGAAAGGAGAGGATATTTAAATTCTACTTTATTCTTATGATCGGACGGCAAAGGAGAATGCCTTAATCAGAAATATGAAAACTACAAAACTAGTTAGATCTCATATATAAAAATTGATCTAACTATAAACATATTTTGCATACATCTTCATGTATCATATCATACATATTTTTAGATCTAAATTTTATCATAATCATCTAAAAAATTAAATTTAAATTGATCATATCAAATTAAAATCTATTCTGGATAATTATGTAGAACTAATCTATAACTAGCCTAAACATGCATTCATCATATCTCATATGAATAAAAATTAAATAACTTTATTTTCTATTTTTCAAATCTTATTATAATATTTATAATATTAAAAAATAGTAAATAAATAGATTTAAAAATTATAACTTAATCAAATTAAATTATGATCATGCTAGACGATACATAGAATAATTCTATTCTACAACTAGTCATGCATCTTGTACAATTTAGATCTAAATTATTTAATTTTTAATTTTTCTAATTTTAGATCTAATTACATCTCATGTGATATTTAAAATTATCTAATTATTAGATTAAAATTAAAATAAAATTAGATCTAATAAAAAATACAACCTGGCTCAGATACTAGTTGAAGAAAAAATCTAATTTTTTGGATCAGGTTCATTCAGATCTGATTGGATCAAAAGAGATATTTCAAAAGTTTTTCTCTCAGATCCAAATTAAATCTAAGATTTTTCTAATCTGATATTATTGATCTAATAAAAAAATAAAAAAAATAAAAATTAAATTAAATTAAATTAAATTTACTTTATTGAGGGTAATCTGATTATCTTGTGATAATCCTGATGTCTGCCTGAGGTTCTGGATCTAGCCATGCAAGTGCCTGACCACTATCGGTATCCACTTGGATAGGATCTGAAGACCTTCTCTTTCTTTATCATCTTTTCAAAAATTAGATCTGGATCTAATTTTGAAGATCTTCAAAACTTCTTTTGAAGATATGAGTTGTCTCTTGCAACAGTGCTGGCTTCTTCCTTTTTTTGTCGCCTTTCTCTTACTTAGATCGCACCAAACTGAAGCCCAAAAATTTTTGAGCATGGGTTGGAGAGAGAGGACCTAAAGATGGCATGGAGGAGGAAGAGGGGCAGCCTTGTGGCATGGGCAATGAATCAAGCATCCAAGATCTTAGCATAAATAGGGTTTTACAGACCCTGTTGCGCCATGCAGTGCCACATCATCCCGGCTAATCACGATCTTTTATGTAGTCAAATCTAAATCTAATTGATGAGATGATATTATTTGATCCAATCAGATGAGAGCCCCTCTGAATCATCCTTATATGATGCCGAGACTGGTCAAAGATAAGTCTTTGGCACCACCTAGGTAGAAACCCCAAAGAAACCTAGAGTCCCATTTGTATGGAACTCTAGGCATCACTATCCAGGGGCGCACGCCTCCCTAGGTGTGTGCCCCTTATCCAACTACCTTTTAGTAGGTGGACTGATCCAAAAGTTCTCTCCTATGATGGGTTGACATGTGGGTAGATGTCTAAGTGTCGAAGGTCAACGTTTGACCAAATGTCCGAAATAGGATTTAGCAAGTGATGAAAAATGGTAGGTGTTATCTCAAATTCATCTCATAAATTAAGACAATCCTTTTTTAATCTGGACAAATTTTAGTCAGACCAAGTAAAAGTACTTGAGTGAGCCCAAACGTATTTGCCTTAGTTGAGATAACTTTTCATGATAATTAAAGGAGAACATTAGGCTCCATCGTGTGCTAGCACGATTTTCTTGAATCTAATTAAATCTAATTCAAATCAATTGAACTGTCTTAGTCCAATTGATGATATCCAAATCAAAATCCTTGTTTGTGTGACCCAGTTGGTTTAATTCCATATGGTAATGAGATATGTCATGATCTCTATCATCGACATCATCAAAATACCTTTTGATGGATCAGAACTTTTCTGATTAAGACAATTAGTATGATTGATCATCTAAATCATTCCAATTGCTCTTAAAATTCATCGATGACACCTAGTAGCTTATGGTGGCAACCTATCAGAACTAAAAATGAACCTCTTGGTGCAGTTATCTATGTAATTAAGTTCTTCTATCTTGAGTCCCGACTAGATTAGGGTTAAAGTAATCTCGTCAAACCCTAATATCCGTCATATGATTAATCATTCGATTCAAGTCCAATGTGAAAACCTTAATTGAAACTCTTTCTATTATTTCACTCTGCCATGGCCATGGACTTATGGACTTGATTCTCTTGATCATCATAGGGCTACACCTCATCTACCGAGGTAGATAGATTTTCTATTGGTGCAATCCAATTCCTACAATGAACATGCTATAGCCAACATATACCTTAGGTTTTCGAATGGCTAGGAGACCGAGTTATGGTATAGTCAAACTATAACATCCTCAAGGTGAACTACCGATGCACCTCAGATCAAAAAATCAGACACACAACTATAGCTTCGAGCTAGTCATTGATGAGATGATAGACTTCCTAATGACTGCTCGAGATAGTCACGCTCAGTACCCTCATTCTCTAACGAGTACCTGTACTCTCACTCTAGTGTCTCTACACCATAGACTCAAGACTCATCTACTATGAACAAGCGATTGTACACCAACCTTTCGGATCAATCATCATCCTCATGATGATCCTACGGTTAGGAGTATTTTATGAGTTAATAATAAAAATTCATATCTTAAATTTTCAATTCTTGAAAATAAGAACTATCATTGCCATTAACTCAAGGGATGTATCACAGACACTTAATACACATTATGACAAAAAATAACCCATTTTATTATTTATAGTCAAAATTATAATTTTGCTCTTAGAAGTGTATAACAAGTGTCAGCCAATTCTGATTTCTAGAGCATACATATCTAACAGGATCTCTACATAGAATCTATGTAAGTGATCGGATCCTCGTCATTCTCATCGAGTTTGATGGGATCACAATCCTAGATCAAAAAACCATAATATCTGTTCGGATGATGTGGTACTCTACAGGATCGTCTTAATGGTGCAGGTGCTATGGGCTCTAGATCTGATCTAATCAGATCCGACTCAGGTTCATCTACAGATGTCTATTTTTCTACCTAGTGAACTTCATCAAGTTCAAGCTTAGAGGCAACAGTTCCTTTACCAAGGAACTCCGTTTTCAAAAAGATTATCTTAGGACTAACAAGCATCTTTTGTTCATGAACATGGTAAAAATAGTAACCTTTACTTTCTTTGGGATACCTTATCAACATACACTTATTAGACCAGGGTCCAAGCATATCTGTATGCAAACGTTTGACATAGGCCAGACAATCCTAAACCCGTAGGTGAGAGAGTGTAGGCTTACGCTCTGTCTATATCTCATATGGAGTCTTTGTGATAGATTTACTCGGTACATTATTCAATATATAACATGTAGTCTTAAGAGCATAACCCTAAAATGAAATAGGCAAACTAGCAAGCCCCATCATGGATCGAACCATGTCCAACAAGATTTGATTTTTCCTTTTCAATACACTATTATGCTATGGTGTGCCAGGAGGAGTCCACTATGAGAAAATCTCATTCTCTCTTAGATATGTCAAGAACTCACTGGACAGATATTCACCTCTTCGATTCGATTGAAGAGATTTAATACTCTTTCTTGTTTATTTTTCTACTTCAAAATCTTTTGAATATTTCAAATGAATCTGACTTATGTTTCATCAGATAAACATATCCGTACCTGGGTAGATCATCTATAAAAGTGATGAAGTAGAAATATCCACCTCTGGCACTTGTGCTCATTGGTCCACATACATCAGTATGTACTAGACCTAAGAGCTCAATGGCTCTCTCACCTTTTTCAATAAAAGGTGACTTGGTCATTTTACCAAGAAGAAAAGAGTCATAGGTTGAAAGTGATTCATAATCACTGACTTCGAGGATTTTCTCTTGAGTCAATCTGTTTATCCTATTCTTGTTTATGTGACCTAGCCTACAGTGCCATAGGTAGATATCAAAGATATTATCTAATCTAGGATATTTTCTAGAAGTGTACATTACACTCGTAGGATGTGATAAAATGTAAATACCATTTCTTTATTGTCCTTGCATTATTGTAATGTTATTCATAATAATGTCACAATAATCTTTCTTTATTGATAAATGATAATCATCTTTGGCCAAAAGGCCAATAGAGATTATATTCACCAGAAAAGAAGGATAATAATGACATTCATTTAGAGAAATAATATTAGTATTGAAAATAAGTTGAACTATTCCCATAGCTAGAACTATAACAGACCTTCCATCTCCAACATTTTGGAATTGCTCATTATTTTTAAATTTTCTACTAACTTGAAGCCCTTACAACGTATTATAAATATGGACTGAACTTTTGGTATCCAATACCCAAGTAGAAATATCACAAATAGAGAAATTACAAGGTGTTATTATAACATCCTTGATCAGCAACTACTTGCTCATCTCTCTTATTTAGCTTGTTGGGGTCATAGGAATCATGATAATGAGGATAGTTCCTCCTCCAATCTCTTGCTTCTTACAATGGAAGCACTCTGTCTGATCTTGATTATTCTTGGTTCTTATGTTTAAATTGGGCATAGAGGCCCCAGCACGAACTACTCCATGCTACTGATCAACATTCAACTTTCGATACTTATTATCGAAGTTGGATCCTATAAGTTTAATCACTATCTAACAGTGAATGGAGCAATTGTGGTTTGGATTTAACTACACAAAGAAGAACCAAAAGCCTAATTAGTAATTGATTCATTAATTCTAAAGATTTGGACTTTAATCAAAAGGTTTCTTCCACTATTTTGTTCGAATTGTTAGCCTCTACCTCCAATTTGAGAAATTACTCTAATTCCTTAGTGGGTACTAGAATCCACATAAACTGCACACAAGTCCAACTATGGTTGGTCAACCCATGTACTTCTAAGGATAGGTTCATAATCAATTATTTCTCTAAATAATTTTTAGTAATTTAATTTTGCTCCAGATATCTTTTTAGCAGGCTAGGGCCTCCACTAAAAGTTTTAGTTAGGTCCAACCATTAATATGATCGTACTTGATCCATCTAACTAATGAATGATTAAGTCCAACTATGGTTGGTTAATCTAACCACCATTTAGAGAGACACAGCCAAGAAATCATATTATGAATGATAATTCTATTAGTGGATAAGCACCAAGCCTATGGGCCTCCAATGATTATCCAACTGATGGACCCATTATCATCCACTTTAATGGGAGGCTATGATCCAGTTATCATATATCTATTTCATTTTAGGAACTTAATAATTTTAGAAGATTTATTTATAGAAGTGAGTAGATCAGATTAACCAGCTTGTCATGATCCTTCCATTAACTTCACCAAGTCAGCTTAAGGGAGACCATTAATAGGCTGGTCTAGGAGCACCTAAATCAGTCAAACTAATTTACCTAGCCGACATGGGTTAGCTCGAATATTCAAGTGATCCAATCAAAACATAATCTCACCAAGAGTTTGGATAAGTTCGATCAATGGAAGGAACTGCCAGGCTAGCCTTAGACACCATCAGAAATGGTCAGGTAAGCGGGCTGCCAATTAAAAATCATTGGTTTGATTTACCTTAGATACCAACTGGTTTAATTAGTTTCAATTAGATCAACCTAATAGTTCGTGCTAGATTACATAGCCAAAAATCAAGTCCATCTTGAGTCTTGTTAAAGATATGGACTTGACCAACTACAACTATTGTAATTGATCTAGAGAATCCTTGACCTAATGTAAGATAACAATTGATTAGATTTAGTCAATTCTCTAATTTAGTCCATTATTTAATCTAACCCTAGGTCCAACCCAATTAATGGACCTAATTCCCACTAACCCATTTAGCCCAATGTGTTATGATTTGTTTCTTAGGATCTTCAATTCACAACCCTAGATCCTAATCAATCAACTTCTTAATTCTCAATTAAGTTTTGGGCTGAGGGTTGGGATTTGGCTTTTCAAAAATGATTTTCATATTTGTAAAATATTTCTACAACATGGTTCTATCAATCAAGTTACATGTTTGATTCATTATCAATATGCAAGTAAAGTAAACATAAAACTACTTTAGGTCTAATCAAATAGATTTATGTAATTGAAATAGTTTCAATAATAATCAATCATAAATCTTCCTAGATCAAATCTAACATATTTATGATGATTGAAATTAGACTAAAATATTTTTAATTAGATTATAAAATTTCTTAGATATAATCTAAAATTTTATGATGAATATTTTAGATTAGCACGTACTAGGATAGCCTATTCACTGTAAGAGATAAACCTTACAGTAGGACAACCATATGGCAGTCCGTACAATCTAAAATATTTTTTTTTAAAATTTTAGATTTAATAATTAGATTATAAATTAGATCTAATCTAAGAAATAATGAAAATATATATAAAAATCATGTAATAAGAACCCAGGCTCTGATACAAATTAAAGGAACCAGATCTAGGGTTTCACAGATAGATCTTAAAACTTTTTCAAGATCTTATAGCGAAAGACTTAAATAAATCTAAAATTTATTTAAATAATCATATAAATACCAAGATCTTAGATCTATTCCATGATCAAGGCATGATATTAAGTCAAAAATTAAAATTAAATAAGAAAGAGAAAAGGTTGATTAAATCAACCTAGATCTACACTACATCAAATGCGGGTATGAAGTTAATAGATCAGATCTATTACCTGAGCAAGTTTAGATATTCTAACTTACTGATCTAGTCTTGAGGATGAAGTCACAAGCTACACATATGTCTGGCCTCTAGGCGTCATCCATACGAGCCTACGATCTCTGATCTAAAGTCTGATGCAGGAAATCAGCACAGCATGCTAATACTATGCTGATCCTTCTTCGACTGTCAATCCGATGCTTCCTTCTTCAAAATTTGAACTCTCCAAAATATGAGAAGGATGATGAGAGTTTGTTGATCTAAGATTATCTCAAAAAAACTCAAAAATAAAGGAGGAAAGATTGAAAATAAAATTGCCCTAGAAGAAGACCCTCTTCTTCTTCTCTTTTTCTCACCTAGACACATAGTTTGGTGCCTATGGAACCCCCACGCCCAAGGATCCTCTTTTTCTAATTTTTGTACATCCTAAACCTCTACCAAAGTTCTATATTTCATGAAAAATTAGAATAAAATTTATCCAATAAATAAGAAAAAAGAAGAGTCCAAGTTAGGTCAAACTTTTAGACTAGGAATATCCAAACATCGAAAGTTATTGGGATGCCCAACTCTTGGGCGCCACCTCCATAATTTTTGCAATGGACCGGCAAGGGAGGGTGCAAAAAAAAAGAGATTATTTTCATAGAATAAGAGAAGAATTAATTAAAAGAGGGGGTGGCACTCAAGGAAAGGTGTTTTGGTCAACAAGGATTTTATCTCATAAAATCCTAAGCAAAACCAATTTCTCCTTTGACTTGGTCTTCCACCTAACTTTCATATATGACTTGGAGGGAGAGAAGGGCATGAAAATCAGGAAGAAAGGGATTTTTTATGAAAAATACCAAAAAAATAGGTATGAAGGGCATTGGGACCAAGGTGGCGCAAGGAGATAGGGAGTCCTAGTCACACTTGGACTCCTATTTTGACTTGGTCAAACAAGATCTTTTAACCAAATAAAATCAAGATTAAACCAATCTAATTAAATAAAGCCATAACCCATTTAAGAATTTAATTAAATTATATTTAATTCTAATTTACTTTCTAATCAAATTAGAAAATTAGGTTAATCCGAGTCCTAGTTAGACTAGGACTAGTTCTTCCTTGCACTTGGCTTATCCAATAAATCAATTGAACTTGATCTAATCAAGTTCAAACTAAATATAATTAAATAATATTTAATTATAATTAATCTTAGTCTATTGGCTTAATCAAATTAAGTCAATTAGCAATACAATTGCTAATCGATCCTCCTGCAATACTTGTACTAGGTTAAACACCAATCGTATTAATTCTTTAATCCTAGAACGATTCTTAATCATTGATCAACCATCCAATTAGATCATAAGCTCTAATGTGTATGATCTCATAGGTTCAAACCTATGTCAATAGCATAAAAATAAATTTTTATACCAATCAAAGTGACCATCTAGTAATGATACCCAACGGCCAGATAGGTCGAAGGTGTAGAACACTTGGGTTAGCCTACAATCTAGGCTCGAACCACAGAGCCAAATTAGGTCTTGACTTGATCGAGTCACATCCCATTGTGATTCAATCTTAACCCAGACTTGATCATGTTAGGCTGGTCAAATCTATGCTTTCTTTGTTCTCATCTAATCAACTCTTGATTTGGTTTGATCAATCGCTAGACCTAATTGAGCTACCCAAGTCCAAATCTAATTTTATGAATATATCTTAGATCTAAAAATTTATAATTTTTAGATCTAATTAATTTCATAATCTTAATTTTTAATTGAGTTTTAGGTTCATGAATAAAACATGTAATAAAAATTCTAGGATTTCAGTATCTAGGATTTTGCAGAAAAATAAGTTCTGATTTCTGATTAAGGACGAACATGCAACACCCCTACACACCATAAGAACATCCCATCGAATAGAAGGAGAGAGCCTTTATATCCTACTTTGTTCTTATGATCGGATGGCCATGGAAAGCTTCTTAATCAGAAATATAATTTTTACTACAAAACTAGTTAGATCATATATCACATATAAAAAGATCTAACTAATATATGTCTTGCATATATCTCATGTATCATCAATATGCATATTTTCATATCTAAAATATTATATATTAAATCTAAAAAATTAAATTTTAAATTTGATCATATCAAAAATAAAACTATTCTAGACATCTTATAGATCTATTCTATGACTAGTCTAAGCATGCATCTTTCATCTCTCATATTAATAAATTAAAAATTAAAAACTTTATTTTCTATTTTTAGATCTAATTATAATAATTATAATATTAAAAAATAAAAATTAAATAGATCTAAAATTATATTTAATCAAAATAAATACATGATTATACTAGACTACACATAGAACTATTCTATACCTAGTCTAGTCATGCATCTCATACATATTAGATCTTGATTATTTAATTTTTAATTTTTTAATTTTAGATATAATCACATATGATGTGATATCTAAAACCTTTTAATTTTAGATCATAAATAAAAATAAAATTAGATCTAAGGTAGATTAGAAGAATTGCTAACCTCGCTCTGATACCAGTTGAAGAAAAAATCCTATTTTCTATTGCAAGGTCGTGTAGATCTGATCAAATCTAAGATGGATTTTTTTAAAAATTCCTAAATAAGTTGATCTAATCTAGGAGTTTTCAGATTTGATCATGGTGATCTGATATTAAAAAATAAAATAAAAATTAAATCAGATTTAATATCATATCTTGTTTGGGTAATCTGATTACCCTATGATTATCCTGATGTTTTCTGAGGTTCTAGAAGGAGCCACGCATGCACCTGGCCTCTATCAGTATCTACTTAGAAAAGTTCTAGATATCTTTTCCTCATAAATTTTTTCTCCAAAGATCATATTTGAATCTGATCTAAATATCCTTCAAAAAATTTCTGAAGGCAGCATGTCCGTCTCGCAAACACCATCGCATAGATGTTGAACTTTTCATAAATTTGATTGGAAATTCTTCTTAGATTTATGCATAAATTTTTAGGCATGTAGAAGAGAGGGAGAGAGAGGATAGAGGGGATAAGATATCTAAAATGGCAGCCTTTGGGTATGAGAAATATTTTTTACCTGAAGAGCCTTGGCGCAAGCATTCTTATACAAAAGCATAGTGCCAAGTTAGATTCCCTCTTTGTTCAAAATCCTTATTTTTTTGACCATTGGGACTCCTAGACTTGATCTCCATTAAAATCCCTAGATTGCATGTGATTTTGACACTAAAAATCAATCTGAAAGGTGGTGGCATGAGTAGATAAGGAACAGTCCACTACGCCTAGGACTCTTCCCTCAATAGTTTGATCCAAAACAAACTCTATCATAACTTAGTCTAGACACTCCAAAACTTACAAAATTTGATACACCCAATACATAATTCATCCTCTAACTATTAAACACAAACTAAATCAAAATAATTTCTAAAAATTTTTTTAAAAGCATCTGATTAGGTGACCCTTAATTCTCTCAAATAAGTCAACTTCTGACCCTAGTCCAATTTGACTATGAATGAATTTAATTTCTATAATTAATCTGATCTGTACTTATTCTAGATAGATAAAAATAAATTCATTCAAAATACTAGAATGAGTCAATTCAAATTTGACTTGGTTGCGATGAATCAGAATGATTTCAGAAGGAGAAATTCAGGCTCAATCGTATGCAAGCATGATTGCCTTGAACCTGATTGGATCTAATCCAAATCAATCGAACTGGGTTAAGTCAATTGATGACATCCAGATTCAAATCCATGTTTGTATGACAAGTTAGGTTAAATTCTATATGGTAATGAGATATATTGCGATCTCTATCATCAACATCATCGAAGCATCTTTCGATGGACCAGAACTTTTCTGATTCATACAATTAGAATGATTCATCATCAAAATCATTCTAATTGCTTCCAAAATTTGCTAGTGATACTTAGCAGTATATGGTGGCAACCCATCAGAACTAAGAGTGAATCTCTCAGTGCAGTTACCTATGTGCTTGGGTTCTTCTATCTGGAGCCCCGATAGGATTATGGTTAAGGTGAACTCGACAAACCCAATATCCATCATATGAATTAATCATTTGATTCGAGTCTAATGTGAAACTCTAATAGAAATCCTTTCTATCATCTTCACTCTGCCATGACCATGGGCTTAAGGACTCAATCTCATGATTATCACAGGACTACTCATCTACCGAAGTAGATAGATCCACTTATTGGTGTAATCCAATTCCTATAATGAACATGCTATAGCCAATATACACCTTAGTATTTTGAATGGCTAGGAGATTAAGTTATGGTATAGTCAAACTATAACACCCTCAAGATAAACTATTGATGCACCTCAGATCAAAGAACCATACACACCACTGCAACATTAAGTCAGTCATCGACGAGAAGGTAGACTTTCTTATGACTACTCGAGGTGGTTACGCTCAGTGCTCTCATTCTCTAATAAATATCTGTACTCTTATTTCAGTGTCTCAACACTGAATACTCAAGACACATTTATCCTAAGAAAGCGATCGTACACCAATCTTTCGAATCGATCACCATCCTCATGATGATCCTACAGTCGGAAGTAGTTTACGAGTTAATTATGAAAATTCATGTCTTAAATTTTTAACTCTTGAAAATATGAATTGTCATTACCATTAACCCAAAGAATGTATCAAAGACACTTTTAAATATACATTATGATAGAAAAATAATCTATTTATTAATTTATAGTTAAAATTATAAAATTATCCTTAAAAATATATTACAAGTGATAGCCAATCTGGCCTCTAGGGCACACATCTAACATATTTTTTCTATCTTTTGAAAGATCATAATGTGATTATGAGTCGACACACCATCTTTCTTTAAAAATAGTTTATTCAAGATGGTGGCATCTAAAGATAGATTAGGCTCGAGGAGAAAGTCTCTCAAGAGCTACGAGCCAAGAAACCTATGGAACCCAATCAAATTGAGCTAGTCCAATCACTCCTCATCCACGTCGTAGATCAGAAAGGATTTTTCATCATCTTGAAAGGTACTTTAATACTATTTTAGAGGATATAGAGGAAATGTTCCTCGTAGAAAAAGGGGTTCATGATGATGATCTCAAAATCTATGATGAGACGATATCAGATATTGACTTCGAGAAATGGTTATAGGTAATGAAGTCAGAGATTGACTCAATGCGCTCGAACCAAGTCTGGACCTTGGTGGATCCACCTGAAGGTATAAGACCTATTGGATGTAAATTGATCTTCAAGGAAAAGATAGATGCCAATGGGAATGTAGAGACATTCAAAGCAAGGCTCGTAGTGAAAGGGTATAGTCAGCATGAAGGCATTGACTATCAAGATACTTTTTTCACCACTAGCCATGCTCAAATCCATCCGCACATTGCTTGCTATTTCAGCCAATTTTGATTTTGAAATATGACAGATGGACGTGAAAACAACGTTCTTAAATGGATATCTTGAGGAAGATATTTATATGAAACAGCCACTAGATTTTACATCCAACAATACTGATCATAAGGTCTACAAGCTACAAAGGTCCATATATGGACTTAAGCAAGCATCTCGGAGCTAAAATACTCATTTTAATGATGTAGTCAAATCATTTAGATTCATCAAGAATGAGGAGGCCTGTATTTTCAAAAAGATAAGTGGGAGCACTATTATCTTTTTCGTACTGTATGTGAATGACATCCTCCTAATTGAAAATGATATTCTCATGTTGACCACAGTCAAAATATGGCTGTCTAAAGAATTCTCCATGAAAGACCTAGGAGAGGTATCCTTTGTTCAAGGAATTAATGTCTGCAGAGATAGACCAAATAGGATGCTAGGACTCTCATAGAAGATGTACATAGAGGAGGTGCTAAAGAAATTTAGCATGAAAAACTCCAAGAGGGGGATTGGTGCCCTCCAAACATGGCATTCATCTCTTCAAGAAGATGTGTCCCAACACACTTAAGAAGATTGAATACATGAGCAAGATCCCTTATGCTTCAGTAATAGGGAGCCTCATGTATGCCATGCTATGTACATGATCTGATATTGCCCATGCTATGAATGTCACGAGCAGGTATCAGTCGAATCCAGGCAAAGAGCACTAGACTTCTATGAACTATATCCTTAAGTACTTGAGAAGGACTAAGGATATGTTTCTAGTCTTTGGTAATGGAGAACTCCAGGTCTGGGATATGTAGATTCAGATTTTATGTCTGATATAGATGATTGAAAGTTGACATCTGAAAGTTGGTTTATTTGTAATGATGGTGCTGTCAGCTGAAAAAATTCCAAGTAGATGGTGATAGTAGATTTCCTCATAAAAGTAGAGTACATCGCTACATTAGAAGCTGCAAAAAAGGCATTCTAGTATAAAAGGTTCACCACAGAGCTTGGAGTGATGTCATCAGATGCCATCCCTCTGTACTGCGATAATAATGGTGCCATAGCCCTAACTAAGAAGCCATGATCTCACCAAAAATTAAAGCACATCGAGTAGCGATACCACCTCATCCACGATTATCTTGAGAAGGGATACCTCAAGATCAAGAGATTTGATACTGTAGATAATGCGGCTAACTCACTGATAAAGCCATTGAGCCAATAAAAGATCGAAGCCCACCTTGAGAAGATGGAACTTAGATTTGTAGCCAATTGGCTTTAGATCAAGTGGAAGTTTGTTAGATGTATGCCCTAGAAGCCAGATTGGCTGTCACTTGTAATACACTTCCAAGGATAATTTTATAATTTTTACTATAAATTAATAAATAGATAATTTTTCTATTATAGTGTGTATTTAAAAGTTTATATGACACATCCTTTAAGTTAATGATAATGATAATTCATATTTTCAAGAGTTGAAAATTTAAGACATGAATTTTCATAATTAACTCATAAACTAATCTCGATCGTAGGATCTTCATAAGGATGGTGATCGATCTAGAAGGTTAGTGTATGATTGCTTTCTTAGGATAGATGTATCTTCAGTCTATTATGTGAAGACACTGGAGTGAGAGTACAGATACTCATTAAAAAATGAGGGCACTGAGCATGACCACCTCGAGTAGTCATAAGGAAGTCTTCCTTCTCGTCGATGACTGACTTAATTCTGTAGTGGTGTGTACGATTCTTTGACCTGAGGTGCATCGACAATTCACCTTGAGGGTGTTATAGTTTGACTACATCATAACTCAATCTTCGAGCCATTCGAAATTTTGAGATGTATGTTGGCTATAGCATGCTCATTATAGAAATTGGATTGCACCAATAAAAGTTGGGCAAAACCAGCGAGCCAAGATCAAGTCTTGTTGGTGAAAGGATCAGGCAAAGAGACGACATAGTTCATGAGATGAATGCCTAGGTTTTGGAGATTATTTTGAAAGCTTTACAAGAAGACTCCAGATCTAATTTTTGAAGATCAGATTTAGTAGGAGAAGGCATCTAAAACCAACCTGAGTGGACTTCGATAGTGGCCAGGCACGTGCACGGCTAGATCCAGAGCCTTCGTAGCAGTCAGATCATCGATAGGGTAAATTATTTACCCTGATTAGGTAGCAAAAGTTGTTATAATTTTATTTAAATTTTAAATTTATAATTAAATTATGGAGATCGGATATAAGAAGTCTCAAATTTGATCAGATTCATGTAAAAAAAAATTTAAAATTCTGCAATAGATCTGATCAGATCAGATTGATCCTATGGCAAGAAAATTGGACTTTTCTTCATTTGGCTCATCCGAGAACCCTTTATTGGTTTATCATGGTCTGACTGGACTTCATCCTAGTTAGATCAAGACTTTTCCTAACCAATTTAGGGCATGTCTTAATCCTATAAGATGGGGATCAGGACAAGGGTCAACATTGACCTGGTCTTCGCAGAACTTAAGGGCTTGGCGCGTGCCCCCTTCAGAATTCTCCTACGACGCATGCCCTTGATGCATCCACATGAGAGAGAGGAGGGAAAACGACTCTCCTGGCATGCACCCCATGTGGATATGATTGGAGGCACCCCATTCAAAAGGGTTTTGAATAAGTCAAAAGAGTTTAAAATAGTTTAAACTCTAAGAGAGAGAACCTCTGCACCACATCCTCCGTATATGATTTTTGGCACAAATTATCTCTCATTTGTGCAACAAAATCAGATTAAATTCTAATACATGGTGTGAAACTATGAGGAGAGTTCTTCTGCTTTAAGCAAACTTGTTGCTTAAAGCCCTAGTACATTACGCTAAGGGTTTGGTTTATAAAAGGACCCCTATGCCTAATCCCTTGAGCAATCCAGTTCCCACGGCAACACTTTGCCTCTCTCTCCATCTCCATGCCACATGTCTCTATTAGATATATGTGCCCTAGAAGCCACAATTGGCTGACACTTGTAATACACTTCTAGGGGCAAAATTGTAATTTTGACTATAATGAATAAAATGGATTATTTTCTATCACATATGTGTATTTAGTGTCTGTGATACATCCTTTGAGTTAATGGTAATGATAATTCATATTTTCAAGAGTTGAAAATTTAAGACATGAATAATTATTGTTAACTCATAAAATGCTTCCGACCATAGGATCATCACGAGGATGGTGATTGATCTGGAAGGTTGGTGTACAATCGCTTCTCTTTAGTAGATGAGTCTTAAGTCTATGGTGTGGAGACACCAGAGCGAGAGTACAGATACTCGTTAGAGAACGAGGGCACTGAGCGTGACCACCTCGAGTAGTCATTAGAGAGTCTACCTTCTCGTCAATGACTGACTCGATGCTGCAGTAATGTGTCTGGTTCTTTGACCCGAGGTGCATCGACAGTTCACCTTTAGGGTGTTATAGTTTGACTACACCATTACTCGGTCTCCTAGCCTTTCGGAACCTTGAGGTGTATGTTGGCTATAGCATGTTCATTGTAGGAACTAGATGGCATCAAGATGGAATCTAACTACCTCGGTGGTAGAGGAGCAGCCCTATGATAATCATGAGAATCAAGTCCAGAAGTCCATGGCCATGGCAGAGTGAAATAATAGAAAGAGTTTCTATTTAGATTTTCACATCGAACTCGAATCGAATGATTACATCATATGACAGAGACTAGGGTTTGACGAGTTTACCTTAACCCTAATCTGATCAGGGCTTAAGATAGAAGAACTTAATCACACAAGTAGCTGCACCAAGAGGTTCGCATTCAGCTCTGATGGGTTGCCACCATATACTGCTAGGTGTCACTGGTGGATTTTGGGAGCAATTAGAATGATTTAGATGATCGATCATTCTAGCTGTTCGAATCAGAAGAGTTCTGATCCATCGAAAGGAGTTTCGATGATGTCGATGATAGAGATCATGACATATCCCATTACCATACAGAACTGAACCTAACTGGGTCACACAAATAAGGGTTTGAATCTGGTGATCATCAATTGAACTGGTCTAGTTCAATTGATCTGAATGAGATTCAATTAGGTTCAAGAAAATTGTGCTAGCACTCAATTGAGCCTAACGTTCTTCTTTTGCTATCATAAATAAGTTGTCCTGTCTGAGCCAAAGGAGTTTGTGCTCAATCAGAAGCCTTCATATGGTCTGACTGGAAAGTCAGAAAAGGTTGTCTTATTTTGTAAGACATTACCTGCCATTTTTGGTCAGTTCTTTGAATCCTTTGTTAGATATATGTGCCCTAGAAGCCAGAATTGGCTGACACTTGTAATACACTTCTAGGGGCAAAATTATAATTTTGACTATAATCAATAAAATGGGTTATTTTCTATCACACCTGTGTATTTAGTGTCTGTGATACATCCTTTGAGTTAATGGTAATGATAATTCATATTTTCAAGAGTTGAAAATTTAAGACATGAATAATCATTATTAACTCATAAACAGCTCCCGACCATAGGATCATCACGAGGATGGTGATTGATCCGGAAGGTTGGTGTACAATCGCTTCTCTTTAGTAGATGAGTCTTGAGTCTACGGTGTGGAGACACCGGAGCGAGAGTACAGGTACTCGTTAGAGAACGAGGGCACTGAGCGTGACCACCTCGAGTAGTCATTAGGAAGTCTACCTTCTCGTCAATGACTGACTCGATGCTGCAGTAGTGTGTCTGGTTCTTTGACCTGAGATGCATCGGCAGTTCACCTTGAGGGTGTTATAGTTTGACTACACCATTACTCGGTCTCCTAGCCATATGGAACCCTGAGGTGTATGTTGGCTATAGCATGTTCATTGTAGGAACTGGATTGCATCAAGATGGAATCTATCTACCTCGGTGGTAGAGGAGCAGCCCTATGATGATCATGAGAATCAAGTCCAGAAGCCCATGGCCATGGCAGAGTGAAATAATAGAAAGAGTTTCTATTTAGATTTTCACATTGGACTCGAATCGAATGATTACATCATATGACAGAGACTAGGGTTTGACGAGTTTACCTTAACCCTAATCTGATCGGGGCTCAAGATAGAAGAACTTAATCACACAGGTAGCTGCACCAAGAGGTTCGCATTCAGCTCTGATGGGTTGCCACCATATACTGCTAGGTGTCACTGGTGGATTTTGGGAGCAATTAGAATGATTTAGATGATCGATCATTCTAGCTGTTCGAATCAGAAGAGTTCTGATCCATCGAAAGGAGTTTCGATGATGTCGATGATAGAGATCATGACATATCCCATTACCATACAGAACTGAACCTAACTGGGTCACACAAACAAGGGTTTGAATCTGGTGATCATCAATTGAACTGATCTAGTTCAATTGATCTGAATGAGATTCAATTAGGTTCAAGGAAATCGTGCTAGCACTCGATTGAACCTAACGTTCTTCTTTTGCTATCATAAATAAGTTGTCCTGACTGAGCCAAAGGAGTTTGTGCTCAATCAGAGGCCTTCATATGGTCTGACTGGAGGTTGTCCAAGTCAGAAAAGGTTGTCTTATTTTATAAGACATTACCTGCCATTTTTGGTCACCTGCCATTTCTTGTTCTTTGACTTTGGTCAAAAGTCTACCTTTGACTGGTCAAATGTTGACCATTGACACTTTGACTTTTGACCACATGTCATGCACCTATTGGAGAGCTGGTGGGGGCCTGTCCCCCTGCCAGAACCTGGCAAGGAGGAAGGGCGCACGCCACCCTAGGCGTGTGCCCAAGTTGGAGGCGCCTAGGAGTCCTTGTTGGACAAGGACTCCATCTCCCTTTTTGGATTCCAATTAGAGTTCTTCTAAGAATCCAACTTTGACTGGTCTTAGGCACCCTCTAAGGAGGAATCCAGGGGACTCTATTCCCACCAATCAGATTTAGATCTGATTTCACAAAGGGTTGTGATTGGTTGGGAAGAAGAGGAGTTGGATCACAGCTTAGTCTATAAATAAGACCCTGCGCCCAACTCAGATTAAAAAGTTATAATTGAGATTTTCCCATGCCCCAAGGCTGCCTCTCCCCTCTTCCTCCATGCCAAACTTCTCCTCCTTCTCCTCTCCACGTCCAAAAGGAGTTTTGGACCTTGGTTGGTGCGATTCCAGATCAAAGAAAGGCGATCAAAAGCAAGAAGGCTGCACTGCTGCAAAGGACGACTGCTGATCTTCAAAAGGAGTTTTGAAGATCCTCCAGATCAGATCCAGATCTGAATTTTTGGAGGTGTGATAGAGAAGAAGAGGATCTCCAGATCCAACCTGAGTGGATACCGGTAGAGGCCAGGCGCTTGCGTGGCTAGATCCAGAACCTTCCGCTGCAAACAGGATCATCAACAGGGTAATAGGATTACCCAAATCAGGTAAATTAAATTTGATTTAATTTATCTTATTTTATTTTATTTATTAAAATAATAAGAATCAGATCTGAAAATATATCAAGATCTGATTGGGATCAAGAGAAAAATTTTTGAAATATATCTCTTGATCTGATCAGATCTGAACGAACCTGGACCGGGAAATCAGGATTTCCCTTCAACTGGTATCAGAGCCATGGTTCTAAATTATTTAGATCTGATTTTAAATTTATTTTAATTAGAAAATAAAGTGATTTTAGATGTCACATGAGATGTGATCAGATCTGAAATCAGAAAAAATTAAAATTAAATGATTTGGATCTAAGATTAGAAGATATGCATGACTAGTTCTAGAATAGAATAGTTCTATAGAATAGTTTTGCATGTTTTTGATTTAATCTGATTAAATCATATTTTAGATCTTTTATTTACTATTTTTTGATATTATAAGTGTTATAATAACATCTGAAAAATAGCAAATAAAAATTATTTAATTTTAAATATCATATGAGATATGATTGATGCATGTCTAGACTAGTTGTAGAATAGTTCTACATAATTATCTAGATTAGAATTTATTTTGATTAGATCAATTTAAATCTAATTTTTTAGATTATTATGAGATAATTTAAATCTGAAAAACATGCATGATTTGATACATGAGATGTATGCAAAATATGCCATGATTAGATCTACTTTATATATGAGATATATGATATAGATCTGATAACTTGTTTTGTAGTATTGCAATGTTCCTGATTAAGGCGTTCCTCTTGGCCGTCCGGTCATAAGAACGAAGAAGGGTTTAAAGGCCCTCTCTTCCCATTCGATGGGGTGTTCTTATGATGTGTAGGGGTGCTGCGTGTTCGTCCTTAATCAGAAACCCAAAACTTACTTTCTGCAAAACCCTAGATCCTGAAACCCTAGGATTTATTGTGCATATTTTGTTTATGAACCCTACTTAATTAAGAATTAAGTTTATGGAATATTAATTAGGTCTAAAATTGAGAATTTCAGATCTAAGACATATTCATAATACTGGGTTCGGGCTTGGGTAGCTCAATTAGGTCTAAGCGGTTGATCAAACCGAATCAAGAGTTGGTTAGATGGGATCAACAATGCTTAAATTGACCAGCCTAATAGGATTAAGTCTGGGTCAAGATCGAGTCACGATCAAGCAAGACCTAATTAGGCTCAGAGGTTAGAGTCTGGATTGTAGGCTAACCCAATTGGTTCTGACTCAACAATTTGGTGTCTAAGGTAAGTTTGGCATAGATGACCGACTGGTTTTTAATTGGAAGCTACTCGACCTGAATGCGTTCTTGTACGAGTTAATGGCATATTCCTTCCACCGGTCTCACTTACCTGGCCATATCTGTTGACACAGTTCTGATCTGAGGTGGTCAATAATCCGAGCTAACCCATGCCACTAGGTTAGTCATAATTGTTATGACTAAGCCAAGTCTAGTTTAATGAGACCTGAATCAATTCTCCCTAAGAAAAGATTAAGTCTGAGGTCTTCCACCATTGTAGATGTGCGGGCCCTTCCCGGGGTTGATTGTTCTCGGCTGGATACAGTGGCTCAGTTGCACCGGGAAGATGCAACCATGTCTATTAGGCATTGGATGCTATGGGCTGGAGGATGAGTTGGGCTCAATATTTCGGATACGGTGAGAGACTCAATTAGGAACCCAGTCTATGCAAATGGTGGGTCTGACTTAACTAAGGAGTGGATCAATATTCCGGATACGGTGAGATTCATGAATTAGAGACCAAGTTTGGGTGCACCATGATTAGAGAATCATTGAACAAGAGTTGTTCACTCATTGGCTAACCCATCACCAATAACTGTTAGGTGAGGTGATGAGTCAGTTGGTGAGACCGCACCACCCACTAGAAATCATTAATCGTGGAGATTTTCGCATCTCTACAGAGGGAGTGTAGGGATCCGAGAAAATAGTGGGAGCTAATTTGTTTAAAAATAAAATCCCTAAACAAATTGGTCAAGTCAAAATTACAGTATCTAACTAGAATCTTTGACTCTCTACAGGAAAATGTCTGCGTCCAACCCATTGGCACGTATCCTGGACACACATAGACTGACTGGACCCAATTATAAAGATTGGCTCAGGAACTACAAAATTATTTTGGGTTCAGAGAAGTTAACCCATGTTTTGGACCAGGACCCTCCCACCTTACCAGCCCGTCCATCTGTTGAACAGAGAGCGTCTCTGGAAAAATGGATTGACGAAGATAATAAGGCCAGATATTACATGTTGGGCTCGATGTCTGATGAGCTCCAGCGCCAACATGAAGGATATCGGGACTGCTCGCCAAATGTTGGCTCACCTGCAGGAGATGTTTGGTGAACAGAGTCGCGCAGCCAAATATCAAGTCACAAAATGACTTTTTAAGGCTAAGATGCGTGATGGGCAGTCAGTCCAAGATCACTGTCTGACAATGATCAAGGACATGGAAGAGCTTGAGAAGCTCGGTGTGAAGTTGGACTTGGACCTGCAGAACGATATCATTCTGCAATCCTTGACTGATGCATATGGGCAATTCATCATGAATTACCACATGCATAAACTTCAGAATTCCTTGGCCGAGTTAATGAATATGCTGGTTACCGCTGAGCTTTCTATGAAAGGTTCTAAAGGCTCAGTTCTTGCTATGGAACGGACTTCTTCCAAAAGAAAGTCTTATGGAAAGAAAAAGAAGTCTGTGAAAAAGCAAAAGGTGGAAGGATCAAAGAAGAAGAAGGCAGAATCGAAGAAAAAGGCCGATGGCAAAGGAAAGTGTTTCCATTGCAACAGCGACGGCCATTGGAAGCGGAACTGCCCTACTTACCTGGCCACCCTGAAGAACAAGAAGGAAGGTCCTTCTGGAGGTATGCTCGTTATTGAGTCTAACCTTACGGTTTCTTCTGCATCCAGTTGGGTGCTTGACTCTGGTTCTAGTGCTCATCTGTGCACTTCTATGCAGGGTCTTGAGGATAGCAGGAGGCTGAGGGATGGAGACATGATCCTACGCATCGGTAATGGAGCAAGAGTTGCTGCAGTAGCCGTGGGAACATACCCTCTTCGATTACCATCTAGTAATATAGTTTCTATATAATTCATCCCCTTGACAACAATGCTCATAGGACACATCAGAGTTCAATTATCAACTTTGATCAGGTTGTCCACATTGTATTTCAAAATACCAAATCCATCTGATGGATTACTCTAGCCAAGGTTTTGCTATGTTGAAATATAGTGATGCATTCTTCTCCAACTCTTGGAGTGGTTAATTCCATCTTGATCATACTCTGACTTTGCAAGTACTTGACTAAGCCCAGAAGCCTTCCATTGTTGAATTAGAAATTTAGTTAGTCTGGTACCAAAGCATAGTGAGTTGCTTGCAAGTCACTGAGGTGATCTCAGGTTTAAGGGATACTTATACCTATGTCTCATCAGAGACATTCTCGACAGTAGAATGCTCTGGAGTTGGTCACGTTCAATGATGATGTACCCATACATCTCACCTATATGCCATACTAATATCTCCACACTCTTTGGTTAAGAGGGCAATCAATCTATATGGCATATAGCGACTTATCCTGGATAGACACTGTCATCCTAATTAACAGCCTATCATTTGATCGTGAACAAATTTAAGGACTAATCAATAAATCCTCTCTTTATCAAAACTAAATAGTCCTAAGGACTTCATCACAACAATGGAGTTCATTAGAAGATGTAAATTTATGATAAAAAAATATGCCAAAATATTTTTTATTAATTAATAAATCAATTACAATATCTCAACCATCAACAGACGCCTTTCTTCCTTGGATCACACTTGAACCTATGCCCAACTCTTTGGGCATAGAGAGGAGAGATAGGATGAGAAGATGGCATGGAATATATGTGGGCAGCCTTGCGACGTAGAGAATGGGAGAATCACCATAAACCTTAGGCGCAGAGACGGTTTAAATAGATCCGACTGTGCCATGAAGTGCCGCATCATCCCGATCAATCAGAGGCCTTCATTCAATTAGATCTAAATCTAATTAGTAGAATGATGTCATCTGATCCAATCAGATGAGAGCCCCTCTAAAATCCACATAGGTGGTGCCTAAACTGCATAAACACCAATCTATTTGGCGCCTAGGTGTTTAAACTATCAAAACACCCTAGAGTCCCATCTGTATGGGACTCCATCACTTATCCACATGGGGCGCATGCCTAGGGTGGCATGCACCATCTCTCTTGCGTCATTTAGCAAGGGGACAAGAGCCCCAGATACTCTCCTATAGATGCATGACATATGGCCTCATGTCCAGGTGTTTAGGGTCAATAGTTGACCTACGTCCAAAAATATGAATTAGCAGGTGTTGTCTTAAATCCATCTAGTAAATTAAGATAATTCTTTTCTAATCTGGACTACCTCTAGTCAGACTAAGAAAAGGTTTTTGAGTGAGCCTAAATAAATTTGGCTCAGTTGAGACGAACCTAAGTGATTATAAAAAAGAAGAATGTTAGGCTCAATCGTGTGCTAGCACGATTTCCTTGAACCTAATCGGATCTAATCCAAATCAATTGAACTTGGTTAGTCCAATTGATGACATCTAGATCTAAACCTTTGTTTGTGTGACCTAGTTAGGTTTAGTTCTATATGGTAATGAGACATGTCGCAATCTCTATCATCGACATTATCAAAACTTCTTTTGATGGATCAGAACTCTTCTGATTCATATAATTAGAATGATCGATCATCAAAATCATTCTAATTGCTCCTAAAATCCATTAGTGACACCTAGCAGTATATGGTGGCAATCTATCAGAATCCAAAGCAAACCTCTCGGTGTAGTTATCTATGTAATTGGGTTCTTCTATCTTAAACCCCGACAGGATTAGGGTTAAGATGAACTCGTCAAACCCAACATCTGTCATATGAATTAATCATTTGATTCGAGTTCAATATGAAATCCTAATAGAAACTTTTTCTATCATCTTCACTCTACCATGGCCATAGGCTTAAGGACTCAATCTTATCATTATCATATGGCTACTCCTCATCTACCGAGGTAGATAGATTTTCTCTTGGTGCAATCTAATTCCTACAATGAATATGCTATGGCCAACATACAATCAGGATTCTGAATGGCTAGGAGATCGAGTTATGGTGTAGTCAAACTATAACACCCTCAAGGTAAATTATTGATGCACCTCAAGTCAAAGAACCAGATACACCACTATAGCATCGAGCTAGTAATCGATGAGAAGGTAGACTTTCTTATGACTGCTCGAGGTGGTTATGCTCAATGCCCTCATTCTCTAACGAGTACCTATACTCTCGCTTCAGTATCTCCACACCATAGACTCAAGACACATCTATCCTAAGAAAGTGATCGTACACCAATCTTCTAGATCAATCACCATCCTCATGATGATCCTATGATCGGAAGCAGTTTATAAGTAAATTATGAAAATTCATATCTTAAATTTTCAACTCTTGAAAATATGAACTATCATTACCATTAGCTCAAAGGATATATCATAGACACTTTAAAAACACACTATGATAGAAAATAATTATTTTATTAATTTATAATCAAAATTATAAAATTGATCTTGGAAGTATATTACAAGTGTTAGCCAATCTGGCTTCTAGGGCACATATCTAACAAACTCCCAATTGATCTAAAGTCAATTGGCTACAAATCTATGTCCCATCTTCTTAAGGTGGGCTTCGATCTTCTACTAGCTCAATGGCTTTGTCAGTGGGTCAGTCACATTATCCGCAGTGTTGACTCTCTTGACCTCGACATATTCCTTCTCAAGGTAATCACGAATGAGATGAAATCGTTGCTCGATATGCTTGGATTTTTGGTGAGACCTTGGCTCCTTAGCTAGGATTATCGCACCATTGTTGTCACAATATAAAGGGACGATATCTGATGGCATCACTCCTAGTCCTATGGCGAACTTGTACTAGAATGCATCTTTGCAGCCTTCGACGTGGTGATGTACTCTGCTTTCATGGTAGAATCTGCTATCACAGTCTATTTTGAACTCTTCCAGCTGATAGCACCATCATTGCACACAAACAAACTTTTAAATGTCGACTTTCGATCATCTATATTGAATATAAAATTTGAGTCTGTATACCCCTAGACCTGGAGTTCTCCATTGCTAAAGACTAGAAACATATCCTTAGCTCTTCTTAGATACTTAAGGATACATTTCACAGAAGTCCAGTGCTCTTCATCTGAATTTGACTGATACCTGCTCGTGATACTCATAGCATGGGCAATATTAGGTCGTGTACACAACATGACATACATAAGGCTCTCTGTTGCCGAAGCATAAGGGATCTTGCTTATGCATTCAATCTCCTCAGGTGTGTTGGGACACATATTCTTCGAGAGATGAATGTCATGTCTGAAGGATACCAATCCTCTCTTGGTGTTTTTCATGCTAAACCTTTTTAGCACCTCTTCTATATAAATCTTCTATGAGAGACCCAGCATCCTATGTGGTCTATCTCTATAAACCTTAATTTGTAGAATAAAGGATGCCTCTTCTAGATCTTTCATAGAGAACTCCTTGGACAACCATATTTTGTCTATAATCAATATTGGAATATCATTTCCAATTAGGAGGATGTCATCCACATACAGTACAAGAAAGACAACAACACTCCCAATAATCTTTTTGAAAATATAGAGCTTCTCCTCATTCTTGATGAATCCAAATGATTTGATTACATCATTGAAATGAGCATTCCAACTCCGAGATGCTTGCTTGAGTCTATATATGGACCTTTGCAGCTTGCATACCTTATGATTATTATCACTGAATGTGAAACCTAGCAGTTGTTCCATATAGATATCTTCCTCAGGATATCCATTTAAGAATGCCATTTTCACATCCATCTTTTATATTTCATAATCAAAATAGACTGCAATAGTAAGCAATGTGCAGATGGATTTAAGCATGGCTATTAGCGAAAAAGTATCCAGATAGTCAATCCATTCACGCTGACTATATCCTTCCGCTATGATCCTTGCTTTGAATGTCTCTTCATTTCCATCAGTGCCTATCTTTCTCTTAAAGATCCAATTACACCTAATAGGTTATATAACTTCAAGTGGATCTACCAAGATCCAAACTTGGTTAGAATGCATTGAGTCAACTTCTAACCTCATCGCCTCTAACCATTTCTCAAAGTCGATATCTGATATCACCTCATCATAAGTTTTGGGATCATCACCATAAACTCCATTTTTCATGAGAAATATTTTCTCTACGTCCTCTGAAATAGTACCTAATTTTCTTTCAGGAGGATGAGAAATTCTACTTGATCTATAAGGTGGAGGAGGTAGTGTCTTGGTTGGCTTAATTTGATTTGGTTCCATAGGTTCTTTAGCTCATTTCTCATCAAAGACTTTCTCCTTGAGTCTAATCTACCTTCCGATGCTACCATCTTGAATAAACTATTTTTCAAGAAAGATGATATGTCGACTCACAATCACATTGTGATCTTTCAAAAGATAGAAATAATATCCTAATGACTCTTTAGGATATGCAATAAATCGAGTTCTAAAGGATCTAGACTCTAATTTGTCTTCCTATTATCTCTTGACATGGCCTGGATAATCCTAAATTCTGAGATGATTCAGACTTAATTTCTTACCATGCCATATCTTATACGGTGTGGTAGGAATAGTTTTGGATGAAACCCTATTTAGTAGATATATAGCGGTCAATGGACTATGTCCCCAAAAAAATTTAGCAAGGTTCGTGAAACTCATCATGGAACGAACCATATCTAATAGGGTCTGGTTTCTCCATTCTAAAACTCCATTGAGTTGAGATATTCTAGATGGAGTCCATTGAGAGACTATGCCATTATCCTTAAGATAGTCTAGGAATTCTCGACTAAGATATTCCCCTCCTCGATCTGATTGAAGAATCTTAATGAGTTTTTCTTTTTATTTTTCTACTTCAAGTCTAAATTTTTTGAATCTTTTAAAAGCTTCAGACTTGTGTCGCATCAAATAAACATACCCGTACCAAGATAAATCATCGGTAAAAGTGATGAAGTAGATGTAATTGCCCCTAGCTGGCACATCAAATAGGCCGCATACATCAGTATGTATTAGGGCAAGTAGGTTTGTGGCCCTTTCTCCATTTCTTATAAAAGGGAGCTTGATCATTTTATCATGAAGGCATGATTCATAAATCAGATATGACTCAAAAGTCAACGGACTCAATAGCTTGGATTTCTTCAATTTGTTAATCCTATCTTCAACTATATGACCTAGCCTAAGGTGCCAAAGATACCTATCATTTAGACTATCCATAGGTCACTTTGATCCTATTGCATTCACATTTTGCTCGATATTGAAAATAGAAATATTAATATATAACTGATAGAGACCATTTATAAGAAAATCACTTATAATTTTATTTCTTTCATAAATAATATTACAATGGTCCTTAAGAAAACTAATTACAAAGCCTTTTTGTGCTAAACATGAAATAGAAATCAAATTCCTACTTGTTGCAGGCATATAAAAATAGTCCCTAAGAACTAAGTCTAATTTTGATGGTAATCACAGAGGATAGGTTCCCACGGCCACAATAGCAACTCTTGCTCCATTCCTAATGTGTAGGATCATCTCACCATCCCTCAGCCTCCTGCTATCCTTAAGATCTTACATAGAAGTGCACAAGTGAGTACTAGAACTAGAGTCAAGCATCCAACTAGATGCAGAAGAAACTATAAGATTACATTCTATAACGAGCATACCTTCAGAAGGACCTACCTTCTTCTTATTCTTCAGGCTGGCCAGGTAAAGAGAGTAGTTCTACTTCCAATGGCCATCCGTGTTGTAATAGAAATATTTTTCTTTGCCAGCAGCCTTCTTCTTCGGCTCTACCTTTTTTTTTCTTCCCACTATCTATCTTCTACTTCTACATGGACTTCTTTTTCTTTTCAAAAAACTTTCTCTTGGAAGAAGTTTGCTCTATAGCAAGTACTGAGCCTTTAGAACTTTTCATAGAAAGTTCAGTAGTAACCAGCATATTCAAGAGCTCAGCCAAGGTATTCTAAAATTTATGCATATGGTAGTTCATGATGAACTGCCCATACGCATCAATCAAGGACTACAGAATTATGTCAGTTTGCAAATCTTGATCTAACTTAACATCGAGCTTCTCATGCTCTTCTAAGTCCTTGATCATCATCGGATAATGATCCTAGACCGACTGTCCATCATACATTTGAGCCTTAAATAGTCTTTTAGTGACTTGATATTTGGCTACATGACTCTATTCACCAAACAACTCTTGCAGATGAGCCAACATTTGACGGCTAGACTTAATATCTTCATATTGGTACTGGAACTCATCAGACATCGAGCCGAACATGTAGTACCTAGCTTGTTATCTTCATCCATCCACCCCTCAAGAGATGCTCTCTGATCAGCGGATGGACGGGCTGGTAAGGTGGAAGAATCCTGTTCCAACACATGAGTCAACTTCTCAGAATCCAAAATAATTTTGAAGTTTTGAAGCCAATCCTTGTAGTTGGATCCAATCAGTCTATGGGTGTCCAAGATACGGGCTAGTGGATTGGATGCAGACATCTTCCTATAGAGTATCAAAGTTTCTAGTTAGATTTTATAATTTGACTTAACTATTTTTTTTAAAAGATTTATTTTTTAACAAATTAGGCTCCCACTATTTACTCAGATCCCTACACTACCTTGGTAGAGATTCGAAAATCTTCATGATTATTAATTTTTAGTGGGTGGTGCAGTTCCATCGATTGATTCGCCACCTCACCTAATAGTTATTGGTGATGGATCAATCGATGAGTGGACAACTCTTATCCAATTATTCTCTAATCATGGTGCATCCAAACTTAGTCTCTAATTCATGAATCTCATCATGTCCGAAATATTGATCCACTCCTTAGTTATGTCAGACCCATCATTTGCATGAATTGGATTCTTGATTGGGTCCCACACCATATTTGAAATATTGAGCCCAACCCATTATCCAACCCATAGCATCCAATGCCTAATAGATATGGTTGCATCTTTCAAGTGTAACAGAACCACTATATCCAGCCAAGAATAATCAACCTCGAGAAGGGCCTGCACATCCACAATGGTGGAAGACCTTAGAGTTAATATTTTCTTAGAAAGATTTAATTTAGGTCTCTTTAAACTTAACTTGGCTTAGTCATAATTATTATGACTAATCTAGTGGCATGGGTTGGCTTGAATTATTGGCCTCCTCAAATTAGAACTGGATCGACATAAATGGCCAGATATGTGAGACCGATGAAAAGAATATGCCATTAACTCGATAAGAATGCATTTAGATCGAGTAGCTCCCAATTAAAAACTAGTCAATCATATATGCCAGACTTACCTTAGACACTAAATTATCGAATCAAAACTAATTAGATTAGCCTACAATTCAAGCTCGAACCATAAAGCCAAATTAGGTCTTGATTTGATCGAGTCACACCTTAATGTGATTCGATCTTGACCCAGATTTAATCCTATTAGGTTGATCAAATCTAAACTTTTTTTCATCCTACCTAACCAACTCTTGATCCGATTTGATCAACCGCTAGACCTAATTAAGCTACCCAAGCCTGAACCCAATTTTATGAATATGTCTTAGAACTAAAAATTTATAATTTTTAGATCTAATTAATTTCATAATCTTAATTTTTAATTATGTTTTGGGTTCATGAGCAAAATATATAGAAAAAATTCTAGGATTTTAGGATCTAGGGTTTTGCAAAAAAATAAGTTGTAATTTTTGATTAATGATAAAAGCGTAGCACCCCAACATGTCATAAGAACACCCCAATGAATGGGAGATGTTCTTTAAATCCTACTTTATTCTTATGACTGAACGGCCATGGGAAATGTCTTAATCAAAAATATAATTTTTTACTACAAAACTAGTTAGATCTAGATCATATATCGCATATACAATTAATGATCTAACTAATACATATTTTGCATACATCTTATATATCAAAATTAAAATAATATTTATACTTTTAAATCTAAAATATCTTATATTAAATCTAAAAAGTAAACTATTAAATTTGATCATATCAAATATAAAACTATTCTAGACATCTCATAGAACTATTCTATGACTAGTCCAAGCATGCATCTTTCATATCTCATATGAATAAATCAAAAATTTAAAAAAATATTTTCTATTTTTAGATGTTATTATAATAATTATAACATCAAAAAAATAAAAATTAAAAAAAACTAAAATTATATTTAATCAAATTAAATACATGATCATACTAGACTACATACAGAACTATTCTACACCTAGTCTAGTCATTCATCTCATACGTATTAGATCTAAATGATTTAATTTTTTAATTTTTTTTATTTTAGATCTAATCACATCTGATATGATATATAAAATCTTTTAATATCAGATCATAATTAAAAATAAAATTAAATTTAAGGAAGATCTGAAGAACTACTAACCTGGCTCTGATATGAGTTGAAGAAAAAATCCTATTTTCCGACATAGGATAGTTTAGATCTGATTCGATCTGAAGCAATATTTTAAAAAATTTTTTTCTTAGATAATAATTAGATCTAAGACATGTTAGATCTAATCCTTTAATATTTGATATTAAGATCAAAAATAAAATTAAATCTAATTTAATTTAATACCTTGTATATGGATAATCAAATTATCTTATGATGATTCTGATCTATCCTGAGGTTCTAGAAGGAGCCACGCAAGCGCCTGGCCTCTACCAGTATCCACTGAGGCAAGATCTGAAGATCTTCTTCTTTTGAATCTACTCCTTAAAAATTAGATCTGATTCTGATCTTGAAGTTCTTCAAAATTCTTTTAAAGAGGCAGCGGTCATCTCTTTCAGTAGTGCTATCTTCTTCCTGATCTGGGTGCCTTTCTTCCTCGGATCGCACTTGAACCTATGCCCAACTCCTTGGGCTTGAAGAGGAGAGAGAAAGGATTAGAAGATGGTGTAGAATATATGTGGGTAGCCTTGTAGCATAGAGAATGGGAGAAGCACCACAAACTCTAGGCACAGGTAGGGTTTAAATAGATCCTACTGCACCATGCAGTGCCACATCATCTCGATCAATCAGAGGCCTTTATTCAATCAGATTTAAATTTAATTGATGGGTGATGTCATTTAATCCAATCAAATGAGAGCCCCTCTATAATCCACATAGGTGGTGCCTAAACTGGATAAACCCAATCTATTTGGCACCTAGGTGTTTAAACCTATCAAAACACCCTAGAGTCCCTTCTGTATGGGACTCCATCTCCTATCCACATAGGGTGCATGCCTAGGGTGGCATGTGCCCTCTCTCTTGCATTATTTAGTAGGGAGACAAGAGCCCTAGATACTCTCCTATAGGCACATGACACATGGTCCCAAGCTAGATGTCTAGGGTCAACAGTTGACCTATGTCCAAAAATAGGAATTAGCAAGTGACAGAAATTAGTAGGTATTGTCTTAAATCCATCTAATAAATTAGGATAATTCTTTTTTGATCTAGACTAGCTCTAGTCAGACTAAGACAAGATTTTTGAGTGAGCCTAAATAAATTTGGCTCAGTCGAGATGAACCTAAGTGATTATAAAAAAGGAAAATGTTAGGCTCAATCATGTGCTAGCATGATTTTCTTGAACCTAATCAGATCTAATCCAAATTAATTAAACTTGGTTAGTATAATTGATGATATCCAAATCCAAATCCTTGTTTGTATGATCTAGTTAGGTTCAGTTCTGTATAGTAATGAGACATGTCATGATCTATATTATCGACATTATCAAAACACATTTCGATGGACCAGAACTTTTCTAGTTCATATAATTAGAATGATCGATCATCTAAATCATTCTAATTACTTTCAAAATTCATAAGTAAAATCTAGTAGTATATGGTGGCAATCCATCAGAACTGAAAGCAAATCTCTCGGTGTAGCTATCTGTGTGATTGGGTTCTTCTATCTTAAGCACCGACTGGATTAGGATTAAGGTGAACTTATCAAACCTAATATCAGTCATATGAATTAATCATTTGATTCGAGTCCCATGTGCAATCTTAATAGAAACTCTTTTTATCATATTCACACTACCATGGCTATGGGCTTATGGACTTAATCTCATGATTATCATAGGACAACTTCTCATTTACCGAGGTAGGTAGATCTCATATTGGTGCAATCCAATTTCTACAATAAACAAGCTATGGCCAACATACATCTCAAAATTTCGAATGGCTAGAAGATCGAGTTATAGTGTAGTCAAACTATAACACCCTCAAGATGAACTACCGATGCATCTCAGATCAAAGAACTAGACATACCATCATAGCATCGAGTCAGTCATCGATGAGAAAATAAACTTCCTTATGACTACTTGAGGTGGTCATGCTCAATGCCCTCATTCTCTAATGAGTACCTGTACTCTCACTCTGGTATTTTCACACCATAGACTCAAGACATATCTATTTTAAGAAAGTGATCGTACACCAACCTTCCGGATCAATTACCATCCTCATGATGATCCTATGGTCAGGATCAGTTTATGAGTTAATTATGAAAATTCATATCTTAAATTTTCAACTCTTAAAAATATGAACTATCATTACCATTAATATAAAGAATGTATCATAGATACTTTAAAAACACACTATGATAGAAAATAATCCTTTTATTAATTTATAATCAAAATTATAAAATTGTCCTTGGAAGTGTATTACAAGTATTAGCCAATCTAGCTTCTAGGACACACATCTAACAATATGCAAGCTACAAAGATCCATATATGGACTTAAGCAAGCATCTCAGAGCTGGAATGCTTGTTTCAATGATGTAATCAAATCATTTGAATTCATTAAGAATGAGAAGGAGTCGTGTGTTTTCAAAAAAATCAATGGAAGTGCTGTTGTCTTTCTTATTCTGTACGTGGATGGCATCCTCCTAATTGTAAATAATATTTTCATGTTGACTACAGTCAAAATATGGTTGTCTAAGGAGTTCTCTATGAAAGATCTAAGAGAGGCATCCTTTATTCTAAAAATTAAGGTCTATAAGGATAGATCAAATAGGATGCTGGGTCTCTTATAGAAAATGTACATAGAGAAGGTGCTGAAGAGATTCAGCATAAAAAAATCCAAGAGGGATTTAGTATCCTTTAGACATGGCAATCATCTCTCTAAGAAGATGTGCCCTAGCACACCAGAGGAGATTGAACGCATGAGCAAGACCCCTTATGCTTTGGCAATCGAGAGCCTCATGTATGCCATGCTATGTACACGACCTGATATCATCCATGCTGTGAGTTTCATAAGTAGATATCAATCAAATTCAGATGAAGAGCATTGGACTTCTATGAAATATTTTCTTAAGTACTTGACAAGGACTAAAGATACATTTCTAGTCTTTGATAATGGAGAACTCCAGGTCCAAGGGTATACAGGCTCGAATTTTGTATCTGATATAGATGATCAAAAGTCGATATATGAAAGCTTATTTATTTATAATGGTGGAGCTATCAATTGAAAGAGTTTCAAGTAGATGGTAATAGAGGATTCCACAATGGAAGCAGAGTACATCACTTCATCGGAGGCTGCAAAGGAGAAATTTTGGTATAAAAAGTTTATCACAGAGCTCGAAGTAATGCCATCAAATGCCGTCCCTCTGTACAGTGACAACAAGGGCCCCATAGCCCTAGCTAAGGAGTCGAGGTCTTACCAAAAATCCATGCACATCAAGTGGCGATACCATCTCATCTACGATTACCTCGAGAAGGGATATGTTGAGGTCAGGAGAGTCAACACTCTAGATAATGCGGTTGACTCGTTGACAAAGCCATTGAGTCAATAGAAGATCGAAGCCCACCTTGAGAAGATGAAATTTAGATTTATAGCCAATTGGTTTTAGATCAAGTGGGAGTTTGTTAGATATATGCCTTAGATGCCAGATTGGTTAAACACTTATAATATACTTCTAAGAATAATTTTATAATTTTGATTATAAATTAATAAAAGGATTGTTTTCTATCATAGTGTGTATTTAAAATATCTGTGATACATCCTTTGAGTTAATGGTAACAATAATTCATTTTTTTCAAGAGTTAAAAATTTAAGACATGAATTTTCATAATTAACTCATAAAGTGCTTCTGATCATAGGATCATCACGAGAATGATGATCAATCTAAAAGGTTGGTGTACGATCGCTTTCTTAGGATAGATGTATCTTGAGTTTATGGTGTGGAGACATCAGAGCGAGAGTATAGATACTCATTAGAGAATGAGGGCACTAAGCGTGACCACCTCGAGCAGTCATAAGAAAGTCTACCTTCTCGTAGATGACTGGCTCGATGCTGTAGTGGTATTTTTGGTTCTTTGATCTAAGGTGCATTGGTAGTTCACCTTGATGGTGTTATAGTTTGACTACACCATAACTCTATCTCCTAGCCATTCAGAATCCTGAGGTGTATGTTGACTATTGCATGTTCATTGTAGGAATTAGATTGCACTAATAGGGGATCTATCTACCTCGATAGATGAGGAGTTACCCTATAATAATCATAAGATTGAGTCCTTAAGCCCATGCCCATGGTAGGGTGAAGATGATAGAAAGAGTTTCTATTAGGATTTCATATTCGACTCGAATCGAATGATTAATTCATATTATAGATGTTGTGTTTGACGTGTTCACTATAATTCTAATCCTATTGGAGCTCAAGATAGAAAAATCCAATCACACGGGTAATTACACCTAGAGGTTCACTTTTAGTTCTAATGAGTTTCTACCATATACTGCTTGGTGTTACTAGTAGATTTTGAGAGCAATTAAAATAATTTTGATGATTGATCATTCTAATTGTATGAATCAGAAGAGTTCTGATCCATCGAAAGAAGTTTCAATGATGTCGATGATAGACATCTTGACATATCTCATTACCATATGGAACTGAACCTAACTAGGTCACACAAACAAGATTTTGGATCTAGATGTTATTAATTTAGCTAACCCAATTTGATTGATTTAGATAAGATCTAATCAGGTTTAAGGTAATCGTGCTAGCACACGATTGAGCCTAGCTTTCTCCTTTTGTAATCTTTTTGATTTATCGCAATCAAGTTAAATTTGATTTGACTTATTCCTATATCTTGAATGTATTTATTTTTATCTGACTAGAATAAGTCTATGTTAGATTAATTGTAGAAATTAAATCTATTCCTAGTGTAATTGGACTATGGTCAAAAGTTGACCTATTTGATAGAATTGAGAGTCACCTGATCAGATGCTTCTAAAAATTTTTTTACAAACTTTTTTGATTTGATTTTTGGATATGTCATAGGGATCGAGACATGCTATGGGTATACCAAATTTTGTGATTTATGGTAGAATTTTGACTATGTTTGGATAGAGTTTGATTTGGATCAAACTGTTGAGCGAAGAGTCGTAGGCGCAATGGACTCTTTCTTATCTACTCACGTTGCCCACCTTTTGAATCAATTTTAGTAAGAAAACTAGATGGGATCTAGTGGTTTTTCATGGAGCATAATCCCTAGAGTTCCTTTGATCAAATAATAAGTGATTTGGTGACAAAAATACTCTATATGGCATTGGGTTTAAGAAACCTTTCTCACACTAAAGAGAGCTTCACATGATTTTATTTTCCACACAGAGGTGCAGTCACCCATACCATATCCCACACCCCCTCTATCCTTTCTCTCCCTCTCTTCTACATGACTAAAAAGTTAGGCACAAATTTGAGTTGAAGATCCAAGGTTTTTGGCATAAGATTCAAAATCTACACGATGGTATTTGTGAGACGGATGGGCTACCTTCAGAAATAGTTTTGAAGGATCTACAGATCTAATTTAGATCTGTTCTTTGGAGGAGAGATTCATGAGGAAAAGATATTTAGATCATGCCTTAGTGGATACTGGTAAAGGCTAGATGCTTGCGTGGCTTCTTTCAGAACCTCAGAAACCAATAGGATCATCATAGGATAATCAGATTACCCAACACGGTATCTTAAATTAAATCTAATTTAATTTTATTTTTAACTTTTAATATTAGATTACCATCATCAGATTTGAGAACTCTTAGATTTGATCAGATTATAAAAATTTTTATAGAAAAATCCATCTCAAATCTGATCAGATCTAGACGATCCTACGATGGAAAATTAGATTTTCCTTCAAAGGGTCGGCTTCAACTCAGGACTGTACTAAAGGCACAAAAGCATCATGATTTGGAAATAAAAAAAAAAATGAAAGAAGAGGGAAAGAAGAGAAGAGGTCCACCTTCAAAAATAAATTTACTTTCCATTGATCAAAATATTGCTTCATTACAAGAAAATGAAGATAAATAAAAATACAAAGGTAGGAGGTCTCAGACAGCTGGAGGAATGATGGAAGAGTCTGGTGTGGCCTTAATCAGCATGGGGTCTTTGACAGCAGCAAGAATGGATGAGGATGGAAGGGAGATGGCAACTAGCTTGGCGTGCAAGAGGTCGACTGGAGTAGTAGATGGGCCTATAGCTTCTTCAGAGGCCCCTTCATATAAAAAGTCATGGTCGAGCATAGAAAATTTGCTGGCTACCCAATCTTCATAGAGGTCGAACCTCTTTTGAAAGGCCTCCCGGCTGAGCTTGATATTCAGATCCCTCATCTTAGAGGAGACCATAAACTCCTCTATTGCTTAGGCCATTGCTTCTGAGATTTGCCTTGGGATCTATTCCTTTAGCTCAGCTAGCTCAACCTCAATCTTTTTCCTCCACTCCTCTTCTAGGGCTAGGGCAGCCTTCAGCTCCACCAATGTCTCCTTCTCCCTATGAAGCATCTCTTCGAGACCCTCAACCTCGAGGGACTTCTCTCTTAAGGAGCATCCAACCCCATCCTTCTCCTTCAGCAGGTGCTTGACCTCGATGTGGTAATCCTTCCGAACCCTCACCAACTCTGACTTCAAGAGGTCTAGTGACCTGATGTAGCCAAGCAGTTGATGGCCCATCTACAAGATCGTGTACACATGAATGCATTGAGGAAAGTCACATGGATATGGAAGCAAATAAAATAAAGAGAGAGAAGAAAAGGAGTAATTACCTCAAGGAAGGACCTGAGCAATCCTAGGCATGTTGGTCGACATCCGCATCGATGATCCGATGCACAACCTCAGGTAAGGTGAACCCATCGACCAATCCTTTGACAATCTCGCAATTGTGGAAGGGGTTCTCCCTCAACTCTTCATCAAAGCTGTTTGGTCCGTTGCGGTGAACCTTACATCGGGACTTCCTCACTGCCCTCTTGTTCTCCCCTTTGGAGGGCCCCTCTAGGATTCAGGCCTCGATGGAAGGGCTCGATGGTGCTGAAGACCCGACAACCTCGATTGAGAGTGGTGCCTTGGCCGTTAAGAGAACCTCGACAATTGAGGCAACTTTGGCAGCCATGGCGGTACCAATGGCAAAGGCAGCATCGACAGGCACCGTAGAGTTGGGAAAGTCCATCCTCACTTTCTTGCTTGACTCGTCTGGCACGGTACCCCCTCTTTTGCAAACCTAGAGCCCTTTGGAAAGTTTCTTGATGGCTTTGGTGTCCATCTTTGCCATAAAGAAAAAATGTGGTTAGAAAAGAAAAGATAGAAAAGGGACTAGCCCACTGACTTTGGCCATTTACCTACCAGGCTTAGAGGGCTAAGGTCGAGAATGAACAAGATTTGCTCCTTTTTTAGTTTGGGCACCAAGGGAGTTCAATTACCTCTGATCTTATTAACCGACTCTTGATCCTCTTTCTCTAACCTCGGAGCTCGGTAGACTGAATCTCTCAAATTCTCCTAGGGTGGAAGTCCTAAGCAAAGGTTGGGCAGAAAATAAAAATAAACTTCTCTTTCCAGTTGTGGATGGATGAGGGGGTACCCTTGAGCAACCCCTTCTTGTCGGACTGAGGTGAAACATACCACTAGTCCTTGGCGATGGGATGGCTCTTAAAGATGAAAAAGATTTGGAAGAGTGAAATGGTGGGCTAGACTTTGACAGATATACAAAGGGCAAGGAATCCTATTATAAACCTAAAGGAGTTTGGAACTATGGAGTCTAAGGAGATATTCAGAAAGTAGAAAAGAGTTACGATAAAGATGGGAAGGGGAAGCCTAAATCCAGCATGGAAGGCCTCCAAATATAAGCTGAACCGATCTGGAGGGGGAGCATAGGCTTGACTGTCTAGTTTGGAAAGCTCTAGCTCGTACTAGACGGGCACCCATTACTGGATCCTGATTATCAGTAGGTCTTCGATGGTCAAGGCGCATGGAATGGTCCCCAGAACGAAGTCAGGCCAAGGTACTATCCTCGGTTCCATTTTAGTCCTAGGATTATTGGGGTTTGGGTAGATCGAACACTTAGAACTACAAGACCAAGGGACCTTGGATGACACCTAGGTCCAATCAGATCGAACAAAATCCCCAAAAAAGGCTTGGAGAAATAGAGCAACGGAAACTCAAAAATGAAGAACAAAACTCAATGAAACCCAAAGAATGCAAGAAAACTAGAAATCAAAAGGACAGAGATGAGGGACTGACCTAAGAATGCTTGGAAAGAAGATAGGGAGGATGAGTAATAGTCGAGGGAGCTGCCGACGGCTGAAGGAGTAGTGAGAGAGCAAGGACGACATGAGCAGGGGCACTCGAGGATGACAGAGATAAAGGAAGAATGTTGATCCCAAGGATTGATTTTAATGAGTAATAAAATATTTGAGTATATATTTGAACCAATGAAGTTATTGAGATCATGTTTCAAGATGCATTTTAAAGTACCAAATAAAACTTTCATATAAATATAATTGAAAATTGATAGAGAAGATTTGAAGGCATTTGAGGCATAAATCACACCTAAAATATGGTTTGTAAAGGATATTCCCAAACCAAAATTGAAGAGGAAAACCTTTAGAAAAATTAAAATTTTTGAGTTTAAGAAGCCCACGAGTTGACTCATGATTCGACTCATTGTTTAGCTCGAGCTGATAAGCAGACTGGCATGCAGAAGTTTTAGAAGGAATAGTCTCGAGAGGAGGCTAGGGTCGATTCGAGGTTCTCGAGTTGAAGTCTCAGTAAAAATCTAGAGAATGATGATTTCGGAGCAAGATCTCGAGCAAAAGCTCGAGTCAACTCGAGATCCTCGAGTCGAAGTCTCAGGAGAAATATAGAAGATAACAATTTTGAACCAAAGTTTAGCATAGTCTTGAGTAGAGGATTGAGTCGACTCAAGGTCCACAAGCTAAAGTCTCAGTAAAATATAAAAAGACTAATCTTCATACAGAAACTCCCGAGCTAAGGAATGAGTGGAGCAAATGGCCTCGAGTTGATGCTCGAGTCGACTCGACGTTCGACTCTAGCTCCAACGGCTAGTTTCTATAGACTATCCAAAACTATATAGATTGGATTCAAATGATCTTTTTTGCTTCTCCAATGATTAAGTAGGATTCTCTAGTCTATCAAACATGGAAAATCACCTACAAAACACCTAGAGGAAGTGATATAATAAGAAAATCATTAAATAGAATCAAAAAGTTAAGGGAAAGAGTCAAAAGAGCACTAAAAAGAGAGCATTCTACTTCCAACTCTAAAAATATCAAATCAAGTGATTCCATTCTGCAAGAAGATAAGCTCAAATAGTTCAAAATCCTCCCTCCAAGAAGACTCCAAAAAGCTTCATCGACTTATTTGCTCATCAAAAGAGCTTTTTGTTCATTTTTATTGTTCAACTTTTCTCTTTCTTGTAACTTAGCTTCAATAGGATTTTGAAGCTAAGGGAAAGCTTATCCAAGTCTGAAAATTGAATTGTAAGTCAAAGATTGGCTTATGATTTGATTGTGGTTGGTGAACCAGTATAAAAACCAACTAGATTTTGGATAGTGAGCCTTAAAAAATTATCTGGCTGTAATCTTGGAGAGATTATAGTGAAATTTTCAAGTGAGCCTTGGGGAGTGGACGTAGGTGCAAGGGGCACCAAACTACTATAAATTTTTTAGTATTTATGATTGCCTTATTTACTTTATTTCATTTATATTTCTATATTTCTGCATATTTAGAACTAAAGCATACACCATCGCATCACTTATTTTTGAAAACAGCACCTAACTTGCTTTAAGTTTTAGAAAACCTAATTTACCCCCTCCCTCTTGGGTTGTCTTGCTGGGCAACAAGTAGTATTAATGCTTGGTACTCACTCCATTTGATTTAACAATCAAGAGTTAAGATCAAATGGCAACCTATATGAGTGCATCTCTTACCTAAGGACAATTGACCAACTGTCTACCCTTGTTCAATGGAACAAATTACACTTATTGGAAAGCACGCATGTGCATTTACATTCAAGTAGTTGATTAGCAACATTAGAGAGTAATAATCAAAAGCCCACACACTCCCACAATCAAAATAGTGGATAATGATGTTCCCAAATTGGAAGAGGATTGGGATGAGCATGATATGAAAATGATAGAATTAAATGCTAAGGTCATGAATATCCTATATTATACATTAGACCCTAATGAATTCAATAGAATTTCTACTTGTGCTTCAGCCAAGGAGATTTGGGATAGGCTAGAGATTATCCACGAGGGTACCAATCAAGTAAAGGAGTCTAAAATAAATATGCTTGTCCATCGATATGAATTATTTAAAATGAAGTCAAATGAGTCTATTTCTGAAATGTTTACTAGATTTACCAATATTATCAATGGTTTGAAAAGCTTGGGTAAATCTTACACTAACAATGAGCTTATTTATAAAATTCTTAGGTTACTTTCGAAAGCTTGGAAAGCAAAGATCACCGCTATCCAACAAGCTAAAGACCTCAACAAGCTACCATTGGAAGAGCTTCTTGGGTCCCTAATGCCTCATGAATTGAATATGACGCAAAACATGGAGGAGAAAATCAAAAAGAAAAAGGCCATAGCTCTCAAGACAACTACTTCCAATGATGATGAGAGTGAGGATTCTGATGAAGAGGAGGAAGAAAAAGACTTGGCCATGATTGCAAGAAAGTTTAAGAGGCTTATGAGAAAGAAGAAGCAAGAATTCAAGAAGAAGACCTTCAAAGGTGAACCAAGGAGAAAGAGAAGGAGCTACCAATTTGCTTCGAGTGCAAGAAACCCAGCCACTTTAGGATGGACTACCTTTCTTTCAAAAAATCATTCAAAAAGCTCAAGAAGAAGAAGATGATGGTTACTTAGAGTGATAGTAAGGACTCTAGTTCTAAGGAAGAATCAAAAGAAGAAGCCAACCTTTGCCTGATGGTATATCATGAGAAGGTAAATACTGAAAACTCCTTAGATTTCACTTTTGATGAGTTATAAGAGGCTTTTTCTGAACTTATGGCTAACTATAGGAAAGTAACTTTAAAAAATAGAGATTTAAGATAGTTAAATTCAGAACTTACTCATGAAAAGAAAATATTTTTTGAAAAACTAAATTTGCTTACCAATGAAAATCGGAAATTGAATGATGAACTAGCGAAAATCAAACTATTTGTAGAAAGATTTACCTATAGTTCCAAAAAATTAAATATGCTACTAAATGAGCAAAGAGCTATTTTTAACAAGATTGGATTAGAAATCGAACCTCCTAAGAAAAAAAACTATTCAAAAATCTATTTATTAAAGCTTCATCAAACTCTACCTCAAATATCTCATATTTTTGTTGTGGCAAAATTGGTCATAAGTCTTATGTATGTGATTTTAGAAAATTAAATAAAAAAAATAATTAAAATAGTTTGAGTTTTAAAAGAAACAATGAGCACTAACCCCAAAGGACTCGAGATGATTTGGGTACCTAAAAACACAACTTGATTTTCATGTGTAGGAGTGTCTTGTAGCCTGAGATAAGAAAAGGCTTTAGTATCTTGATAGAGGCTGTTCAAGGCACATGATGGGTGACAAATCTCAATTTATCATTTTTGAGCCTAAAGAAGAAGGAGTAGTTACATTTGGTAACAATAGAAAGGGACGTATCATTGGCATCGGTAACATTCATATCACTCCTACTTTTATTCAAAATGTATTGCTAGTTCATGAGTTGAAACATAATTTGCTTAGCATTAGTCAATTTTGTGATAAGAAATTCAAAGTAACTTTTGAATCTCTATTATGTATTATTTCTAATCCAAATGACAATGGTATCATGTTCATAGGACATAGACATAACAATGTCTACATAGTAGATCTTGATGATCTACACATGAAGAATGGTCAATGTCTTTTGGCAATGGATGCCAAGGTCAATGAAACTAGTTGGTTGTGTCATCGTAGATTAGGTCATGCCAGTATGGACTTACTCTCAAAATTAATTAAGAAAGACCTTGTAAAAGGATTACCAAAACTAAGTTTTGAAAAGAATCGAATTTGTGATGCATCTCAATTTGGAAAGCAAACTAGGAATTCTTTCAAACCAAAAGAAATGATTTCAACCTCTAGACCTTTAGAATTGCTACACATGGATTTGCTTGGACCCACAAGGACCACTAGTCTAGGAGGTAAAAAGTATGGTCTTGTAATTCTAGATGATTTTTCAAGATTCACTTGGGTAATATTTTTAGCACAAAAAGATGAAGTCTTCAATGCATTTTCCAAATTTTATCGAAATATTTTGAATGAAAAGAATACATCAATAGTTTGCATATGTAGTGATCATGGTACATAATTCAAAAATCAGTACTTTGAGAACTTTTGTATTGAAAAAAAAATTGATCATAATTTTTTAACACCTAGAACCCCACAACAAAATGGAGTAGTAGAAAGAAAAAATCGAATACTAGAAGAAATGGCATGAACTATGTTGTGTGAAAGTAATTTACCTAGATATTTTTGGGCTGAGGCAATAAATTCTGCATGTTACACATTAAACCATGTTCTAATAAGACCTATTTTAAAGAAAACCCCATATGAACTTTGGAAAGATAGAAAACCAAATATCAACTATTTTCATGTGTTTGGTTGCAAATGCTTCATACTTAATAATGGAAAAGATAATCTAAAAAAATTTGATGCCGTGTCCGATGAGGGTATCTTCTTAGGATACTCATCAAGCAAGGCATATAGAGTCTTCAATAAGAGAACTCTCATTGTTGAAGAATCAATTTATGTTATTTTTGATGAATATAATGACAAATATATTAGAAAAGAAGATGCTTTAAATGAGGATGCAGAAAATCTTCATGACAAGATGGACAATCTAACACTCAAGGATGTTCCACCTCAAAATAATGAAGAAGAGAAGAATGAAGAGTCCTCTCACAGTCCAAGAGAGGAGCTGCCAAAAGAATGGAGGAATGCACATGGATATCCTAAAGATCTTATAATCGATGATCCATCACAAGGGATAAGAACACGATCTTATCTTAAAAATTTAAATAATTACATAGCTTTTATTTCATAAATTGAATCTAAATCAATAAAAGCAGCTGAAAATGATCTATATTGGATAGATGCCATGCAAGAAGAATTAAATCAATTTAAAAAAAATAAAGTGTAGACTCTAGTCGATAGACCAAATGATCACCTAATAATTGAAACTAAATGGATATACAGAAATAAATTGGATGAACATAAAACCATTATAAGAAATAAGGCTAGATTAGTAGCAAAATGATATAATCAAGAAGAAGGCATTGATTTTGATGAAACCTTTGCCCCTGTAGCTAGATTAGAGGCCATTAGACTATTGCTTGCTTTTGCATATTTCATGAATTTCAAATTATACCAATGGATGTAAAAAGTGTATTTCTTAATAGTTGTATAGCAAAAGAAATATATGTTGAACAACCACCTAGATTTGAAAATCATGCATTTCCAAATCATGTATTCAAATTATATAAAGCCCTATATGGTCTAAAACAAGCCCCACGTACTTGGTTTGAAAGATTAAGTAAACTCTTCCTAGATAACGAATTTACTAGAGAAAATATTGATAAAACCTTGTTCTTAAAAGAAAAAGATGAGAATCTATTAGTTGTACAAATCTATATGGATGATATTATTTTTGGTGCCACTAATAAAATCCTTTATCAAGAATTTGCTAAGCTAATGTAGTGTGAGTTCGAGATGAGCATGATGGGAGAATTAAACTTCTTCCTCGAACTCCAAATCAAGCAAAATGAAGAGGGGATCTCTATCAACCAAATAAAATATACAAAAAAAATACTCAAGAAGTTTGGGATGGAGAGCTCAAGATCAATTGGCACACCAATGAGTACATCCTGCAAACTTGACAAAGATGAAAAAGATAAGAAAGTAGATTTAAAATTATATAGAGGTATGATAAGCTCACTTCTTTATCTTACTGCAAGTAGGACAGATATAGTATTCAGTGTTTACATGTGTGCTAGGTATCAATCAAACCCTAGAAAATCATATTTGCTTGCTGTCAAAAGAATCTTTAGATACTTATTTAGGACACTTAATGTAGGACTATGGTATGATAGAGCATCTCAATTTGAATTATTTGGTTACTCTGATGCTGATTTTGCTGGATGCAAACTTGATAAGAAAAGCACTAATGGCACATGTCAATTCATAGGAGTAAATTTAATTTCTTAGTTTACTAAGAAATAAAACTCAGTAGCACTCTCAATGGTCGAGTTCGAATATATAGCTGCTTGGAGTTGTTGTGCATAAATTCTTTGGATTAAACAATAATTAGAAGATTTTGGATTCAAACTTAATAAGATATCCATATGATGTGACAACACAAGTGCAATCAATTTAACCAAGAACCCAATTCAACACTCAAGATCCAAATGCATTTAGATAAGACATCACTTCATAAAAGATCATGTATAAAATAATGATGTAGTGTTTGAATTTGTTAGTACTGATAAACAATTAGCTGACATATTCACAAAATCCCTTAATGAAGAAAAATTTAACATTATTAGAAGAGACTTAGTACTATGCTACCACCCTGATTAAATTTCATTCTCCAAATTTCTAAGAAAATCAAATTATACCCAAAAGAATTAAATCTTATGTACAAAATTAATGATCAATATTTAAAAAATAACTAGACATTTTCTAAATATCATATCCCCTCTGAACCTCTAGAAGTTTCAGAACTATTGCTCGAGTCGACTCGAGCAAACTAATAATTTATCAAAGGTTTTGGATTTGTATTTCATAAGATACACATTTTTGAATCTAGATAAATCATCAGTGAATGTTATAAAATAAGAGTATCCACCTCTGACCTGAGTTGTCATAGGACCATATACATTTATATGTATAAGTTCTAATAACTCATTTGTCCTCTCTCCATGTCCACTAAATGAAATCTTTGTTATTTTACCCATGAGACAAGATTCACAAGTTCCTAATAATTCATAATCATAAGGATCAAAGAATTTTTCTTTATATAACTTGTTAATCCTAGTCTCACTAATATGATCAAGTCGATAATGCCAAAGTAAAGTATTATCAACATTTTCTCTATTTCGCTTTCTATTATGAAAAACATTATCATTCAAAGATAGGATCAAAAGACCATTGTCAAAAATTTTATCACATATTATTTCATTAGAAAATTTAATTGAGCAACCATTACGTATTACATCAATTTAATAATCTTATTTTAATAATAAAGGTATAAAAATAATATTTTTAATGATCTTAGGCATATAATAATAATTTTTTAGTTCTAAGATCTTCTTAGAAGGTAACTTCAAAATATTTATCCCTACAGCTTCCACTTTGATGGACTCTCCTCCAGCACCGTAGAACTCGAAGTCATCCTTCTTCATGTTGGGAAAAGTACCTCGAATTCTTCTACATTAAGTCCATAGCGAGGTTCTGGATGACGAACAGAGTCCAACAAGCCTAAGAACACCTCAATCGAGGATCAGATGGTGAAGATACGCACGAAGGAGCATGCAAAGCATCGGATAAGATGTCGGTAGCGGGGCACACCGTTGCAGGCCCATAGGTGTGCCAACCTAGGCGTGCAAGCCAGCCACGTGCAGGCCAACCCAGGCGTGCCCAAGCAACATAGGCCAGCACCACGCATGAGCGAGCACATGGCCTAGGCCGACATGCGACCACAGCCCGGGCCCAAGCGGGCGCGCGCGTGAGCATGGCTTGGGCCTAGGTGGCCTCATGAATAGGGCATGAGCGTGGGGCATTTTTATGCAGTCCATGCACCAAAGAGCATGGACTAGGCTTTTTATCATGGTGTTTGATGTGGTTTGCATGATCCAACGGCCATGGAGGGCCACAGTCATAATCTAACAGACCGAGGGACTTGTTTGAGTTCATTTGGGACTGTAGACTCTGATCCTGAGTCGGATAGAGGCCTTTAAAAGGCATGACAGACCGAGAGCTTGAGTGTGGCTAGGCTATGGCTTAGTATTTTTGAGAGAGCCTAAGACACAGAGAGCATAGAGAAAGGCACTAGCGACAGCAGGAGCAGGAGCTTTGGATAAATAGCTAGGCAACGGACTACAATCGTTTCAAGGGGTCTCGAAAAGAGAGTTTGTTCAGGATAACTTTTTGTTGAGAGGATTGTATACATGAGTTGAGAGTGGATAATCTCCTCTTGTATCTCTTCCTTTTTCATAGTGAAGTTTTGCATGCCCCTTGGAGGTGAGCTTTTAGGCTGATCCACGTACTTGATTGCTTTCTTATTTTATTTTTTTCTTTCTTTCTATCGCAATCCACTAGTACTAGATCCTTAATAAGTGGTATCAGAGCCAAATAGTATCGAAGAGCAGATTGCAGCAGTTCTGCTAGAGATTGGAGAACATGGAGAAAACAAGCACAATCAAGTTGGAGATCGAAAGGTTTGATGGAAAGGGCAATTTCTCCTTACGAGAAGCAAGGGTAAAGTATGTTCTCATCCAACATGATTTGATCGATGCTCTCTTGTACGATGAGATGCCAGCCACCATAAAGATGAAGAATTCAAAGCGGATCCAGATGTAGGTGGTGAGCATGATCCGCTTGTACCTAGTGGATGATGTGCTGATCCATGTACTTGACGAGACTTCTCCGACAGTGTTGTGGTTGAAACTCAAAGAGTTGTACAAGGAAAAGTCGCTTACCAACATCCTCTTTTTTTGGAGGCAGTTCTACCAGCTATGGATGGACGAAGGTCAGAGTGTGCGAGAGCATCTATCCAACTTCCAAAAGATCCTCACCGACCTCCTCAGTGTTGGCAAAAAAGTTGAGGAGAAGACTAGGGCATTGGCCTTGCTAGCATCGCTTCCCCTTTCATATGAGTCCTTGGTGATTGCTCTTCTGATGGAAAAGAGCACCATCAAGATGGATGAGATCACTGCAGCGATACTCCAGAATGATGTTCTTAGGAGGGAGTACCCAACTTTGAGCTTAGATAGTGGCAGCTCAGCTTTGGCAATTTTTGAAGGAGCAGGAGGCAGTAAACAGAGTGGCAAAGGATCGCGAGAAGGATGATCCAAGTCCAAAACGAGGGACCAAAGTAAGATCAGATGATACAGGTGCGATAAGTTAGGACATCGAGTCAAGGATTGCCCATAACTCAAGGATCGGATAAGGGCTACTATGCTGGTGGCTAATAGTGATACAGAAGATAGTGACAATATTTTTCTGGTTTCTGATGAGATATCTACTTCTTCCTCCTAATGAATTATGGATTCTGCTTATTTTCATCATGTATATTATAGAGAAGAGTTGTTTGACTCCCTGGAGATCGGTGATGGCACTGTGTTCCTACCAGATAGATCAAGCTATGAGTCAAGGGCAGCAAGACGGTCAGCATGAAGCACCATGATGGAACAATGAAGAAGTTGGGTGAGGTCTGATACATACCCAGCTTTAAGAAGAATCTAATCTCACTGAGTAGATTAAATTCAATCGGCTTCAGATGGAAAGCTGATGAAGGAATCTAGAAGGTCATGCACGGCAGTAGGGTGGTGCTTAGACGAAGAAAGTATGGAGGACATTACCACATATCAGGGAGCTAAGTGCATGGTGGAGCTCCAGGTGAAAAAGGATAGGGCACAGGATGAGAGACTCGAGAAGACGACATGTGACATTACAAAGTGAAGTTTCTAATGCCGTAGGAGGCTTCCCCGGGCATGTCTCAAGTCAGGTGGATCATAGTAGTTGATGGAGGTGGGATCGAGAGGCCTAACTCGACTCCAACGTTTGCCCATTCATGATCAGCAGGTGATTGTCCCAGGGCATGGGGGTGCTAGACAAACTCTCAGATAGATTGAGATCGAATATCGAGTCGAGGTGGAGATTATTAAGAAAAACATATCAAATTCTTCCACATTAAGTCCACAGTGAGGTTCAGGATGATGAACGAAGTCCAACGAGCCCAAGAACACCTCAATCCGAGATTACATGGTGAAGAAATGTATGAAGGAGCATGCGAAGCATCGGACAAGATGTCGGTAGCAGGGTACACCATCGCAACCCCACAGGTGTGCCAGCCTAGGCACGCGGGCCAGCCATGTGCAGGCCAGCCCAGGCGCACGAGCCAGCCATGCATGGGCCGACCAAGGCACGCCGAGGCAGCGCAGGCCTAGTGCCACGTGCAGGCGGGCATGTGGCTCAGGCTAGCACGTAGGCGTAGCCTAGGCCTAGGTGGGTGCGCGCACGAGCACGACCCAGGCCCAGGCGGCCTCATGATCAGTGCACGCGCGCTGGGCATTTTTACGCGGTCCATGTGCCAGAGAGCATTGACCAAGCTTTTTATCATGGCATTTGATGCGGTTTCCATGATCCAACAGCCACGAAGGGTTGCGATCACAATCTAACAGACCGAGGGACTTGTTTGAGTTTGTTTGGGACTGTAGACTTCGATCCTAAGTCGGATAGAGGCCTTTAAAAGGCATGGCAGATCGACAGCTTGAGTGTGGTTGGGCTGTGGCTTAGTATTTTTGAGAGAACTTGAGATGCAGAGCGCATAGAGAAGGGCATAGTGACAGCAGGAGCAGGAACATTGGGCAGATAGCTAGGCAATGGACTGCGATCATTTCAGGGGGTCTCCAAAAGAGAGTTTGTCCAGCATAAGTTCTTGTTGAGAGGATTGTATATGTGAGTTGAGAGTAGGTAATCTCCTCTTGTATCTCTTCCTTTTTCATAGTGAAGTTTTGCATGCCCCATGGAGGCGAGCCTTTAGGTTGATTTACATACTTGATTGCTTTCTTATTTTGTTTTCTTCTTTCTTTCTACCACAATCTGCTGGTACTAGATCCTTAATACTTCAAAACTCTAATTTTTTGCAGCCTCTGTAAAGATGTACAGATATGAGAACCGTAGGCGATATTCAATACCCAGGAGTTTGAAATGAAAAAATTCAATGATGATATTATATATATCTCATACATACCTTTTAGAGCGACACTTGTACTAGTCTTCATATTTGCAAGATAAATTGGTGCGGACACCAGAGCCACCAGAAGTCGGCAACATAATTTAGATTCATTTTGGATTAAAAAAGCCATATCAGAATAACTCTACTTTAGTTATTTTATTCCAGTCCTTTTGATTTAATCAATTAGTTTTTTTGATGCATTTAGTTTTGGATCCATAGGACCATACTTGGGTTTATTTTGGATTAAGCCTTATTTGGAAAGAGACTATCATAAAGAAGTAAGCTTGATCTACGTCATCTTTGGAGCCACCATGCTCCACATGCCCAGGGAGGAAATACACACGCCAGTATGTGCCATGCCCAAGGATCCTCATGCCAAGTTATGCCAAGCATCCACAAAGAGTTTCTTTTCTTCCCTAGGATTCCTTAAGAGTTCTTGATTTCTTACTTATTTTGTTAAAAGACTGATTTCTTTCCTATAATTTCATAAAAGATAGATATGATATATTATTGTATTTGAAAACCATACATAATGTTTTACTTCTTTATTGGGAGGGTTGATTTTTTTCTTATAAAGAAAATAAGATTCCTAAAGAAATTGGACCTCTAGGGTCCTATATAAATCCATGTATCTTTCATGAATGAGAATGAATGAATGAATCACTTTACAATTTTCACAAATACTTGTGTTGGTCGCTCCAAGAGGGAGAGGGTGTGAGACCTAAAATCATCTCACCAGGGGAGGGTGTGAGGCCCACCTTTTTCTATCTCTTTAATCTTCATTTTCTTGAGATTCAGTAGTCCTACGATTTCGATTCATCTACAGCATCTACCTACACAAGCCTATTCTGCCAAAAAAAGATCTGTCTCCTCTAGGATTTTCATCTATCATGTAGAGAGAGAAAAAGTGATCTATTATTCTATAAATCAAATGTTGACAAGGACCTTCATTCCTTCTCAACTGATCTTTGATTTTTTACTTATTTTTTTCAGATCTGATATTGGTAAAGATCCAGTTCTTTATTGATAGATCTACTTGGTTAAAAGATTAAGAACCCTATTCAAGGTAGTTTATTAACTACCATGATCCGGATTCTTCTTATCTTTTTTTAAATTTTCTTATGGGCTTAATTTCTTGCTATCCTTTATTTTATTTATATATTTTTTTATAATTATTCATGATCATGTTTAATTTTTGCTATCTGTCTATTTACTTTATTATTGCTAGTTATTTACTGATCTCTAAAATGGCATTCATCAGCATCGTTTAGATTGATCGTGCTTTGGTCCTGTGTCAATCAGTCATGCCTCTTGAGCAGAGTATAGGCAACTATACTGTCTATCCTGAGAATAATGTGCCATGATCGAACGTGATTTATTATTGATGAATAGAAATAAGCTTGTTCTTTTCTTTTTTCTTAAGGCTATCCCGCATCAATTCGGTATTAGTGCCAGATTGGTTAAGGCTTTAGTTTAAATTCTATAATTTAAAATTTCTGCAAGTTAAATTTTCACATTTTAAATTTTATAATTTACATTCCAACATTTTTTTTTCTTTCTTACTACATCTTATTCCTGCATCTTGGACTTGCATGACCACTAGATCAGGTATCTAGTACCAACATCCTACTTTCCCACCCAGTACCAACATGGATTTCAATACAATAGCCATCATTATTGCCCTGACTGAGAAGTTTGATGACATGAAAGATTTTATGAAAATCATGAGTGAAAGAATAATAGTACTAGAAGAAGCTAGGCAAAGACAACTTGAACCTGAGTCTCCCTAACTACCTGTAGGATAGAGAAGAAGGAACCTCGACCTTGATTGACCTATAGCAGCATGCCCCCACCATAACCAGTTCGATCAGGATGAGCATGTCCATAGGAATGTGAAGAATGAAGGCCCAAGTTTTGATGGTTGTCTAGATCCGAGAGAGTACCTAGATTGAAAATCGGGCATGGACCACTATTTTGGATGGTATGAAATATTTGAAACAAGGAGAGTTAGATTTGCTAGGATGAAGTTGGCAAGCCCGATTTTATTGGAAAAGTATTGAACATCTTCTCAACCAGAGAAGACAAGATCCAATAGAAACCTGGGATGAAATGAGGAGAAACTCAAAGAAAAATACCTCCCCACCTCCTACCAACAAAGACTTTTAGATCAGTGGAAGAGACTTACTCAAGGGAATAGATCAATCATAGAGTACGTCTCAAGATTTGATGAGTATCTCATGAGATATAGAGTAACCAAAAATAGAATTGTTATCTTATCTTGATTTAGAGCTGGATTACGAGAGGATATCTAGCATGAGCTCTTTTGGTATTTGCATAGATGCTGTCGAGTGCGCAGGGATAGCGGGAATGTGCAGGAGGTCATTGCCGAGGGGTTTGCTAAGGCTTGGGGCACCAAGGTGGAGATTGCGAGGATTTATGGTGCTTCCAGGCCTTGGAAGGCCATAGGAGGAGTCACGATGATGGCTCCGAGGATTCTAGGGGCTTGGTTGGTGCTTCGGAGATCTGGGACATAAGGTGAAGCAGAAAACCAATGCTAGAGAATCAAGACTGCAAAAAAAGGATTTTCTATAGGTTAGCTGGCTCAGTCCAAAACTAGGTCATCTAAGTCTTAGAGCACAAGCAGAATAGAGAGCTGTGCATTTGAAACTGCTGGCATGGCACAGAACTAGGTTGGCTCAGTTTCAGACTGAGCCAATCAAGTAGAACTTAGCCACTCAGTGTTGAGACTAAGCCAGCTCAGTGCGCGGGCAGAGTTATGCAAGGGTCTATTTTGGGCTAGGGTCTGGGTTGATCCTAGGGATCTTAAGGTCTGGTTGGAGAGGTCTTAAAGAGGGCTAATGCATGTATGGATTGGATCTAGATCCAGAGGATGAGAGCATGGGAGACATGGGTGTACATGGGCTCGGTGAGTGCTTTCATGTATTGGGTTAGCCGAGGAGTTTTTTTGGTCGGGCCTAATGGCTATGTATAAATACATTGATTGTATTAGGGTTTCAGAAGGCTATGGAATACAAACCTTTTCTCCCTCAACTCTCTTCTTCTCTTCTCTCTAGAGTCGCTACCTAAGGGTTCTTGAAGAAGCCCTAGAGAAAGGGGCATCTCCCTCATGCCTAAGGAGGGAGGTGCCCCATCATAGATCCAGGTAGAGCATCAGTGGTTTACTGCCTATAGAGAACGTCACAGGTTCTTTCAGGTCCATGCTAAAGATCAGGGGCTTCCGCAACATGGTATCGTGGCTTATGATGCCAAGAATGATTGGCATTCGAGCAATGTCATGAAACATCAATTGGTATCAGGAAGAGGTGATGCCAATTGGTACACTTACAGGACACTCAGGAATAGGCTCTCTCTTAAAGGTTGGTTCAGGCTCAAATGGCTCACTAAGTATCCATGTTGGTTCTTTACAGGCGATGAGAGTTGCAATGTTAAAAGCAGAGCTAATCTCATAATCAGAAGATAAATCCACAACATATGCATTTGGTCCGATTTTCTTTAAAATCCTAAATGGACCTGCTTCTCAAGCATGTAATTTCATGACAATTTTTGGTGGGAATCATTCAGGCCTCATTCGAACCATCACATAGTCTCCTTCTGCAAACTCTAGGGCACGTCGATGAGAATCTACATTCTATTTATAAATTTTATTACTAATACTAATTTTTTTACTGATCTCTTTATGTAAATTCTTTACATACTGTGCAAATGACTCTGCAAATTCAAAAATTCTAGCATGCATGGGCAGTGGGATAAGGTCTATTGGTTTTCTAGATTGATATCCAAAGACTACGTCAAAAGGACTCATGCCAATGGACCTATTAATAGAGCTACTATATGCAAATTCAGCTTGGGGCAATAAAAGATCCCAGTTACCCATATGTTCCCCAATCAAGCAACATAATAAATTTCCAAGACTCCTATTGACCACTTCAGTCTAACCATCTATTTGTGGGTGAAAGGTAGAAGAAAATTTCAATTTTGTACCTAGAAGGTGCCATAGGATTTTTCAAAAGTAGCTCATGAATCTTACATCCCTATCAGACACAATGGTTTTGGGTAATCCATGCAATTTAACAATCTCATCAAAGTATATTCTTGCAACTTTTGAAGCATCCGACGTTTGGCAATAGGGCAAAAAATGGGCCATTTTTGAAAATCTATCCACAACCACTAGAACTGAATCATGCTTCCTAACTATCTTAGGTAAGCCTAAAATAAAATCCATGCTAACGTCTTGCCAAGGATAGTCTGGTATAGGTAAGGGTGTGTATAGGCCTGTGTTCTATTTTTTTTACTTGGCCACGACACACGTTCTACACTGGGCAATAATTTGAGCGACATCTCTTTTCAGGCTTGGCCAAAAGAATTGAACTTCTTCCAACTCTATGGTTTTATTCCTACCAAAGTGTCCAGCTAATCATCCAGCGTATAGTTCCCAAACTAGAAAATCTTTTAAAGATGTACGAGGAACACACAACCCAGCTCCTCTAAACAAGTAACCATCCTGAATGATATATTCACAGTATTCTTTAGATGATCCTTTTCATAAAATGGTAAGTATGCTGCCAAAATCTGAACACTCCTCATAATTCTCTTTAATTTTACCAAAACCAACAACCTCTACACTAACGATGGACAATAAAGTATGACAACGACTCAAGGCATCAACAGCATGATTTTCTACACCCTCACGGTGTTTCAAAATAAAAGTATAGGCTTGCAAGAACTCGACCCACCTACCATATCTATGATTCAGTTTCTTTTGAAAATTCAGAAATCGGAGGGCTTCATGATCTGAGTATAAAATAAATTCTTGCGGTAGTAGGTAATATCTTTAGTATCTTAGGGCTTGGACTATCGCATAAATTTTTTTATCATAGGTAAAATACTTTAGTTTAGAATCATTAAGTTTCTCGCTAAAATATGCTATCGACTAACCTTCTTGACTAAGGACACCATCAATCCAAACTCCTAACGCATCTCATGCTACTTCAAAAACCTTAAAAAAATCAAGTAAATGTAGGACTGGGGCATGGGTCATTTTGTCCTTAATGTTTAGAAAGGCTCTATTGGCTATCTTAGTCCATTCAAAATCTTTCTTTCTAATACAGTCAGTGATGGGAGTGGCTATGGTGCTAAACCCATTTATGAACCTACGATAAAAGATTGCTAATCCATGAAAACTTTGCACGTCATGCACACTCTTGGGTACCGGCCACTCAATTATTACTTTAATCTTTTCAGGGTCAGCAGACACCCCATCAAGGGTAATAATAAAATCTAAGAAGTTGACACAATCCATCATGAAAGCACATTTCTTAGGATTAGCATACAGACTTTCTATTCTAAGAACCTAGCAGATTTTTTAGAGATGATCTAGATGGTCCTCCCTAGTTCGACTATAGATCAAAATGTCATCAAAGTACATGACTACAAACACTCCTATAAATAATCATAGTATTTAGGTCATCAATCTTATGAAAGTACTAGAGACATTAGATAACCCAAATGGCATCACCATCCACTCATATAAACCATCTTTCATCTTAAAAGTAGTTTTCCACTTGTCTCCCAGCCTAATCCTCACTTGATGGGAACCACTCTTGAGATCAATCTTAGAGAAAATAGTGGCTTCGACCATCATATCTAGCATGTCATCTAACCTAGAAATAGAAAAATGGTACTTAATGGTGATGTTGTTAATGGCACGACTATCTATGCACATGCTTCATATTCCATCCTTCTTTGGAGTCAATAGTGCAGGAACTACACAAGGACTTAAATTCTCTCTCATGAATTCTTTTTTCATCAGCTCTTCAACTTGTCTTTGTAGCTCAGCATGCCTAGTGGGGTTCAACCTATAATGGGGCAAATTGGGTAGGGTAGATTCAGGTACCAAATCAATGGCATGCTAAATGTTTCTCATGGGTGGTAAGTAATCTAGGAGATCCTCAGGAAAGATATTATGAAATTCACTAAGAATGCTGACTACTTTCTTAGGATGATCTATCTTAGGGTCCTCATGAATTTCTCTCGCAGCAATCATCCAAATTGGTGATCCTTTACCCATGGTCATCTCTAATTCCTTAGCACCTATCAGATAGAGGCTTTTCTTTTTGATGTTTTCTTTTGATCCATTGCTTATCTTTCTATTGGTAGACTTAGATGGAGAAGGATTGATCGTGATCTTCTTATTCTTATGAGTGAAACTATAGGAGTTGGTTTGGCCATAAATCGTAACATCATTGTCAAACAACCAAGGCCGACCTAATATGATACTTCCGACTTCCATGGGTAAGACATCGCACCAAACATGATCCTGATAAGAATGGAGCTGGACGGGAACACAGCATCTAAGTTTGATGAAAATAGTGGAGGAATCTATCCAAGACATGCGGTATAGGCTGCGATGATCTACAGGAGCTAATCCTAATCGCTTAATCGTATCGATGGAGATGACGTTGATACAGCTACCGCTATCAATGATCACCTTATAAATTTTATCGCTAAATTTTATGAAGGTATGGAAAATAGAGGTCCTACGCCAGTCTTCACTCTCCTCAGTCTGTGCTAGAACATACCTAATGACTCCAAACCTAAGGTCTGACTCCGATGCAACAAAACTTAGGATGTCTTCAGTACTTTCAAACTGCTCGACAAAGTCTGGATCAGCTTCATAAACTTCCTCCTCAATATTTTCTAGAGTTTTCTCTTCTAGTTCTTTCATAAATAAAGATCGATTGGGACATTGTACAGCAAAATGATCATAACAATGGCACTTGAAGCAGTGGAATCAAGAACTACTTCCCTTAGATAACTCTCCTGCAACTCTTTTTCCTTTATTTTCTTTTCTCATAATAGGATTTGTAGGTGGAGGTCCGTTACTAGGAGTCTGGGTAGTATTGGGTCTCAATCCAGAAGGGGTTACTCGGCTAGGTTCAAAACCACAAGTCAACTCGAGGGTCAGGGCTACAAGTGATTAAAATGGACCCACGACTATTCACGATGCCCTAGAGATTCTTATTTTCGATGAGTAGAGGGCCTCTCATCCCTCCAAACTCAATCCAATAGTGTCTACTTGCTTCCTTACCATCTACTCCCTTAGATCCATGATGTTAGGGATCGGATTTGGATAAATGGCTGGAGAAAGGCGAGGAGTGCAAAAGATTTGTAACACTCATGGAGCCAAAGAATGAGAGAAAAGAAAAGTTCCAATGGAATGGGCGACATCCCAACCATCTTGGATTTCTCAACCCTCCGATGAACTCATTCAGGAGAAATCCATTCAGGAAGAACCCATTCAGGAAGAAAGTTAACTAGATTAAGGTATACCGAACTCTCCTCCACCATCTTCACCTATCGGTAGAATGGCCACTAGAGCCATAGCAATGGGAAGAATTGATTTTGAATTTCTTGAGAAATATAATTTTTCTATTGGATCATGGATTGAGAGAATGAATATTCCCATGTAGCCTAAGTTGGTTAGAGAGTTCTATGAAAATCTTAAAAGAGGATTTTTCGAAATTACAACTATAGTCAAAGGTGTTCAAATTGAGGTGACAGAGGAGAATTTGGCCTAGACCTTTGGAATCACAAAGGAATGATTTCTGCCAGATAAGTTATCTAACAAAAGGAGGGGTTTGAGACTGATTGTAGGCAGGGATGATATTGTAGGAGATGTACTGGCACCCATACTATCAGTGGAGATGAGGGTTCTTCATCATATCATCAGTGAAATTTTTATACCCAAACTGGTTAGACATGACCTTGTATCTGAGAGAGAACTATGTATGACGTATTTGATGGTTCAGGGGATGTAGATAAATCTACCCGATATTATGATACATCAGATAAGAGAGGCTACACCAAGGAACAAGGTATGCTTGCCCTATGGAATGGCCCTAACTAAGATTTTTGAGACTGTAGGAGTATTACTAGAGAATGAAGCAAGCAAGAAGCAGTCTCATTATGATGTTTATGACATGAGAGCCTTAACCAGAATACAATATCATGTAGTGGATGGAAGATGGGTCAAGAATACTTTTGGTCAAGAGATGAGAGTGCCTAGGATTGTAGAGGCAGGAAAGCCCTCTACTCTAGTTGCAGCCCGAGATGCATCTGACATTGACCCCGGTACACCTATGACACCTCGAGCTCCACCCACGGGGAGGTTCTCACAGACACCATCTGCTGACTCTGCATCTATGGAGAGACTGGTAGATATGATATCTACCAGAGTCAGTAAAGAGATTTAAGGACTATCTAAGAGAGTAGAGACTGTATAGATAAAGATGAGGTCTATCTCTGAAAGGCTTTTTATTCTTGACTAGAGGAAGCACATACATGATACATCCACTGATCACTCTAGCATTATTGAGGAGCTTGCTTGGCTTAGAGGGAGAGTTGAGTCTGGAGGCATTGAGATGAAGGCAGCAATCAGTAGCTTAGGTCGGGCACAGCAGCAGGGCATCATTTCAGTACTTGGAGCCATGGACAGTTTGATTGAAAAAATAGAGAGACTTGCTCTATGTGCAATATCAGCAGCAGTAGTAGCAGATGCCATGGCTAGGGTAGCCATGCCTCGACCTCCACCTCCTCCACCTATGTCACTTGGTCAGATCACCTAGGTATTCACAAATGAGAGTAAACCACCACTCAGAGTTTACACTCATGGAGGGCCTCCTCCCTCGCAAGTAGCCGGACCTTCTGCTAGGACTAGGAGCAAGAGAGCTAGACCTTCTACCTTACGAGCCTCATCCCATACATTAGAGATTGCATCTAATGATGAGTAGCCTCATAGGCTCTAGTGTCTATCCACTTCTTGTACTTAGATCTATAAATTAGGCGTATATGATTGTATTTAACTCTGTGCTTGTATTTGACTCTATGTACTTGACACTTATAGATGTAAGCTTGCTTAACCTGGTCTTGCTTTGAACTTGATGTTTCATTATATCATAGTGTGTTTTGGTGGCTTTACTCACTCATTTTGTTAATGCAATGAAACTCATGATCACTTACTCTTACACTCATTCTGAACATTTGTCTTAACTTTATATTTTTGATTGATGACAAAAAGGGAGAGTAATATGTATATGAGCATGAATTCATTCATTTTGAATTTGTTAAAATTCATCCACTATTCATTCACTTTGAATGTGTTAAATTTAAAATTTTCAGCATAAATGTGTTAAGGTGAAAATTTTTAGCTTGAATGTGTTAAGCATGAATATGTTAACGATTAAAATTTTTAGCATATATGATGTGAATTATAAGTTTGGAGTTTGTGCCATGATACATACTCTATGTATGATTGTTTAATACTAATGCTTGGCACACATATATGGATATATGCTGGCAATTTACCATTCTAATAAGTACAAGCAAAAAACATAACCTTGAATTGAAAAGGCATATTAAAAATGCAGGCATAAATTGAGGAGGAGACAAATATGAAAATATAAAAGAAATTAAATTATTAATTTATTGAAAAGATCCTTAATGCATTGTTATTGCATATTTCTTGCTCATATACTCAATGTTTTGTCATCATCAAAAAGAGAAAGATTGTTGACCTCAGGGATAGATTTTGATGAGTAACAAAATATTTGAGTATATATTTGAACAAATGAAGTTGTTGAGATCATGTTTCAGGATACATTTTAATGTACCAAATAAAACTTTCATATAAATGAAATTAAAAATTGATAGACAAGATTTGGAGGCATTTGAAGCATAAATCATACCTGAAACAAGGTTTGTAAAGGATATCTCCAAACCAAAATTGAAGAGGAAAATCTTTGGGGAAATTAAAATTTTTTAGCTTAAGAAGCCCATGAGTCGACTCATGGTTTGACTCATTATTCAGTTCGAGCTGATAGGCAGACTGGCATGCAGAAGTTTCAGAAGGAATAGTCTCAAGTAGAGACTCGAGTCGACTCAAGGTTCTCAAGTTGAAGTTTCAATGAAAATCTAGAGAATGATGATTTTGAAGCAAGGTCTCAAGCAGAGGCTTGAGTCAACTCGAGTTCACCGAGTCAAAATCTTAAGAGAAATATAGAAGATGACAATTTTGAAGCAAAGTTCGGCACAGTCTCGAGCAAAGACTCGAGTCGACTCGAGGTCCATGAGCTAAAATTTCAATAAAGTATAGAAAGATTAATCTTCATATAGAAACTCTCAAGCTGAGGAACGAGCAGAGAAAATAGCCATGAGCTGATGCTCCAGTCAACTCGAGGTTCGACTCGAGCTCCAATGGCTAATTTCTGCAGACTGTCCAGAGCTATGTAGATTGGATTCAAACCATCATTTTTGCTTCTTCAATGGTCAAATAGGGTTCTCCAGCCTACCAAACATGGAAAATCACCTATAAAACATCTGGAGGAAGTGATATAATAAGAAAATCATTGAAAGGAATCAAAAAATTAAGAGAAAAATTCAAAAGAGCCCTAAAAAGAGAGCACTCCACTCCTAACTCCAAAAACATCAAATCGAGTGATTCCATTATGCAAGAAGATAAGCTCAAACAGTTCAAAATCCTCTCACCAAGAAGACTCCAAAAAGCTTCATCGACTTATTTGCTCATTAAAGGAGCTTTTTATTCATTTTTGTTATTCAACTTTTCTCTTTCTTGTAACTTAGCTTCAATAGGATTTTGAAGCTAAGGGGAAGGCTTATCCAAGCCTGAAAATTAGATTGTAAGCCAAGGGTTGGCTTAGGATTTGGTTGTGGTTGGTGAACTGGTGTAAAAATCAACTAGATTTTTGATAGTGAGCCTTGAAAAACTATCTGGCTGTAATCTTGGAGAGATTATAGTGAAATTCTCAAGTAGGCCTTGGGGAGTGGACGTAGGTGCAAGGGGCACCAAACCACTATAAATTTTTTAGTATTTGTGATTTTTTTGTTGACTTCATTCCATCTATATTTCTACATTTCTGTATACTTAGAACTAAAGCATACACCATCACATCACTTATTTTTGAAAATAGCACCTAACTTGCTTTAAGTTTTGAAAAACCCAATTCATCCCCCCTACCCTCTTGGGTTGTCTTGCTGGGCAACAAAGAAGAAAGAGAAAAAACCTGTGAGAAGCCATAAAGGAAGAAGAGGAGTAGTTTAAATAGGAAGCTGGAGGATAGAGAAAGCCATAATTATGGGACTTCTATGGTCTATCGATGCCCTCTGCATGTCCCGCTCATACCTACCACCTGACGAAGTAATCACTGCGCCATACACGAGGCTTCATGTCGAGTGAGTCCATAGAAAAATCCATCCATTGATGTCTTTCAATATTTAAAATCATGATGCCAATTTAGAAAAAAGACAAAAGCTCTATTCCCAACCCTAAAGCAGGAAACTATCGAAGAACTTCGGCCGCAGTAGCATTTTCATACTCCCTTTATTCGAAATTCAAACTTGAGATTAGGGGGCAAGTGTTGGAGGTAAAATGATCCCCATCAAAGTTTTTGGCTCCTTCTAAATGATCTCCTTCAGTCCCACTATTTTCAGACGATCTCCTCTAGTCACACTCCTTCTAGACGATCTCCTTCAATTGTGCTCGTTTCGAACAATCTCCTCTAGTCGCATCCTTTTTGAACGATCTCCTTTAGTCGGGCTCCTTTTGAATGATCTCCTTCAGTCATAGACCTTCCAGATGATCTCCTCTAGTCCTGCTATTTTCGAATGACCTCCTCCAATCCTGTTGCTTTTAGATAATCTCCTCCAATCACATTGTTTTAGACAATCTCCTTCAGTTGTGCTCCTTCTAGACATTCCCCTCCAGGATGAACTGCTTCCAGTCGAACTCCTTCTAGTCAATTGAGCAAGCTCCCTCAAGCCGAATTCCATTTTATTGCTTAGAAGGATCTCATCCTCTACACGGATTCAACTCCTAACTCAAGGCAAACTGATCAATATGTAGGTAACCTCAAAGAAGTCCAAACTTCTTCAGTGCTATTGTGGCATGGAGCTCTTCATCGCTAGTGGATGCCACATCCGAACTTCAGGCATTGCTCTACAATAGGCTAGCAAGTCACGATAATGGACTACTCTTTGTAACAAACTTTGCATGATCTGGGTAGCCCACTGCCGGGCGGTTATGGCTGTCACTATCAGTTTGTTACTTGCTCCATATATAAAAGGGATTCTTAAGATACATTTTCGAAGGGCTATCATTTTCCTTCTCCTTACATTGCTCCTCAATTTTCTAAGTACTCCATTTTTATTGGTCAAAAGAGCTGAATTGATCATCGAAAGATCCTACTGGAACCACCACCTCCGACTCCGAATGAAACTTTATTTTGCAGGTTACCAATGGCGACTTCTTCTTTCCTAACTCCAGCTCCATTTGGCATTGACCAAATTCTACACCAACATCTACTAAAACATAGAAAGCTTCTTGAAGTTTTTTAAAAGTAAAGTCATTGGAAATTTTAGCATTTACCTCATTTTGATGTGCCATAAGGCACAAGTTGGCTTGTTCATATGACTCTTCTTCTTCGGAGCTCGAGTCATCGCTATCACTCCATGTAGCCACCATAGTCTTTTTCTTGAATTTCTTGAGGGCCTTCTTGAGTTTTGGACATTCAGACCTAAAGTACCCCGGCTTCTTACACTCATAGCATATAAGGGGCTGCTCCTTATCCTTCTCCTTGCTATGCTCTCCACTTGTAGGTGGCCTCTTCCTCATTCCTTATTTTTTTCTTCAAAAATCTCTTAAACTTTCTAGTAATGAGGGCCAATTCTTCATCTTATTCTTCATTTTCTATTTCATCAGATTCCTCATCTAGTTAAGTAGTGGATTTGAGGACGATTGTCTTCTTCTTGACATCTTCTTTTTGATGTTGCTTCATGCTTAGCTTGTGTGTCATAAGTGATCCTAGAAGCTCCTCCAAAGGCAATATGTTCAGATCTTTGGCTTCTTAAATCACGGTGACCTTGGCCTCCCATGTTATTTGTAAAGACTTAAGTATCTTCCTTATAAGATTACTGTTAGAATAAGACTTGCCAAGACTCTTTAGACCATTTATAATATTCGTAAATCTAGTAAATATTTTAGTTATTGATTCATCATGCTCCATTCTAAAGAGTTCATATTTATATACAAGAATGTTAATTTTTGGCTCTTTAACTTGGTTAGTGCCTTCATGTATTACTTCTAATCTATCTCATATTTTCTTAGCTAACATGCATGCTGAAATGTGATTAAATTTATTAGCATTTAAAGCATAATATAAAACATTCATGACTTTAGCATTGAGCTAAGCCATTTTCTTATGAACTTCATCCCATTTTCTTTTGGATTTGGTTGATTCTACACCATTAATTAATTTAGTGGGAGTGTGTAATCCATTAACTATGATACTTTATATATCATAGTCAAGTGCTTGAATGAAAATTCTCATCCGAACTCTTCAATAGATATATTTTGATCCATTAAAAAGTGAAGATCGGTTTGTGGACTGCCCCTCGACTAGTAAGATACCGACTTGGGTTGCCATAGATCTTTCGCTTTTGATAGTTAAATCAAAATAGGGCTAAAGCACGTGGCTTTGATACCACATGTTGTCCAGCTATGCAATCCAAAAGGAGGAAGGGTGAATTAAATTTTTTTTAAAAAAATAAAATCTAATTTAGAATTACAAAGATTATGTGATGATAAGCAAGTGATATGTAGTGGGTTATTTAAGTGAGGTGAAGATGTGAGTAGCAAGAAAATAAAGAAATTAGGAGATGAAGATAAGCAAATAAGCATACTACAAACAAATAAGATTCATAGTGATTTAGTGCGAACCTTGTACCTACATTCACTCTCTAAGCTCCTACTTGAAAATTTCAATCCACTATCTGCATTCAAACTGAATACAACATTAGAACCCTCAGATCCTAACTATCTCAAGCTAAAACACTTATTTTTTAGGTACAAGCCAACTCAATACAATCTAATTCAAGATTCGGATGAACCATTATAAGTTTTGGAATCCTTCCAAAACATAAAATCAGGAAAAAAATAGAGTATAAGAGTTAAGGATAAAAAGGTATGAGTTTATCCCCTTTAATAAGCAAATAAAACTTTAATAATACTTTGCACAACTAAGGAGGAAGCTTTTCTAATTTTCTGCAAGGTTGTTGAAGACTTGAATGAGCTTAAGGGGTTGGTGAGCTTGAAATTAAAGCTTCTTTGCTTGAAGAGGGCTTTTTGATAGGACTGAAATAAATGCTTGATTCTCTTATATTTTTCCTCCTTTGAGAGTCTTTATATCTTCAATAGGTGCTGGATAGCAAACTAGACAAGTTTGGAGTGATTGGAGTGTCATTTAACAGCATTAAACGTAGCTGAAAAGGGCTAAAATCTAGCAGTTATAAGAATTTTCCATTGCAGGGGTCGACTCTAGGGTCGACCTCTATTACAGAAATGGAAAATCCCTATTTCTATTTTTGGATGGCAAAATAGTGGAGGTTGACCTATGAGTCGACCCCAAGATCGACCTTTTTGTGTGCCAATAAAAAATAAGCAAGCCATTCATCCCTTTTCAGCATGGCTAGACCTGGGGGTCGATCCTTTTGCTGAAATTTGATTTTCTTTCAATTTATGCATCCAAAAATCATTAAATTACCTCTAATGAAGGGAAAACTCTATTTTTTGGGTCAGGTTCATTCAAATCTGATTGGATCAAGAGAGATTTTACAAAAAATTTTCTCTTGGATCTAGATCAAATATGAAATTTTTTAGATATGATATTATTGATCTAATAAAAGAAAATAAAATAAAAATAAAGAATAAATTAAATTTAAGTTAATTTTACCATGTAGCGGGTAATCAGATTATCTTGTGATGATCCTGATGTCTCTCTGAGGTTCTGGATCTAGCCATGCAAGTTCCTGATCTCTATCGATATCCATTTGAGTAGGATCTGGAGATCTTCTTCTTCTTTATCACTTCTCTAAATATTAGATCTGGATCTAATTTGAAAGATCTTCAAAACTTTTTTTGAAGTTCGGGTGTTGTCTCTTGCAGTAGTGCTGCCTTCTTTCTTTCTCGTTGCCTTTCTCTTGCTTGGATCGCACCAAACTGAAGCCCAAAGATTCTTGGGCATGGATAGGAGAGAGAAGACCTAAAGATGGCATGGAGAAGGGAGAGGAGCAGTCTTGTGACATGGTCAATGGGCTAGAGATCTAAATCCTAGGCGTAGATACGGTTTATATAGATCCTGCTGTGCCATGCAGTGCCACATCATCCTGACCAATCATGGTCATTTATGGAATCAGATATAAATCTGATTGGTGGGATGATACCATCAGATTTAATCAGATGAGAGTCCTTCTGAATCATCCTTAGATGGCACCAAGATTGATCAAAGACAAGTCTTTGGTGCCACCTAGGTAGAAACCCCAAAGCAACCTGGAGTCACTATCCATGGGCGCATGCCTCCCTAACCATGCACCCCTTATCCTACTACATTTTAGTAGGTGGACTGGTCCAAATATTTTCTCTTATGATGGCTTGACACATGGACAGATGTCTAAGTGTCAAAGGTCAACATTTGACCAAACGTCCGAAACAGAATTTAGCAGGTGATGGAAAATGGTAGATATTGTCTCAAATTCATCTCATTAATTAAGACAATCCTTTTTTGACTTGGACAAGCTTCAGTCAGATCAAGTAAAGGTATCTGAGCGAGTCCAAATATATTTGGCTCGGTCGAGATAACTTTTAAGGATAATTAAAGAAGAATATTAGGCTCAATCATGTGCTAGCATGATTTTCTTGAACCTAATTGAATCTAATTCAAATCAATTAACCTGGGTTAGTCCAATTGATGATATCTAGATCCAAACTCTTATTTGTGTGATCCAATTAGGTTCAGTTAAGTATGGTAATGAGATATGTCATGATCTTCATCATCGACAGCATTGAAACACCTTTCGATGGATCAGAATTTTTTTGATTTAGACAACTAGTTTGATTGATCATCTAAATCATTCTAATAGCTCTCAAAATCCATCAGTGACACCTAGTAGGATATGGTGGCAACCCATTAGAATTGAAAATAATCCTCTCGGTGCAGTTACCTGTGTGGTTAAGTTCTTCCATCTTAAGCCTTGATCGGATTAGGGTTAAGGTGAACTCATCAAACCCTAATATCCGTCATATGATTAATCATTTGATTCAAGTCCAATATGAAAACCTTAATAGAAACTCTTTCTATTATTTCACTCTGCCATGGCCATAGGCTTACCGACTTGATTCTCATGATCATCATAGGACTATTCCTCATCTATCGAGGTATATAGATTTCCTCTTGGTGCAATCCAATTCCTACAATGAACATGCTATAGTCAACATACACCTCAGGATTCTGAATCGCTAGGAGACTGAGTCATGGTGTAGTCAAAATATAACACCCTCAAGGTGAACTGTCGATGCACCTCAGGTCAAAGAACCAAACACACAACTACAGCTTCGAGCCAGTCATCAAAGGTAGATTTTTTATTGGCTACTCGAGGTGGTCACGCTCAGTGCCCTTGTTCTCTAACGAGTAGCTATACTCTCGCTCAGATGTCTCTACACCATAGACTCAAGACTCATCTACTATAAAGTAGTGATTATATACCAACCTTCCAGATCAATCACCATCCTCATGATGATCCTATGGTCAGAAGCATTTTATGAGTTAATAATGAAAATTCATGTCTAAAATTTTCAACTATTGAAAATAAGAATTATCATTGCCATTAACTCAAGGGATGTATCACAGACACTAAATACACATTATGATAGAAAATAACCCATTTTATTATTTATAGTCAAATGTATAATTTTGCCCTTAGAAGTGTATAACAAGTATCAGCCAATTTTGGCTTCTAGGGCACACATATCTAACAATCTCCCACTTGACCTAAAGATAATTGGCTATAAATCTAGATCCCATCTTCTCGAGATGGGCTTCGATCTTCTATTGACCCAATGTCTTTGTAAGTGGGTCTGTCGCATTATCTGCGGAGTCGACCCTCTTGACTTCGACGTATCCCTTCTCGAGGTAATCGCGGATAAGGTGGTATCACCGCTCGATGTGTTTGGATTTCTGATGAGATCTCAACTCCTAACCAAGGACTATGGCACCATTATTGTCGCAGTATAAAGGAATGAAATCTGATGGCATCACTCTGATCTCTATGGTGAACTTCTTGTACCAGAATGCCTCCTTCGTAGCTTCTGATGCAGCGATGTATTCTACTTCCATGGTGGAATCTGCTATTACTATCTATTTGAAACTCTTCCAACTGACAGCACCACCATTATACACAAACAGATTCTCAGATGTCGACTTTCAATCATCTATATGAGACATAAAATCTGAGTCTGTATATCCCTAGACTTGGAGTTCTCCATTACCAAAAATCAAGAACATATCCTTAGTTCTTCTTAAGTACTTAAGGATACATTTCATAGAAGTCCAGTGTTCTTCACCTAGATTCAACTGATATCCGCTCATGACACTCACAGCATGGGCTATATCAGGTCGCGTACAAACATGGCATACATGAGGCTCCCTATTGCACATGCATAAGGGATCTTATTCTTGCATTCTATCTCCTCAGGTGTGCTAGGGTACATCCTCTTGGAGAGATGAATGCCATGTCTAAAGGGTACCAAACCCCTCTTGGAGTTTTCCATGCTAAACCTCTTTAGCACCTCCTCTATGTACTTCTTCTATGAAAGACCTAGCATCCTATTGGGTCTATCTCTATAGACTTTGATTCCAAGAATGAAGGATGCTTCTCCTAGATCTTTCATGGAGAATTCTTTAGATAACCATATTTTAATCATGGTCAACATAGGAATATCATTTTCAATAAGGAGGATATCATCCACGTACAGTAGGAGGAAGATAACAGCGCTCCCACCGACCTTTCTAAAAATACATGGTTTCTCCTTGTTCTTGATGAAACCAAATAATTTGATCACATTATTAAAATAAGTATTCCAGCTCCGAGATGCTTGCTTAAGTCCATATATGAACTTTTGCAACTTGCATACTTTGTGATCAGTATCACTAGATATGAAATCTAGTGGTTGTTCCATATAGATATCTTTTTCAAGATATCCATTTAAGAATGTTATTTTCACATCCATTTGTCATATTTCATAATCGAAATAGACTGCAATAGCAAGTAATGTGCGCATGGATTTAAGCATGGCTACTGATGAAAAGGTATCCTGATAGTCAATGCCTTCGTGCTGACTATAATCTTTTGCCATTAATCTAGCTTTGAATGTCTCTACATTCTCATCCGCATCAATCTTTCTATTATAGATTTATTTACACCCAATAGGTACTATACCTTCTTGTGGATCTACCAAGGTCCAGATTTGGTTTGAATGCGTCGAGCCAATTTCTGACTTCATTGCCTCTAACCATTTCTCGGAGTCGATATATGATATCATCTCGTTATAGGTTTTGGGATCATCACCATGAGCTTCATTACCTATGAGAAATATTTTCTCTACTTCCTCTAAAATAGTACCTAGGTACCTCTCAGGGGGATGGAAAACTCTTTCCGATCTTTGAGGTGGAGGAGGTAGTGATTGTATTGGCTCAACCTGATTTGATTCCAAATGGTCCTTAGCTCTTTGCTCTTGGGAGACTTTCTCCTCTAGCTTGATCTGCTTTCCAGTGCTGCCATCTTGAATAAACTATTTTTCAAGAAAGATGGCATGTCGACTCACAATCACATTGTGATCTTCTGGAATACAGAAATAATATCCTAATAACTCTTTAAGATATCCTATGAATCGAGCTCTAAAGGACCTATGATCTAACCTATCCGTTTGTTGTCTTTTGACATGAGTCAGACAATCCTAAATTCTGAGATGACTCAGACTTGATTTCTTACTATGCCATATCTCATACGATGTGGTAGGAACAGTTTTTAGAAGGAATCCTATTCAACAAATATATAGTAGTTAACAAACTGTATCCCCAAAGAAAATCAGAGAGGTCTGTGAAGCTCATCATGGATTAGACTATATCTAATTAGGTCCGATTTCTCCATTCTAAAATTTTGTTGAGTTGAGGTATTCCAGGTGGAGTCCATTGAGAGACTATGCCATTCTGCTTGAGATAGTCCAAGAATTTCCAACTAATGTATTCACCTCCTCGATCTGATCGAAGAATCTTAATGGGTTTTTAATTTGCTTTTCTACTTCATGTCTGAATTCTTTAAACTTTTCAAAGGCTTCAGACTTGTGTCTCATAAGATACACATACCCATACCAAGATAAATCATCGATGAAGATTATGAAGTAGACAAAATTGCCTCTAGCCGGCACATCAAATGGGCCGCACACATCAGTATGTACTAGGACAAGTAAATCCATGGCCCTTTCATCATGTCCCACAAAAGGAAGTTTAGTCATTTTTCTATGAAGACATGATTCACAAATTGGATATGACTCAGAAGTCAATGAACTCAATAGCCCAATTTTCTCCAATTTATTAATCCTATCTTTTGCTATATGACCTAGTCTAAGGTGCCATAGATACCTATCATTTGGACTATCTCTGGGTCATTTTGATTTTATGGCATTCACATTTTGCTTGATTTTAAAAATAGATACATCAATATGTAACCGGTAAAGATTGTTAATAAGAAAATCACTTGCAATTTTATTTCTTTTATAAAGAATGTTACAATGGTCCTTAAGAAAACTAATTACATAGCCTTCTTGTGCTAAACATGAAATAAAAATCAAATTCCTGCTTGCTGCAGGCACATAATAACAATCCCTAAGTACTAAATCAAAATCAAATGGTAGTCGAAGAGGTATGTTCCTACGGCCACAGCAGCAATATTGCTCCATTTCCAATGCGTAGGATCATCTCACCATCCCTCAACCTCCTACTATCCTTAAGACCCTACATGGAAGTGCACAAACGAGCATTGGAACCAGAGTCAAGCATCCAACTGGATGCAGAAGAAATTGTAAGGTTAGATTCAATAACGATCATACCTCCAGAAGGACATGCCTCCTTATTCTTCAGAGTGGCCAGGTATGAAGGACAGTTCTGCTTCCAGTGGCTGTCAGTGTTGTAATGAAAATATTTTTCTTTATTAGTGGCCTTCTTTTTCTGCTATGTCTTCTTTTTCTTTCCTCCTTCCACCTTCTACTTTTTCACAGACTTCTTCTTCTTTCCAAAAGATTTTTTTTTGTAAGAAATTCATTTCATATCAAATACTGAGCCTTTAGAACCATTCATTGAAAGCTCAGCAGTAACCAGCATGTTCATAAGCTCGGCCAGAGTATTTTGAAGTTTGTGCATATAGTAGTTCATGATAAACTGCCCATATGCATCAGTCAAAGATTGTAGAATTATATCATTCTGCAGATTCAGATCTAACTTCACTCCGAGCTTCTCAAGCTCTTCTAAGTCCTTGATCATCATTAGATAATGATCTTGGATCAACTATCCATCACTTATTTTAGCCTTGAATAGTCATTTAGTGATCTGATATTTGACTGCGCGACTCTATTCACGAAACATCTCTTATAGATGAGCCAACATTTGGGAGGCAGTCCTGATATCTTCATATTGGTACCGAAGCTCATCAGACATCGAGCCCAACATGTAGTATCTGACCTTATTATCTTCGTCCGTCCACTTATCAAGAGATGCTCTCTGTTCGACAGATGAACGAGCTGGTAAGGTGGGAGGATCCTGATCCAATACATGAGTTAACTTCTTAGAATCCAAAATAATTTTAAAGTTCTAAAGCCAATCATTGTAATTGGGTACAGTCAGTCTATGGGTGTCCAGGATACGTGCTAGTGGGTTGGATGCAGACATTTTCCTGTAGAGAGTCAAAGTCTCTAATTAGATATTATAATTAAGACTAGATCAATTTATTTAGGAATTTAATTTTTAAATAAATTAGCTTCCACTATTTTTTTTGGATCCCTACACTTCCTCTATAGAGATACGAAAATCTCCATGATTATAGATTTCTAATAGGTGGTGCAGTCCCGCCAACTAACTCATCACCTCACCTAATAGTTATTGATGATAGGTTAGCCAATGAGTAGACAACTCTTATCCAATGATTCTCTAATCATGGTGCACCCAAACTTGATCTATAATTTATGAATCTCACCATTCCTAGAATATTGATCCACTTCTTAATTAAGTCAGACCCACCATTTGTATAGATTGGATTCCTAATTGGATCTCTCATCGTATCCAGAATATTGAGCCTAATTTATCCTCCAGCCTATAGCATCCAATGCCTAATAGATATGGTTGCATCTTTATGATGCAATTGAACCACTGTGATCAGTCGAGAACAATCAACCCCAGGAAGGGCCCACATATCTACAATGGTGGAAGACCTTAGACTTAATCTTTTCTTAGGGAGATTTGCTTTAGGTCTCTTTAAACATGACTTACAATAGCCATAACAATTATGACTAACCTAGTGGCATGGGTTAGCTCAGATTGTTAACCATTTTAGATCAGGACTGGATGGACAAATATGGTCAGATAAGTGAGACCAGTGGAAGGGATATGCCATTAACTCGACAAGAACATATTTGAGTCGAGTATCTCTCAATTAAAAATCAGTCAATCATATCTGCCAGACTTATCTTAGACACCATATTATTGAGCCAGAACTAATCATGTTAGCCTACAATCCAGACTCTAATCACTGAGCCTAATTAGATCTTACCTTGATCGATCACTCATGTTATTTGATCTTGATCTAGACTTAATCCTATTAAGCTGGTCAATTTATGCACTTTTGATCTCATCTAACCAACTCTTGATTCGGTTTGATCAACCGCTAGACTTAATTGAGCTACCCAAGCCCGAACCCAATTTTATGAATTATCTTAAATCTAAAAATTCTTAATTTTTAGACTTAACATATTTCATAATCTTAATTTTTAATTAATTTTAGGATTCAAAAATAGAACATGTAAATAAAATTCTAGGATTTTAGGATCTAGGGTTTTGCAAAAAATAAGTTTTAGATTTTTGATTAAGGACGAACGTGCAGCACCCCTACACATCATAAGAACATCCCATCGAATGGGAGGAGAGGGCATTTTAAACTCTACTATGTTCTTATGACCGGACAGCCAAGTGGAACACCTTAATCAGAAATATAAAAACTACAAAACTAGTTAGATCTACATCATATATCTCATATATAAAAATTGATCTAACTACAAACATGTTATATGTATATCTTCATGTATCATATCATGTATATTTTTAGATCTAAATTATCTCATTGTTATCTAAAAAGTCAAATTTAAATTGATCATATCAAAATAAATTTTATTTTAGATAATTATGTAGAACTATTCTACAACTAGTCTAAACATGCATTCATCATATCTCATATGAACAAAAATTAAATAATTTTATTTTTTATTTTTTAGATATTATTATAATATTTATAATATAAAAAAATAGAAAATAAATATATCTAAAAATTATAATAAATTAAATTAAATTATGATCATGCAAGACTATACATAAAATAATTCTATTTTATAACTAGTCATGCATCTTTTACAACTTAGATCTAAATTATTTATTTTTTTAATTTTTTTTGATTTTAGATCTAATCACATATCATGTACTCTCTAAAATTATCTAATTGTTAGATTAAAAAAAATTAAAATTAGATCTGATGGAACCTAGCTCTAATACCAGTTGAAGGAAAAATCCTATTTCTCGAGTCAGGTTCGTTCAGATCTGATTGGATCAAGAGAGATACTACAAAAATTTTTCTCTTGGATCCAGATTAGATCTGAGACCTTTTAGATTTGATATTATTCAACTAATAAAAAAATAAAATAAAAATAAAGAATAAATTAAACTTAAGTTAATTTTACCTTGTAGTGGGTAATCAGATTATCCAGTGATGATGTTGATGTCTCCCTGAGGTTCTGGATCTAGCCATGCAAGTGCCTGGCCTCTACCGGTATTCACTTGAGTAGGATCTAGAGATCTTCTTCTTTTTTATTACTTATTCAAATATTAAATCTGGATCTAATTTGGAAGATCTTCAAAACTCCTTTTGAAGATCGAGTATCGTCTCTTGCAGCAGTGTTGCCTTCTTCCTTTCTCGTCGCCTTTCTCTTGCTTGGATCGCACCAAACTAAAGCACAAAGATTCTTCGATGTGGATAGGAGAGAGAGGACCTGAAGATGGCATGGAGGAGGGAGAGGAGCAGCCTTGTGCCATGGACAATGGGCTAGAGATCTAAATCCTAGGCATAGATAGGGTTTATATAGATTCTACTGCGCCATGAAGTGCCACATCATCCCGGCCAATCATGGCCTTTTATAGAATTAGATCTAAATTTAACTAGTCGGATGACATCATCTAATCTAATCAGATGAGATCCCTTCTAAATCATCCTTAGATGGTGCCAAGACTAGTCAAAGACAAGTCTTTAGCGCCACCTAGGTAGAAACCCCAAAGCAACCTGGAGTCCCATCTATTTGGGACTCTAGGCATCACTATCCATGGGTGCATGCCTCCCTAGGCATGCACCCCTTATCCTACTACCTTTTAGTAGATGGATTGGTCTAAATATTCTCTACTATGATGGTTTGACACAAGGGCAGATGTCTAAGTGTCAAAGGTCAACGTTTGACCAAATGTCCAAAATAGGATTTAGTAGGTGATGGAAAATGGCAAGTGTTGTCTCAAATTGATCTCATAAATTAAGACAACCCTTTTCTAACCTGGACAAACTTCAGTCAGACCAAGTAAATGTACTTAAGTGAGCCCAAATATATTTGGCTCAGTCGAGATAACTTTTAATGATAATTAAAGGAGAATATTAGGCTCAATTGTGTGCTAGCATGATTTTTTTGAACCTAATTTAATCTAATTCAAATCAATTGACCTGGGTTAGTCCAATTGATGATATCCAGATCCAAACCCTTATTTGTATGACCCAGTTAGGTTCAGTGAAGTATGGTAATGAGATATGTCATGATCTTCATCATCGACATCATCGAAATACCTTCCAATGGATCAAAACTTTTTTGATTCAGACAACTAGTATGATTGATCATCTAAATCATTCTAATTGCTCTCAAAATCTATTAGTGACACCTAGCAGCATATGGTGGCAACCCATCGAACTAAAAATGAACCTCCCAGTGCAGTTTCCTATATGGTTAATTTCTTCTATCTTGAGCTCCGATTGGATTAGGGTTAAGGTAAACTCGTCAAACCCTAATATCCATCATATGATTAATCATTTGATTCAAGTCCAATGTGAAAATCTTAATAGAAACTCTTTCTATTATTTCACTCTGCCATGGCCATGGGCTTATCGACTTGATTCTCATGATCATCATAGAGCTACTCCTAATCTATTGAGGTAGATAGATTCCCTCTTGGTGCAATCCAATTCCTACAATGAACATGCTATAGCCAACATACACCTCAGGATTTCGAATGGCTAGAAGACCAATTCATGGTGTAGTCAAAATACAATACCCTCAAGGTAAACTATCGATACACCTTAGGTTAAAGAACCAGACACACAATTGTAGCTTCGAATTAGTCATCGACAGGAAGGTAGACTTTCTAATGACTGCTCGAGGTGGTCACGCTCAATGCCCTCATTCTCTAACGAGTACTTGTACTCTCACTCCAGTATATCTACACTGTAGACTCAAGACTCATCTACTAAAAAGAAATGATTGTACACCAATCTTCTGGATCAATCACCATCCTCATGATGATCCTACAGTCATGAGCATTTTATGAGTTAATAATGAAAATTCATGTCTTAAATTTTTTACTCTTGAAAATAAGAATTATCATTGCCATTAACTCAAGGGATGTATCACAGATACTAAATACATATTATGATAGAAAATAATCTATTTTATTATTTATAATCAAAATTATAATTTTGCCCTTAGAAGTGTATAATAAGTGTTAGCCAATTCTGGCTTCTAGGGCACTCATATCTAACGTCTAAAAGATTAAAAATCTTCTAAACTTACTCTTGAGGCTTCCAAAAAAAATTTTCTTGATCTCCAACTTTATGAAATTATGATCTTTCCCTTCTTAGGTTTTTTTAATAAACTTAAAATTACTTGTAAAACCTAAAATACACAATAGATTTTTTTTCAAGCCAAACTCATTAGTAATTTCTCCAAATATTTTGTAATCATCAAAATCAATTCTTGGAGCAACAAAGGTTGACCCTTTTTGTGTGCCACTCAAAAATAGATGTGCTAGGCTGCCCATTTGAAAAGTAGATGACCTAGGGGTTATCCCTTTTTGCCTAAACATATTTTTTTTTATTTTTTGTCTTTCGAATCTTTTCAGCTTGCATCCAAAAATTTCAAACTCTTCTCTAATACTCTTGCATCTAATGCTCTTGAGGCTTCCAAAAAATATTGTCTTAATCTCTAAGTTGATGAAATTGTAACTTTCGCCTTCTCCAAGCATTTTATCAATTCAAAAATCTTGAGCATCTTGAAATACCTATTTAAAAATCTTTCAGAAATAAAAAATATTAGTACTTCCCACAAAAATTTTGTTGTCATCAAAATCAATTCTTGTGGTAGTAGAGGTAGTCTTATAAAGAGTGTTCTTCATCAAAAGACATTCCAAGGATTGCCATTTATATTGAGCTCTAAATAGTAGAGTTTACAAAAGATAAAAGAGCACCTTCTCTAATACCAATTATTGCCTAGATAGACAACATAAGAGGAAGGGTAAATTAGATTTTTCCTAAACTTTTACAATCTTAAAACCATGTGCTTAATTAAAGCAAATTAAGTAAGTGTATGGTGGAAGCAATAAATATGCGCAGTAAAATAAATGGTAAATCAATGCACAAGATAACAACAAGCATAAACAACATAAACATGATAATTTATAGTGGTTCAGTGTCAAATTTAATACCTACATCCACTCCCTGTCTTTCTACTTAGGAATTCTACTATAATCCTCTTAATTATAGTATGATTATTTTAACTGAGCTCGTAGTCAACCCAAATAATTTTGCATAAGAAATCAACCAAAAGCTTTCCAACTAAGTCATCCCTAGACAATGTCTAATTAAAAGCTTGGACAAGCTTATCCCATAAGTTTCTATCCTACGAAACTTGCGAAGAAATAAGATATACAATAGAAATTAGAAAGAATAAGTAAGAGCATAAGAAGCATAAAACTCATTGAAGCTTGATTGAAGTTGATGATGAATGCTCGTTGAAGCTTAAACTTCTTTCTTCAATAAATAAGAGGTTTCTTTGAAGATTATTGTGGATGTATTCAAGACAGCTCACTTAATAAATGCTCTTGAATCCTCTCTTTTTAACTTGCTCAAGAATATTCAATGTCTTCACCAAGAACATGAGTTTTTCTCTTTTTTTCCCTCTTAGATCCCCTTTCTCAATTGACTTCATATCTTAAACATATTTAAATTTGGTTCGAGGAGATGTGCTAGCCATTGGAGAGATAAAACTAGTCGTTATAACTTAAATTTGCCTATTAGAAGCTTGCAGAAGAACTAGTCGTTATGTTGTCATCTGCAATCGAGTTGGTTTGAGACAAAGTAAAGGTCAGCTCAAGTAGGAGTTGGCTCGTAGTCAAATAGGAGTTAGCTTAAGGTCTAATATTGAAAATTTTGCATTCTATCTTGCTAAGAGAGTCGACTTGTACTTAAGTAACGTCGGATCCTAGTCTATGCTACTTAAAAAATGATTCCAAAATACTTAAAATACTTCTTTAAATATTTCAAATATTTTTTCAACTTTAGAATTTGTTCTTCTAAACTTCTCCATACTTGTTTAAATGTTCAAGCTCATTATGCTCCCTATAAAATAAATTAACATCTCCAAGAACATACAACTATTAGTATCAAAATCAGATATTTTATACTCATCAAAATCAATCCTTGAGTCAACATAGGAGTCGGCTCATAATCTATAGTATCTCTGTATAGCTCTATGTCTTCTAATTATGGTTAATCTAGGATTGACTCAACTTTTAATGAAATCGGCTTGAGTTCCAGTGGAGTTGGTCATTAATTTTTAGAGTCGGCTTGGGTTGTGCTTAATTTTCACTACTCTTTGTCTTCATTCTAAGACCATTCCAAAGTTGACTCATATTTTAGTAGGGTCGACTTGTCTAGAGAAGTCGACTTATGTTTTTCTATGATCGACTCTTGCACTATGAAATTTTCAATTTGAGTGTGCCAAAGCTGGCTCAAGTGTATTAGGGTCGACTCTTATCCTTTGTCCATTGTTAAGTATCCTAAGCAACTTCTCCTTGACTAGTTTTGAAAAGCTTCTTCTTGATTGTTTGTACTACCTATGAGCATCAAGAACTTCCCTACAAGTATGCTCTCATGTTTTCATTAGTATCAAACATACTTAAATATTTTGACATCATCAAAATTAATCTTTGAGTCAAGTCTATCTTTTTCAAAAGTGGTATGCCACACATGTATCATTAAGTAAAACTGTTTTTACTTAATTATAATTTTATATCTTATCATTCATATCTCATTAACATAATCCAAATCGATCAACAGCTATCTTTAGGATTTTCTAACCATGATAATACTCTAGTTTGTGACTAGAAAACTCAAGTACTATATTCCTACCTATAGTATTGGAAAATGTGTCCCAAAGCCAATCATCAGCTCGTTGATGGTTGTGCTATTTTATATATGTAAATGGTTTATCAATGAATAAAATATTTATTTTAGCTTTTTTCATCATAAATCTACATCTTCTAATAAACTCTTATGTTGTGATGAAATTCTTAGAACTATTTAGAATTGATAAAGAGAAAATTTATCGATTAGTCCTTAAAACTGATTATGATCAAATGATATATTGTGAATCAAGACAACAACATTTATCAAGTGTAGATCATTGTGTGCCATAAGGGTTGATTGTCATCTTAACCAAGTAGTATGAAAACACTGGTATGACATATAGATGAGATGTAGGGGTACATCATCACTAAATGTGACCAACTCTAGTGCATTCTACTATTGAGAATTGCTCTAATGGGATAGGGATATAAGTGTTTCTTGGACTTAAGATCACCATGGTGACTTGCTACCAACTCACTATGCTTCGGTACCAGACTACCTAAATTTTAAATTCAATGATCGAAGATTTTCGAACATATTCAAGTACTTATGAAGTCAGTGAGTCATCATGATGGCATTGACCACTCCAAGAGTTTGAAGATAATGCATTGTTGTATTTTAATTTAGCAAAACCTTAGCTAAGATAATGCGTGAGATGGATTTGGTATTTTGAAATACAATATGGATGACCTATTCAAGATTGATAGTTAAATCTTGAGTTATCCTATGAGCATTTTGGTCAGGAGGATGAATTATATAAAAATCATATCCACATGGGTTCTAAGAGTGTTGCTTTATACATTTGACCTATCCAACCATCGAGTACCATTGCTAAATGGTCACTTTGATTAGTACAAAAATTTATTTCTATGCTATCGGCTTAGGTTCAAATCTATGGGGTCACACAAATTAGAGATATCGATCTGATCGGATGGTTGATCAATGATTGAGAATCAATTTAGGATTAAACATTCATTATATTTGATATTTGATCTAGTGCAAATATTATAGAAGGATCGATTAGCAATCAGATTGCTAATTGGCTCAATCTTAGTGATCTAAAGAGCTAAGATCAAGTCTAATTAAATATGATTCAACTAGATTTGATTTAGACTTGATTGGATGAAGTCCAATTGATTTATTAGATAAGCTAATTATAAGAAAGAATAATTTCCAGTTGAACTATGACTTGAGTGCACCTAATTTCTAATTTAATTAAAAGATTAAATCAAAATTAAATTTAATTTAATTTGATGTAATTATGTTTCTAATTTGATTAGGAACACCATTAATTAGGTTGCACCAAGATCTATTTTAATTAGGCTAAAACTATTTAGTTTGACTCGTCAAAGTATGAAGTCCTAGTTAGACTATGACTCCTCCCTTGTGCCACCTTTCCATTCTCCATGCCCTTTCGATGGATTTGTGCCTATGAAATCTGATTTCTAGAGAGGCTCCATGCCAATCCTTGCCCCCATATCCTTCTTAGATGGTTTGTGATTTTGGATTTGATCAAAACTAAGTAGTGATGATCTAGACTCTATTTGATAGAGTTTGGACAAACAAAAACTCTTATCCAATTATGGTGCTAATTAATCTGATCCTAATATTTTTGTGAGAAAAGGAGGATTTATTTGTGCACCATATGAAATAAAGAGTGGGCGCCCAAGAGTTGGGTGCTCCAATCCTACTCTCTTTTGGACTCTCTATCTAGGTGTTTGACCTAGATAGAGACTCTTCTCTAACTCTCTATATAAAGGGAACTAGGCTATAATTTTTTCATAAGTTTTTACACCTAGGAGAGCAGGTTTGGGCATGGGAGACTGAAGCTTCTAATGAATTAGCCTAATCAAATTAGGTTTAAGTAGCGAAATTTAAAAATTTTTCACTAATCCAATCAAATCTAAGAGGTTCATAGATTTGATTGTTAAATCTAAAACAAAACATGCAATAAGATATTGAAATACCACCTATTTGCAAATCAATAATTTACTCACTGTGATGATCTAATGCTGTCCCAAGATCCAACTTGAGCCGCACATGCGCCCAGCCTCTACCAGTGTCCACTCGAGTCAGATCTAGAAGTCTTTTTCTAGATTAGATCTCTGAATATAAGATCTGGATCTTCTAATTGCACCTTCGATCTGATGTCCAGCAATAGTTCGATCGACACACGATTGGAGTCTTCTTTGACTTGAACTTGTGCGGACAGCACCTCAACTCTTGGAGGACTGATCAGCCCAACTCTTAGGTGTGGGAGAGAGGGACTAGTGGAGGGAGAGAAGGCATGGAGGAGAGGAGCAAAGCTTGGGCATTGGGTGGTGGAATAAATGGCCAAACCCTTTGGCCTGGTCTCCAATTTATAGAGAAATCAGAGACCTAAAGTCCTAGGAATTCTCGAACTTTGACCAGATCAAAGTTTGAGAACCAGAAGGACTCCTCACACATTCCCACACACCTCATCAAATTTTTGCTTCATTTTGTCCTATAAAATGAAGGCTAGGCATGCTCCACCTTATCAGATAAGGGGGTTTGGCACCAAAGACTCTCTCTCCAAGTTTGAACTATTTCAAACACTTATTTGACCCATTCAAACTAATTTAAATGAGCAACCACTTAACCTCCTTAATCTTATCTCTGAGGGGTGCATGCTAGGAAGGGGTGTGCACCCTCTCTCTCTTAGAAACCATCTCGGGTGTGTGCTCCATGAAAAATAGGGAGCGCATGCCCCTCTCATTCCTTTCTTGCGCATGACCAAGTCAAAGGTGGGGGTGCCAACTCTTGGCACCTTGGCACCCCCTTTGTCCTGATCCTTTCCATCTAAGATCGAGACAAAGCCTGATCTAACCAGGACAAGGTCTAGTCAGTTTAGGACAAACCCATACAAGGTTCCTGGATAAGCCAAATTCAATTTGATCAAGTCCAGACCAATCAAAAAATCTATAGGAGGAGAAAGTTAGGTTCAATCGTGTGCTAGCATGATTTTTTTGAACCTAATTGGATCGAATCCAAATCAATCGAACTCCATGAGTTCCATTAATGACATCCAAACTCAAATCCATGTTTGTATGACCCAATAGGTTTAATTCTATATGGTAATGGGACATGTCATGATCTCTATCATCGATATCATTGAAATATTTTTTGATGGACTAGAACTCTTTTTGATTCATCCAGTTAAAATTATCGATCATCGAAATAATTCTAATTAATTCCAAAATTCATTAGTGATACCTAACAATATCTAGTGACAATCCATCAGAATTGAAAAAGAACCTCTTGGTGCAACTATCTGTGTGATTGAGTTCTTCCGTCATGAGTCTCGACAAGATCTAGATCAAGGTGAACACATCAGATCCTAGACCTATCATATAATTGAATCATTGAATTTGAGTCTGATATGAAATCCTAATGAAATGTTTTTCTATTATTTCACACTACCAGCCATTGACTTTCTCAATCTCATGATCATCATAGACTATTCCTCTTGAGATAGATCTGCCCATCACGAATGCTATAGCCAAACAAGTCAAATCTACTATAAGTTGAAGGAAAATCCTGATTTCCCGGTCCAGGTTCGTTCAGATCTGATCAGATCAAGAGATATATTTCAAAAATTTTTCTCTTGATCCCAATCAGATCTTGATATGTTTCAGATCTGATTCTTATTATTTTAATAAAATAAAATTAAAAGATAAATTAAATCAAATTTAATTTACCTGATCTGGGTAATCCTATTACCCTGTTGATGATCCTGTTTGCAGCGGAAGGTTCTGGATCTTAGCCACGCAAGCGCCTGGCCTCTACCGGTATCCACTCAGGTTGGATCTGGAGATCCTCTTCTTCTCTATCACACCTCCAAAAATCAGATCTGGATCTGATCTGGAGGATCTTCAAAACTCTTTTGAAGATCAGCAGTCGTCCTTTGCAGCAGCGCAGCCTTCTTGCTTTTGATCGCCTTTCTTTGATCTGAATCGCACCAACCAAGGTCCAAAACTCCTTTTGGACGTGGAGAGCAAGGGGAGAAGAGACTATGGCATGGAGAAGGAGGGGAGAGGCAGCCTTGGGGCATGGGAAACTATGATCTCAATCATATATCTTTAATCTGAGTTGGGCGCAGGGTCTTATTTATAGACTAAGCTTGTGATCCAACTCCTCTTCTTCCCAACCAATCACAACCCTTTGTGAAATCAGATCTAAATCTGATTGGTGGGAATAGAGACCCCTGGATTCCTCCTTAGAGGGCCCCTAAGACCAGTCAAAGTTGGTTCTTAGAAGAACTCTAATTGGAATCCAAAAAGGAGATGGAGTCCTTGTCCAACAAGGACTCCTAGGCGCCTCCAACTTGGGCACACGCCTAGGGTGGCGTGCGCCCTTCTCCTTGCCAGGTTCTGGCAGGGGGACAGGCCCCCACCAGCTCTCCAATAGGTGCATGACATGTGGTCAAAAGTCAAAGTGTCAATGGTCAACGTTTGACCAGTCAAAGGTAGACTTTTGACCAAAGTCAAAGAACAAGAAATGGCAGGTGACCAAAAATGGCAGGTAATGTCTTACAAATAAGACAACCTTTTCTGACTTGGACAACCTCCAGTCAGACCATATGAAGGCCTCTGATTGAGCACAAACTCCTTTGGCTCAGACAGGACAACTTATTTATGATAGCAAAAGAAGAACGTTAGGTTCAATCGAGTGCTAGCACGATTTCCTTGAACCTAATTGAATCTCATTCAGATCAATTGAACTAGATCAGTTCAATTGATGATCACCAGATTCAAACCCTTGTTTGTGTGACCCAGTTAGGTTCAGTTCTGTATGGTAATGGGATATGTCATGATCTCTATCATCGACATCATCGAAACTCCTTTCGATGGATCAGAACTCTTCTGATTCGAACAGCTAGAATGATCGATCATCTAAATCATTCTAATTGCTCCCAAAATCCACCAGTGACACCTAGCAGTATATGGTGGCAACCCATCAGAGCTGAATGCGAACCTCTTGGTGCAGCTACCTGTGTGATTAAGTTCTTCTATCTTGAGCCCCGATCAGATTAGGGTTAAGGTGAACTCGTCAAACCCTAGTCTCTGTCATATGATGTAATCATTCGATTCGAGTCCAATGTGAAAATCTAAATAGAAACTCTTTCTATTATTTCACTCTACCATGGCCATGGATTTCTGGACTTGATTCTCATGATCATCATAGGGCTGCTCCTCTACCACCGAGGTAGATAGATTCCATCTTGATGCAATCCAGTTCCTACAATGAACATGTCATAGCCAACATACACCTCAGGGTTCCATATGGCTAGGAGACCGAGTAATGGTGTAGTCAAACTATAACACCCTCAAGGTGAACTGCCGATGCATCTCAGGTCAAAGAACCAGACACACTACTGCAGCATCGAGTCAGTCATTGACGAGAAGGTAGACTCCCTAATGACTACTCGAGGTGGTCACGCTCAGTGCCCTCGTTCTCTAACGAGTACCTGTACTCTCGCTCCGGTGTCTCCACACCGTAGACTCAAGACTCATCTACTAAAGAGAAGCGATTGTACACCAACCTTCCGGATCAATCACCATCCTCGTGATGATCCTATGGTCGGGAGCAATTTATGAGTTAATAATGATTATTCATGTCTTAAATTTTCAACTCTTGAAAATATGAATTATCATTACCATTAACTCAAAGGATGTATCACAGACACTAAATACACATATGTGATAGAAAATAACCCATTTTATTGATTTTAGTCAAAATTATAATTTTGCCCCTAGAAGTGTATTACAAGTGTCAGCCAATTCTGGCTTCTAGGGCACATATATCTAACAATCTCCCACTTGTCCTAAAGCCAATTGGCTACAAGTCTAAGTCCCATCTTCTCAAGGTGGGCTTCGATCTTCTGCTGGCCCAACGGCTTTGTAAGTGGGTCTGCCACATTATCTGCGGAGTTGACTCTCTTGACCTCGACGTAACCCTTCTCGAGGTAATCGCGGATGAGGTGGTATCGCCGCTCAATATGCTTGGATTTTTGGTGAGACCTCGGCTCCTTAGCAAGGGCTATGGCGCCATTGTTGTCGCAGTATAGAGGAATGGCATCTGATGGCATTACTCCAATTTCTGCAGCAAACTTCTTGTACCAGAATGCTTCCTTCGCAGCCTCTGATGCAGCGATATATTCTGCTTCCATGGTGGAATCTGCTATCACCATTTGCTTGGAACTCTTCCAGCTGACAGCTCCACCATTGCACACAAACAGACTCCCAGATGTCGACTTTCGATCATCTATATCGGACATGAAGTCCGAGTCTGTGTATCCCTGGACTTGGAGTTCTCCGTTACCAAAGACCAACATCATATCCTTAGTTCTTCTCAAGTACTTAAGGATACATTTCACAGAAGTCCAGTGTTCTTCACCTGGATTTGACTGATATCTGCTTGTGACACTCACAGCATGGGCTATATCAGGTCGTGTACATAGCATGGCATACATGAGGCTCCCTATTGCAGAAGCATAAGGGATCTTGCTCATGCGTTCTATTTCCTCAGGTGTGCTGGGGCACATCTTCTTGGAAAGATGAATACCATGTCTGAAGGGTATTAATCCCCTCTTAGAGTTTTCCATACTAAACCTCTTTAGTACTTCCTCTATGTACATCTTCTGTGAAAGTCCTAGCATCCTATTCGGTCTATCCCTATAGACCTTAATTCCTAGAATAAAGGATGCTTCACCTAGGTCTTTCATGGAGAATTCCTTGGACAACCACATCTTGACTGATGTCAACATGGGAATATCATTCCCAATAAGGAGGATGTCATCCACGTACAATACGAGGAAGACAACAGCGCTCCCACTGACCCTTTTGAAAACACATGGTTCCTCTTCATTTTTGATGAAACCAAACTTTTTGATCACATCATTGAAACGAGTGTTCCAGCTCCGAGATGCTTGCTTAAGTCCATATATGGACCTTTGCAGCTTGCAAACCTTGTGATCAGTATCACTGGATGTGAAACCTAGCGGCTGTTCCATATAGATATCTTCCTCAAGATATCCATTTAGGAATGCCGTTTTCACGTCCATTTGCCATATTTCATAATCGAAATAGGCTGCAACAGCAAGCAATGTGCGGATGGATTTTAGCATAGCTACTGGGGAAAAGGTATCCTGATAGTCTAATGCCTTCGCGTTGACTATAACCTTTTGCCACCAGTCTAGCCTTGAATGTCTCCACATTCCCATCTGCACCAATCTTTCTCTTGAAGATCCATTTACATCCCAATAGGTACTATACCTTCTGGTGGATCTACCAAGGTCCAGACTTGGTTTGAGTGCATCGAGTCAATTTCTGACTGCATTGCCTCTAGCCATTTCTCGGAGTCGATATCTGATATCGCCTCGTTGTAGGTTTTGGGATCATCACCATGAGCACCATTACCTACGAGGAACATTTCCTCTACATCCTCTGAAATAATACCTAAGTATCTTTCAGGGGGACGGGAAACTCTTTCCGATCTACGAGGTGGAGGAGGTAGTGTTCTTATTGGCTCAACCTGATTTGGTTCCACTTGGTCCTTAGCTCGTTCTGCTTGTGAGACTTTCTCATCAAGCTTGATCTGCTTTTCCAATGCCGCTATCTTGAATAAACTATTTTTCAAGAAAGATGGCATGTCGACTCACAATCACATTGTGGTCTTCTGGAATGTAGAAATAGTATCCTAATGACTCTTTAGGATATCCTATGAATCGAGCTCTAAAGGACCTAAACTCTAACTTGTCCGCTTGTTGTCTTTTGACATGAGCCGGACAACCCCAAATTCTGAGATGACTCAGACTTGGTTTCTTACCGTGCCATATCTCATACGGTGTGGTAGGAACGGTTTTAGAGGGAACCCTATTCAGTAGATAGATTGAAGTTAACAATGAGTGTCCCCAAAGAAAATCAGGGAGGTCTGTGAAGCTCATCATGGATCGAACCATATCTAATAGAGTCCGATTTCTCCATTCTGAAACCCCGTTGAGTTGAGGTGTTCCTGGTGGAGTCCATTGAGAGACTATGCCATTATCCTTGAGATAGTCTAGGAATTCCCTGCTAAGGTATTCACCTCCTCGATCTGATCGAAGAACCTTAATGGGTTTTCCTGTTTGTTTTTCTACTTCATGTCTGAATTCTTTGAACTTTTCAAAGGCTTCAGACTTGTGTCTCATAAGATACACATACCCATACCTAGACAGATCATCGGTAAAGGTAATGAAGTAGACAAAATTGCCTCTAGCCGGCACATCAAATGGGCCGCACACATCAGTATGTACTAGGGCAAGGAGATCTGTGGCCCTCTCCCCATGTCCAACAAAAGGGAGTTTAGTCATTTTGCCTTGAAGACAGGATTCACAAGTTGGATATGACTCGGAAAGTCAATGGACTCAATAGCCCATTTTTCTCCAATTTGTTGATCCTATCTTCTGCTATATGACCTAATCTCAGGTGCCATAGATATCTGTCGTTTGGACTATCCCTAGGTCGTTTGGCATTCACGTTTTGCTCGATAGTTAGAACAGGTACATCAATATGTAGCTGATAAAGACCATTAATAAGGAAACCATTTGCAATTTTATTTCTTTCATAAAGAATGTTACAATGGTCCTTAAAGAAGGTGATCACATAACCTTCTTGTGCTAAGCATGAAACAGAAATCAAATTCCTGCTAGCTGCAGGCACAAAATAACAGTCTTTCAAAACTAAGTCTAAACCAGATGGTAATCGAAGAGGGTATGTTCCCACGGCTACTGCAGCAACTCTTGCTCCATTACCGAATGCGTAGGATCATGTCTCCATCCCTCAGCCTCCTGCTATCCTCAAGACCCTGCATAGAAGTGCACAGATGAGCACTAGAACCAGAGTCAAGCACCCAACTGGATGCAGAAGAAACCGTAAGGTTAGACTCAATAACGAGCATACCTCCAGAAGGACCTTCCTTCTTGTTCTTCAGGGTGGCCAGGTAAGTAGGGCAGTTCCGCTTCCAATGGCCGTCGCTGTTGCAATGGAAACACTTTCCTTTGCCATCGGCCTTTTTCTTCGATTCTGCCTTCTTCTTCTTTGATCCTTCCACCTTTTGCTTTTTCACAGACTTCTTTTTCTTTCCATAAGACTTTCTTTTGGAAGAAGTCCGTTCCATAGCAAGAACTGAGCCTTTAGAACCTTTCATAGAAAGCTCAGCGGTAACCAGCATATTCATTAACTCGGCCAAGGAATTCTTGAAGTTTATGCATGTGGTAATTCATGATGAATTGCCCATATGCATCAGTCAAGGATTGCAGAATAATATCGTTCTGCAGGTCCAAGTCCAACTTCACACCGAGCTTCTCAAGCTCTTCCATGTCCTTGATCATTGTCAGACAGTGATCTTGGACTGACTGCCCATCACGCATCTTAGCCTTAAAAAGTCATTTTGTGACTTGATATTTGGCTGCGCGACTCTGTTCACCAAACATCTCCTGCAGGTGAGCCAACATTTGGCGAGCAGTCCCGATATCCTTCATGTTGGCGCTGGAGCTCATCAGACATCGAGCCCAACATGTAATATCTGGCCTTATTATCTTCGTCAATCCATTTTTCCAGAGACGCTCTCTGTTCAACAGATGGACGGGCTGGTAATGGTGGGAGGGTCCTGGTCCAAAACATGGGTTAACTTCTCGGAACCCAAAATAATTTTGTAGTTCCTGAGCCAATCTTTATAATTGGGTCCAGTCAGTCTATGTGTGTCCAGGATACGTGCCAATGGGTTGGACGCAGACATTTTCCTGTAGAGAGTCAAAGATTCTAGTTAGATACTGTAATTTTGACTTGACCAATTTGTTTAGGGATTTTATTTTTAAACAAATTAGCTCCCACTATTTTCTCGGATCCCTACACTCCCTCTGTAGAGATGCGAAAAATCTCCACGATTAATGATTTCTAGTGGGTGGTGCGGTCTCACCAACTGACTCATCACCTCACCTAACAGTTATTGGTGATGGGTTAGCCAATGAGTGAACAACTCTTGTTCAATGATTCTCTAATCATGGTGCACCCAAACTTGGTCTCTAATTCATGAATCTCACCGTATCCGGAAATATTGATCCACTCCTTAGTTAAGTCAGACCCACCATTTGCATAGACTGGGTTCCTAATTGAGTCTCTCACCGTATCCAAAATATTGAGCCCAACTCATCCTCCAGCCCATAGCATCCAATGCCTAATAGACATGGTTGCATCTTCCCGGTGCAACTGAGCCACTGTATCCAGCCGAGAACAATCAACCCCGGGAAGGGCCCGCACATCTACAATGGTGGAAGACCTCAGACTTAATCTTTTCTTAGGGAGAATTGATTCAGGTCTCATTAAACTAGACTTGGCTTAGTCATAACAATTATGACTAACCTAGTGGCATGGGTTAGCTCGGATTATTGACCACCTCAGATCAGAACTGTGTCAACAGATATGGCCAGGTAAGTGAGACCGGTGGAAGGAATATGCCATTAACTCGTACAAGAACGCATTCAGGTCGAGTAGCTTCCAATTAAAAACCAGTCGGTCGTCTATGCCAAACTTACCTTAGACACCAAATTGTTGAGTCAGAACCAATTGGGTTAGCCTACAATCCAGACTCTAACCTCTGAGCCTAATTAGGTCTTGCTTGATCGTGACTCGATCTTGACCCAGACTTAATCCTATTAGGCTGGTCAATTTAAGCATTGTTGATCCCATCTAACCAACTCTTGATTCGGTTTGATCAACCGCTTAGACCTAATTGAGCTACCCAAGCCCGAACCCAGTATTATGAATATGTCTTAGATCTGAAAATTCTCAATTTTAGACCTAATTAATATTCCATAAACTTAATTCTTAATTAAGTAGGGTTCATAAACAAAATATGCACAATAAATCCTAGGGTTTCAGGATCTAGGGTTTTGCAGAAAGTAAGTTTTGGGTTTCTGATTAAGGACGAACACGCAGCACCCCTACACATCATAAGAACACCCCATCGAATGGGAAGAGAGGGCCTTTAAACCCTTCTTCGTTCTTATGACCGGACGGCCAAGAGGAACGCCTTAATCAGGAACATTCAATACTACAAAACAATATCAGATCTATATCATATATCTCATATATAAAGTAGATCTAATCATGGCATATTTTGCATACATCTCATGTATCAAATCATGCATATTTTCAGATCTAAATTATCTCATAATAATCTAAAAAATTAGATTTAAATTGATCTAATCAAAATAAATTCTAATCTAGACAATTATGTAGAACTATTCTACAACTAGTCTAGACATGCATCAATCATATCTCATATGATATTCAAAAATTAAATAATTTTTATTTGCTATTTTTTAGATGTTATTATAACACTTATAATATCAAAAAATAGTAAATAAAAAGATCTAAAATATGATTTAATCAGATTAAATCAAAAACATGCAAGACTATTCTATAGAACTATTCTATTCTAGAACTAGTCATGCATATCTTCTAATCTTAGATCCAAATTATTTAATTTTAATTTTTTCTGATTTCAGATCTGATCACATCTCATGTGACATCTGAAATCAATTATTTTCTAATTAAAATAAATTTAAAATCAGATCTAAATAATTTTAGAACCATGGCTCTGATACCAGTTGAAGGGAAAATCCTGATTTCCCGGTCCAGGTTCGTTCAGATCTGATCAGATCAAGAGATATATTTCAAAAATTTTTCTCTTGATCCCAATCAGATCTTGATATATTTTAGATCTGATTCTTATTATTTTAATAAAATAAAATTAAAAGATAAATTAAATCAAATTTAATTTACCTGATCTGGGTAATCCTATTACCCTGTTGATGATCCTGTTTGCAGCGGAAGGTTCTGGATCTTAGCCACGCAAGCGCCTGGCCTCTACCGGTATCCACTCGGGTTGGATCTGGAGATCCTCTTCTTCTCTATCACACCTCCAAAAATTAGATCTGGATCTGATCTGGAGGATCTTCAAAACTCTTTTGAAGATGAGCAGTCGTCCTTTGCAGCAGCGCAGCCTTCTTATTTTTGATCGCCTTTCTTTGATCTGAATCGCACCAACCAAGGTCCAAAACTCCTTTTGGACGTGGAGAGCAAGGGGAGAAGAGACTATGGCATGGAGAAGGAGGGGAGAGGCAGCCTTGGGGCATGGAGAAACTATGATCT